>JAXQQM020087153.1:0-311562 GCA_034641835.2 Pinus albicaulis
AGAGTTATGGATATTAATACTAATTGAATTTTAAAATCTGCGGGAAGCATAGAGAATTTTGAGAATTTTCTTAAAAGTGCACATATTGCTAACCCCACATATATGAATAATGGGGTTAATATGGCATTTACTCATAGCAGGGTGGTTAATGAGGTATAGCTTTTGCCTACAATCGATAATTGAGGTAATTTTTACATTGTTAGACAGTAGAGGAATTTAACCTTATAGGGGAAGAAGAAAACTACTTTGCTTTATTTTATTTTCTACTTATCTCCTTATAAATTTATTCAAAGTTTAAGTATGGACCAATAGGATTCAAGATGATGATGTCATTCTCAAGGATAGATATTTATATTGGAAGAAGAAAACTACTTTATTTCATTTTCTTCTTATCTCCTTATAAATTTACTCAAAGTTTAAGTGTGGATTGTTGTTCGATGCAAAATTAGATTTTGTATCCAATGAGTATTCATTCTACATACTTTTGAGTAAACCCACACACAAAAAAAGAAAATATATCAATAAAAAACTTGAGAACATGTTTTTTTATGTATAGTCCTTACTCGTTGGATGGGGGATCTAATTCCGCATTCAACAAGTTCCCACACTTGGAATTCTAGTATAGCTATAAAGAAGATAAGTCAAAAATACAATTAGAAAAGGTAGTTTCATTTTTTTCCTTTAAAATTTCATCTCTCTTATTTTATTATTTTTTAGTAGGCACATATTAGACCTTAAATTTCCCATCATGAAGGTCTTAGAGTGTAGAATAGTGTCTAGAGAGATATGCTCACAATTTTTTGACTTGCGAGAATTCCATTTGATTTCTCAAAATGGTTGTAGGGATTTACAGATATGCTCACAAATTTTTGACTCCCAAAATTCCATTTGATTTCTCAAAATGGTTCCAAAAGATTCTAAAACCCAATTTTCCAAACTTGGATCTCCCACTAAAATGGACCTTGATTCCTCTAATTTTTTAACCCAAAAAATACCAAAATATATGACAAAGAGGTTTTGCATCAGTGATCGAAACGGGGACTGTAGGAAGTTGGACATTAGGGCTACACCAAATTTTCACCGGTGATTTCACGAGTGATTTTCACTAGAGGTTGCACCAAGGATTGCACCAGAGGTGGAAATTGTGACCATTACATTGTCGAAAAGGAGTTGGTCATTGGGGTTGCACCAGTGACCAAAATGGGGGCTGAAGGAATTGAACATCGAGGTTACACCATATTGGAAAAGGAGACCATATTGGGGATGTAATGGGATTTGGTCATTGGGATTTCTCCTGAGGTTCGTATCCGCTCGAGGGATTTTTGGAGGCCACACATTCTCAAGGGATATTTAACTCCCCCGTGCTAGAGATTATTCATATTGGATTATTATTTCTCACAACTCTCTATATCCTCTATTTAATAGTCATTGAACACAATGGCTCTCAACGTAGGAGACAACATGTCTATTTGGAAAGTATTTATTAGGGTATTAAAATTGGAGGAGGACATCAAGACTGGGATCCCACGGGACCACTCTAAGCTCATTTATCTCTGGAAGAAATTGATTACTTCTTTTAACATCTTGCGCAGATGAAAATATTTAAGTTTCAGACGTTTTGATAAATGGTGGAGGTGCTAGGAGTGTTGGTATTGTTGTTGTCGTTAATTTACTTCATACAAAAAATTCTCATGGTCTAGTTTGCATGGTAACTTATACATTCGATCTCGAAGTCGGATTGGATTGGTTCCTATTTTTCTCTTCTAGAAGGGGTTTCTCCTTTCATTGGTGTGCTTCTTATGGTATTTTTTTTCCTCTAATTTGGGCGGGTTGCACTAGTGGCGCTTCAGTGGCTCTGGGGTGGTGGATTACAACTCTGTCTTGTTCACTGTGGTTCTACGTTATCAGGGGGATTTGAATTTTCTCAGGTCATTGGTTTTTCAATCATGAACGACGATCTAATCTGACGCTTTCGTCCCTAGTAGAAATGATCCCACTATGTCTCGAGGGTAGTGAATTCATTGACTATGATGAGGTATATATTTGAGTTGGTGGACATTATTGAATGTTGTATACCCTTCTCTTCCTTGTTGATGACGATTTTGAATTTTGTATTCTACGGATTCGGGGTTGGTGGGATCTCAAATCGAGATTGTTCATTTGGACTACGGGCTCGTAAATTTCTCCATTTTTATACTCTGTATTATTCCTTCCTCCACTTTGTCTATTTCTGGCTAGTAGTGGCCTTCATCTCTGACTTCTATATCGGTGGGGAGATTTTAATTTATGATTGGCATGCACTTTCCTCAGGGGGGTCTTTGAAGGAATATCTCAGGTAAGGATCATTTCTTCCCTCTCGGTGTTTTATCTTGGTATTTCATCTAATCACGTCATTATGATCATTATTCCAATACATTTCGTATATCATGGTTCTATATAGTCAGCATAATATCCCCCCTTTTTCTTACCCTTTCGATTTCACTCTCCATTGACTCTCCCCTCATCTATTCATGGAACACCTGGCAGATTTCGTTACTTCCCTAGATGCTATGGTTTCCTCTCATGAGGCATTTATCCACACCAACCTTTATGTTGAATGTGCACTATTATCATAAATCCCTTCCGTTTGAGACAAAATTACTTGGAACATTCGATTCACCCCTCTTCTGCTGCATGCCATACAAGTGGATCACATGCGACTTATGGGAAATATAACCATCCTATTCTCCAAGGTGACCATCGGCCAGGGCAACATACACGCGAGAAACCCATCAATCCATCTACTGCGATAAAACTCCTAAGCTTTGACTACGATGCCATGTGGGATCGAATTTCTAGTTTGCAGAAGAGAGCACTGGTAGGTATATGGATTTTCACAGATATTTAGGAATACGAAATGTAGTGGTGGGTACATCCCAAATGGATGCCTATTCTCGACTATCTGCCAAAAGTGAGCAAACTCATGAACCACTAATTTGAATTTCATTTTTTACATCACAATGACTTGGAGCAGATTAGATAGCTTCCATGGGTTTGGGGTCATAGCTTCTTATTTCTCCATAACTGGTATGTGGGGTTTAATCCACCGCGGGACACTCTGAAGAAAAATTTCATCTTAGTGAAACTCTCGAGTTTATCATTCGAGTTCTGGACTCGTAGAGTATTATCAGAGACCAGAATATTAATTTTCTGCGTCATCTATGTTTACCCAAAATGTCTGGGGGCCAGTGAAAAACATGTGGCCTAGATCCTGGTTTAACTATTTTTCCCTGGGGGTTTTCCAAGATATATCAATTTGGCATGGGATCAGGATGTTCATATATGAGGTATTGATTACCATTGCATACCTTTCAGTGCCTTCTATGCCACCACATAGGGCATCTTCTAGAACATTTCCCTTGTATACTATCACATGGTGGATACCATGAAGCATGCACAAGACTGATAAAAATCATGGTCTCCTGTCCCACTCAGGTACTAATATTTCCTCTAAACAGTCTCATGTTTGATATGATATTTCTACCTCCTCTCCCTAAAAATCCCTTGTCACCCCCCAAACCTTGTATCTCCTCATCAGGTTCCTCCATAAATGACTCCTCCTCTCCAAAGTCCTCCCCTTCCCCTTCATGCTCTGCTTCCCCAACCTCCTTCACCTCTCTTGGCAACTACTTCGATTCCATATATTTCTCTGTCTGCAGACCCCCCTACCCATCTCCCATTTCCTGGATTTTTCTTCAACTACTTTTCACCCTCCTACTATGGGGCTTGCACCCTTTCCTCATTTGACCTCCTCCCCTTGGTATCCCATCCCCCTTCGATAACGAATTCAGACCTTTCCCCACACAACTCCGTTGGCAATGATATTGATTTCCTTATGGCCAACTTGACTATGGATCTCACATATTTATCTATTGCTAAAGGATCTCCACACATCTCCAACATTTCTATTAGTCCCAATTCTGCTTGCAATATCATTGTTCATAGGGGAGGTTGGTGAGGTTCTTGACATTATAAATCGGGTTCGTCAACTAAATCCGTACATTTTTTAGACTCTGATGGACTTTGTGACAGTCTCATTTCTACTGCATACTCTTGGACCCTTGAAGCTAACACACTCGATATTTTTATTGTGGGATGATTTTTCTCTCTCTGAATTTACGTGGCATAGGGGACCACTCCAAACTCCTATCCCTCAAACATTTTTTCAGTTCTATTCGCCCTTTTTTATTTTTATTCATGAAACTATGGCTGTCTCTGATTGGGTTTTCTTGTATTTTTAGTAACATTTTTTTGGACTGACACATGGTGGCAGTAGATTCAAATGGAATATCGGGAGGCATGGCTGCCCTCTGGGATTCTAGATGGGCCACCTTATCTGCATATAAATTTTTCAAAGGTATACTATTGGTGGGATATATTCGGGGGAATCTCAGTAGACTTCACATTATGAATCTATATGCTCCATACACGGAAAAATATACTTTTTGGAAGAACATGGATGACTTTGATCTTCTCAATATTGGTTCCTTGATTGTGGCTGGAGATTTTAATGCCACGTTATCCAGGGAGGAACGTTTTGCGGTCAGATGTAGAAGGGATCCTCTGGGTTACCATTAATACCATATGTTCAACTCCAATCATGTGGGATGTTCAACCACATACTTTGTCTCCCACTTGACATAATGGTAGAGTTGGTGATGATCACATTGGAAAATTATTGTAATGTTTCTTGGTCCATGAAAACCTTTCAGATAGCTTGGGGTGTATGACATCTTGGGTGTTGAAATCCCATATATCTTATCATTTTCCAATTGTACTCCAATGGTGCTAGAACATCCTTGTTTTGGCATCCCTTTCAAATTTAATAGGACTTAGTTGGAGGATGGAGGTTTCAATGAATTGGAAAAAAAATTCTTAAAGGAACAAGTTTGGGAGGAGGGGCGCTCCTCGATGCAACATTTATCTAATATATTGCAATCACTTAAAAGTGGGTTCAGGATATGGGAACAGGATAAAAATAAGGCTTTAACCCGCAGACTTAAGTCTGTTATTAAGGAGATTGAAAATCTCATCCATATTGTTGATCAGGGAGCACCATCAGAAGATATTTGGGACAATCTCAAATCACTAGAACTTAGAAAGAGCCATATCCTACAAATACAAGAATCGACTTGGATACTGAATAGAAAATCCCTTTGGTTATAGGAAGGTGACAGAAACACTAAATATTTTCGCAAATATGCAAATTTAAGAAATAACGGGAACACTATCTGGTAGATTCAGAGTCAAAGTGGAGATATGGTTTACTCCACTGAGGATAGTGAACTTTTTTGATCCAAATAACCAGGAAAAAATCATGCTTCCTTCACAACAGGATGATCCAAGATGTAGTGGCTACTACTTAGGAGATCATTCATACTATCCATACCAATAAAATAAATGCTTTCGTGATGAAGGTGAACCTTTGGAAGGCTTATGATTGTGTCGACTGGGCCTTCCTGCAACACATCCTTGTGAAGATCAACCTTTCTATTTAAATCATTGAGTGGATTATGGCTTGTATTACTAATGTGCATTTTTCTATTATGATCAATGGCTACCTAGAAAAAAATTTCAGTTCCAGTCAGGGAATGCAGCAGGGTTGTTCACTTTATCCCTTGTTATTTATATTGGTAATGTATTGACTCAATCACAAGATCAAATTGACATGTTTAGGGGGTCACTTCAAAGGCATAAGACTGAGTACAGGTATCATGGTCTCGCATAAATTCTTTGTGGATGATATTCTAGATTTTGATATGGTGTCTAGGGCACAATGGAGGGTATTCTATGATATATTGCATCGATTGGAGTAGCCTCAAGTATGTTGAAAAATGAAGGAAAATCATACATACTGCACTCATCGGGTGATCCTTGGGTGATCAATGAGATTGTGCATTTGTTAAAATTCTAATCCAGGCCTTTATGTGATGACCTCACATACCTAGGCTTCAGAATCAAACTAAATAACTACAAGAATGAAAATTGGCTATGGTTAATTGATAAATTCAAACACAAACTTAATGGATGTGCACACTGGTGCGTGACCCTTGGTGGTAGATATACATTGGCACAAGTTATACTTCAAAACAATGATAGTGTACTGGGTGCATTTCTACATACTCCCCTTGGCCATCATAAATAAAATCAAGTACATCATGTCGTATTTTATTTGGGTGGGAAGGGAAGGAAATAAAAAGTTTCATCTCGTAAAATGGGAAAACATCACTATTACAAAGGATCGAGGTTGGGGAATTTTAGATATTTAAATATTTGGCTAGGAGCTCATTATAAAATCCCTATAGAAAGGACTATTTAAGGAAGGAATATGGAGGGATATCATTTCCTCAAAATATCTGAGCAAGAAAATAGTTGAGGATTGGATTAGGTTGGGCCATCTTGGGATCAATTCTGGATCTTACATTTGAAGATTTTTCCTAAAAGTGAAGGATATTTTTTGTAGAGAATTTTTTGGCCATATGGTAGGGGGGATGATATTGTCATTGGTATTGATAGCATACGAGGCGTGGTTGTAGCACATAATTTAAATGGGGGCCTTGTACAATGTCTACACTCTCTAGATATTTTTCTATTAGAACAGGTTATTTCTGGTTGGTATGGGAGCTTTCTTGTATGGAAACAAGTAGGGGAGATGGTCCTAGAAGGTACAAATGCAGTGGAATGGGGAGCATACATACAATCTCTTATAATCATGGGCCTAAGTAGATCCTATAAGGGGGACCATATTTCCTGGGGCGGAAAGATGTCATCTAACATGGTGGAGGTGGCAGACACATACAAGTATCTTATTTACACTCTAAGAACACTTAATCATTCTTCTTGGTTCTACAATTTTTGGAAACTTGATGTCCCTATAAAGATCATTATTTTTATTTGGTTGGTTTGGAGGAAAAAAAACCTTACCTAGGAGAATCTATATAAGAGGGGTTATAATGGGCATGGGAGATGCCCACTATGCAGGGCCTCTGTTGAAATTAACGTCCATCTATTTTTGGAATTCCAAATTGCTATCATGGTCTGGGATGACATATTTTCTTCATTGGATTTGTCTTGTAGGAAATTTTCACACATTGAAGAATGTATCCAATGGTGGTTGACGTGGGGAGGTAAAGTTATGCCTATTCCACTTTTTATATTTTTTGAAATATGGTGTGTCAGGAATGGACACATTTTTGAGGGAATTCAGATGTCAACTCACTATGTCATTCATAAAAAGTTTCTGTGACTAGACAATGTCAAGACACTCTCTTGACCCATTCAATATTGTTCATATAGATTTCTTCCTCATCCCTTGCTCTACACAGCTGACTATTTTGATGGTGTTGCACAAAGGAACCTATGTGGCTATGGTGTGTGGCTTCATGTGGACCAGAATTGTCACTATTAGTTACACTCGAATGATGGACTGAGCACAAACATGAGGGCTAAATTTTTGGAAATGTGGGGACTTATTTGGTTCTCCAGGTGTTTATCCATCGACTCCTTAAATGTATATCAATACTCGCATGTGCTTATCAAAGGGGTGACAAAAATTCACATTTATCTCCTCCCCATCTCACTGCTTGGATTTCACCGGGTAAAATCCTCAGAAGGTCATTTATTTCAATCACTTTCGAGCATATATTCTGGGAGAAAAATCAGATTGCAGACTCATAGTCAAATAAAGGACTGTCTGTAAAATTTGGATATATGCACTACTAACTTCCGGAGTTTGCAGAGGGAACTATCCCCCTCCCCTAATCTCTTTTTTGTACTACTCCTCATTATATTTTGAACTGTGATTTTGTATGTTGATCATGCACCATATATTTTCATTGTTTGTTTATGGGGTCTTACTAAAACATAATTTATGAACTATTAGGAAGCGGTTCCGGAATATATGTCAGTATATGTGACCTTATCTCACTATACATCCTCCTTAGAAGAAATTTTGGTAGCACTTTGTATAAAGACACTATTTTTAATTGTATGAATTGGTACATTATGTAAACCAGTATTTTTTTTGTTTAAAATTCAACAAGAAATGTGCGTCTAATTTAATTTTCCCTTAATTAAACTGGACAATAAAACTGTAATCTTATCTCATAATCACTTGTAATAGTTAAATGAGTGTGATAAACTCAGTTAGTTGATGAATTTCGAGTTGAGGTTGGTTGGTGAGGCATGCAGAGTGATTCTATTAGTTTTTGAGTCCAAGTTGCAGTTAGTACATTAGTTTAATGAATGAGAAATCAGTTAACTCAATTAATTGAGTTAAAATGAGTTAAAATAGTTGTAACGGTTTGTTGTACTAGTGAGAGGTCAAGTGAATTAAATCAAATTTAATTCACATGTAGTGATATGTCAAATAACTGATGATCTACTATTAATAGTTGCATGCATGTCAGTTCTGATGAAGACCTAGTTGAGACAAACATTAAATGGATGTTAACTACCAGTTTTATTATGAGTAGGTTTCCTGCATGCAACAAAACACCTACAAGATTTCCCATGAGAATTGCGTAGTTTTGGAAGGCTAAAATTCCTAAATAATAGGGATTGCATTCCACATGAATTTCGCAAGAAAGGCAAGCCGAGCAAAGGCTGCAAATTGGTTAAATGTTGGTCAATTTTGTTTGGATCAGTGTGAGACAGTTGTGAGAGTGCAACAGACTCTTGTGAGAAGAATGTTTTGTAATTGTTTCATGATTACTTGGTGATTATACAATAGAATATAGAGAGGTTTTGAGTAGCAAGATTTCCCCTGGAAAATATATGTGTTGTGGTTTTATTTACTTCTTTCTTTACATGTTGTGATTGGTGATCGTGTTTATTTTCCGCAATTAATTTGTAGAAGGATTCAGTATCTTGCTTTAGCATATCGCATGATCAGATTGAATCCGTTGGTATACATATTGTTTGTATAATTTTTACCTGGTATCGGAGCGCAGGAAATCACTATAGTGGAGAAGAGATTGAGTTTGTGCTGAATAGAATTCGAATTTGCAAAAATATTCTTTGGTGCGATAGGCAGATAAAGATGGCTTTCAATGGCTTGAGATTGGAATATGAACTCGAGGGAAATTATAAGTATATTGCATGGAAAGACATAATGGAGGCAGTTCTGGAGGAAAACATGTGAAACTTGTAGCAGTAAATGTCGCTCTTCTTGATGCTCGGAAAAATAAGGATGCAAAGGAAAGGAGGGTCTTATTAGGACTACAAGACCACATTGTCTCGAGTCTCCATGGAAAATTGACTCCATATGTAATGTGGAAGGCTTTGATAGATCTGTTTTAGATTAGCAATGACCACAAAAAATTGGCACTAAAGGACAAGCTCAGGAAAATCAAAATGGAGAAAGGTGACACTCTTCCGAAATATTTAACCAAGTTCGTCCAATGTCGAGATGAGCTTGGGAGTGTTGGAATTACTATAGCGGATGATGACTTGGTGAGCCTAGATCTTCTATGCCTTCCCAAGAGTTGGCATAGTTATTAGGACTCTGTCAATGGGAGGGAGAAGCAACCAGATTGTGAGCGACTTTGATTGGATTTGGTAGAAGAAGAATTCTGGGGGAATACTAGGTATGGATCCTCATCCAAGATAGATGATGAGGAAAATTGCGCCTTGTCTAGTAAGGCAAAGAAGGGGAAAGGAAAGAAATCCTATTCCAAATCTAAGACCAGCAAAGAAGGAAAGAAGCGTGACATGTCCAAAGTGAAATGTTTTCACTGTCACGAGCATGGACATTATGCCACTAATTTTCCACAAAAGAAGAAAAAAAAGGCTTCAGGATCTGCAGCTGGTGAGGCTTTGGCCTCACAATTTGAGTTGGACTTATATCTCATCGCATGCATGGTATCTAATGTGATGGGATCAATGTGGTACTTGGATAGTGGTGCATCTTTCCACATGATGGGAGACAAAGAACTTTTCAGTAGCTTGGAGGAGAAGGATCTCTAGATGAATATCTAAATGGGTGATGACATAAGGTATAGTGCTACCGATATTAGTACAATTACTTTCTATAGATAGTCAGTAAACCCTTCTTATTAAAATATGTCACGCATGTACCAAGATTGAAAAAGAATTTAGTTTCGGTTGCAATGTTGGAAGATAGAGGATATGATGTGGTTTTCGGTGAAGGGAAATATTTCCTTCATCACAAAGCCATAGGGAAAGTTAAGAAGATTGTGATTCGTGTGAAGAATCTCTACAAACTTGATGTAGATGGCTGCAGATCATTGATGGGTAAGGCAGACAAAGTGGTGAGTCGGGATGAGGGTGAGTTATGGCACAATAGATTGGGTTATCTACACCATGGTGCCTTTAAGGTCATGCAACAGATTTATATGAGGCTTCCAAAGGGTACTCTTGTGTAGATAAACACATGCAAGGGATGTACCATGGTGAAGTATGCAAAAGCCACTTTTCACGAGAAAAAAAACCAAGCAACGGATATACTTGAGAGAGTTCGCTTAGACGTGTGTGTACCATTCTCTACAGCTTCAACAACAAAGCACATGTATTATATGATTTTTGTTGATGATTTTTCTATAAATTGTTGGATCTACTTCATGCAGAAGAAAGATCTGACATTCTCAAAATTTTGTGAGTTAAAAGCATTAGTGGAGAAAGATACGGGGAAGCATGTGAAGGCTCTAAGGAGTGAAAAATGGTGATTACATATCAAATGAATTCAAGAACTTCTGTATCAAAGAAGGAATTGAGAGAGAGTTGATTGCACCTCATAACCAACAACAGAATGGGGTCAAAGAAAGAAATAATGGAACAATTGTGGGTGCGACACGAGCGATGTTACATGATCAGGGCCTACCGTTGCATTTGTGGGAAAAGGCATGCAACACAATGGTATTTGTGTAGAACCGTAGTCCTCATAGGATACTTGGCATGAGTACACCAGAGGAGGTTTTTTTGGGTAATAAACCTGATGTTTCATATTTTAAAATTTTTGTCTTATCTATCTATTGCCATGTGACCAAAGATTCCAGGAAGAAGCTAGAACCAATAGCTGAGATTTGGATATATTTGGGGTACACTGATACTCCCCACAACTATTGGATGTATTTTCCAAATAGAAGGATGAGTGTTGTGAGACGGGATATAAAATTTGATGAGGAAAAATCCATGCAATTGTCCCTTGAGAGGGAGCTTGATTTTCATGCAGAGGATGGAATCTTAGTTCCAAAGGATGAACATCAAGATGTGGAGCAGCCACATGTGGAGGATCATGGAGTGGCAGACAACACTCATGCAGAGCCATCCACCTGACATGGTAGAAGGCACACCATAGAAGTTGATATATTGAGACTTGATGCGGCAGAACATGTAGGAGCACCTAATTCACTACGCAGACAAAGAAAGTCTCTAGACAGAGTTACAGGATACATGGCTGTTATGAGCAAGTGTATTGTGACAGAACCATCCTCCTTTGAGGAAGCAATGTAGCAAAAAATTTGGGTTGACGCCATGGTTGAGGAGTATGACTCCATCATCAAGAACAGTGCATGGGAAGTTGTCCCAAGACCAGTTGGATCTATAAGGTGAAGCAGGCGGCAGATGGGAGTGTGGAGAAGTACAAGGCTAGATTTTTAGCACAGGGATTATCACAAGTTGAGGGGATTGACTATGAGGATAATTTTGCATTGTTTTCAAGGTACTCATCGATTAGATCTATCCTTTCACTCTCAACGCAGATGGGGTGGAAGATACATCAGATGGATGTGAAAACTGTGTTTCTCAATGGAGCTATTGACGAAGAAGTGTACATAGAGAAACTAGAAGGTTTTGAGACCTTTGACAGTGAGTCGCATGTGTGCGTACTCAAGAGAGCACTATATGGGCTAAAGCAAGCACCTCGTGCTTGGTACACTAGGATTGACAACTATTTCACCGAGTTGGGCTTCACGAAGAGTGAAGCGGATGAAAACCTGTACCAAATTGTCATTGACGTAAAGCTATTGATTATCATACTTTATGTTGATGATATTATTTTTACGGGTGATGAGAAGCTCATAATTTATTGCAAAGAGGGTCTTGCAATATATTTTTAGATGAAGGACATGGGACTCCTTCACTATTTCCTTGGTTTAGAGATATGGCAGTGTGATGGGGAGCTATTTGTTTCTGAAGGAAAGTATGCCAAAGAGATTCTGAGAAAGTTTCACTTGGAGAGCTGTAAACCCATGGAGACTCCTCTTGCAGGAAACTAGAGGAAGGAGGATGCTACTTCAGGTGAGGTAGTGGACACTACTGTTTATAGGCAGCTTGTGGGTTCACTCATGTACTTGGTGAACACAAGACCATACATTTTCTACACAGTTAACAAGCTGAGTCAAGCTATGGTTAAGCCGAAAAAGATATTTTAGAAGGTGGGGAAGCATGTCTTGAGATATATCAAGCGTACTACAGAGTATGGATTATGGTACAGACGAACAAAGGGAGTGAAGCTTCAAGTCTTCACTGATGCAGATTGGGCAGGCAGTCCATCAGACAGAAAGAGCACATTAGGAGGGATCTTCAACATAGGATCAACAATAGTTTCTTGGTACAACAGGAAGCAAAGATCTTTGGCACTCAGTTCAGCGAAGGCAGAGTACATGGTAGCCACTCAGGCTGCATGTGAGGAAGATTCTAGTTGGTTTGTTTGGTCATCAGATGGATCTGACGGTGATACATTGTGATAATCAAAGTTGCATAAAACTCTCGATTAATTTAGTATTCCATGATAGTCCAAGCACATAGACATCTGGTGCCACCATCTCAGAGATTGTGTTCAAAGACACATTATGTTACTTCAGTACATTCCCACAAAGGATCAGGATGCAGATATTCTGACGAAGGAACTTGCCAAGAGAAAATTCAAATACCATAGAGGTAGGATAGGGGTAGCTAGTAATCCATTTCTTGTTGAGAGGGAGTGTTTAAAAGTCAACAAGAAATGTGTGTCTAATTTAATTTTCCCTTATTTAAATTGGACAATAAAATTGTAATCTTAGCTCATAATCACTTGTAATAGTTAACTGAGTATTATAAACTCAATTATCTCATGAATTTCGAGTTGAGGGTGGTTGGTGAGGCATGCAGAGTGATTCTATTAGTTTTTTAGTCCAAGTTGCAGTTAGTGCATTAGTTTAAAGCATGAGAAATCAGTTAACTAAATTAATTGATTTAAAATCAGTTTAACTAGTTGTAACTATTTGTTGCACTAGTGAGAGGTCAAGTGAATTAAATCAGATTTAATTCACATGCAGTGATATGTCAAGTAACTGATTATTTACTATTAATAGTTGCATGCATGTTAGTTTTGATGAAGACCTGGTTGAGACAAAGGTTAAAGGGATGTTAACTATCAGTTGTATTAGTAGTAGGTTGCTCGCATTCAGCAAAACACCCATAGGATTTCCCATGAGCATTGTGCAATTTTGGAAAGATGAAATTCCTAAATAATAGGGATTTCATTCCACATGAATTGCACAAGCGAGGCAGGCTGAGCAAAGGCTGAAAATTGGCTAAGTGTTAGTCGATTTTGTCCGTATCAGTGTGAGACAGTTGTGAGAGTGCAACAGACTCTTGTGAGAAGAGTGCATTGTAATTTTTTCATGATTCCTTGGTGAATATACAATATAATATAGAGGGGTTTTCAGTAGAAATATTTCCCCAAGAAAATATCTGTGTTGTGGTTTGATTTGCTTCTTTCTTTACTCGTTGTGATTGGCGATCGTGCTTATTTTCCTCAATTAATTTGTATAAGGATTCAATATCCTTCTTTAGCATATCGCATGATCGGATTGAATCAATTGGTATACATATTGTTTGTATAAATTTTACATTTTTTCATCTGAAAAAAATTAGTACACAATTTCTCACACTCAGATGGAATTAAGGGTTGATAAAACCAAATTGTTAGAAACATACATTAAATATATCACATACTCTTCTTAAAATGAAAAAATACTCTAATTTTGTTTTTAAAATAATATGAGCAAGGTTCATGATTAAATATTTTAATTTTTATTCTAGAATCAAAAGTGCATTTAACAATTTTCAAGGTAAATGTATTAGTAACTTATGAATTTGTAAGTTAAATGTACTAGGAATTTATGACATAGAGCATTGAGACGTCTAGAACTTTATAAAGATATTAGGGAACTCTATTCCAAGGATCACCTACTCTTCAAGCCTTATCACAATGGACTAACATATCTTAACAGTTGAATGTGAATGGAAAGAATAATAAATTATTTTCCTCACAATGTCAAGAAAACATAATAAAATCAATTTATTTAGAGAGAACAATCTTAAAACAAAAACCCCCAACCTACCCAACCCTAAGGACAACACCTTGAAAAAATGTGAACCAAGGAAAAGAAGAGTGCAATAAACAAGAGGAAATTGCTTCCAAACCAAAAAACTAGTGAAAAGACAAATTATTGGAATGATATGGTGTGGATTTAAAGGGGATTGGGTAGAGTCAAATTAATGTGTTATCCAATATTTAGAGTGCGACAAATTTCATTGGAACTTGCAATGTTGCGTGGGTGCCTATGGAAGATTTTCATGAAAGAGTTGCAACTCCTCAAGAAATAGTACAAGGAAATCTCCCTATCGTGAAGGGTAGGTATGGGAAGACAATGACCTTTGGAGAAAACTCTAGGGACATTTAGTAAACAGTCACAGTAATGGAAATTTATGGAATGTATTCACCCTTGAACTTTCCCTGTGGACATTGGCCACAATGTGGAGGGAAATAATGAGATTTTTGCATCAACGAAATATTATAAATTTTTTCTTTATGGCTCCCCAATCATATCGAATTTATTTTTATGTAATTACCTGAATTTGTAAGAAATTTTTTCACTATTGTTTTATTGGTATTATTATAGTACATCATTTTGGATTATCTCATTGGATAAAGAAATATAAGGTGATTGTAATATTGTGAAGTCAAAGTATTCAAAGTGTATTGATTTAAATTCGATTATTTAATGTAAATCTAAATTTATTTTAAATCTTTACCCTTTTTAATTTTTTTTCTGTAACATTTTGTAATCTAAATTTATTTTAAAGTTATAATTGAAAATGTGAAGTTGGGTTACACTTTTTGCCCTTTTTTGAGAAAAAATTTCATTTTTCTCTGTTCTTCAACTTTCTGCAAGCCAAAACAATTTTTCTATTTAGAATTTCATTTTGTGATAAAAATAAAAGTTGTCAAAAATTTTATTAGCTTTCTATTACTTATATTTTGGAATATTTTTATACACATTTGATATGTCAACTTAGTCTTTCTTTGAGTGTGTGTTTTTTAACAATCAAAGGATTCCAATAAGTCATGTTAATACGCATTGTTGTATTCTTTGAAACTTTGTGTTTTTGAGAAACAAAATTTGTTACAACAATCTAGACAGGGTTTACTTCGGTTTCATCATATTTACAAAGCCAATGGATGCATATCATAATTACTAGAATTTTTTGAACTGGTCCAACATGAAAAAACTACATATTTTGAATATGTTCCGTGACGCAAGAAATTTATTCACATATAAGTTATAAACTAAAAATCTAAAAACTACCCATTACATAAGACGGGCCAATGTAATGCACCATAACTTTTTCAATTTTTTTGACAGTGTATTTTGGAAGATACAAAATTATGATTTCACTGAATCATAATGACCTTTAGAAATTGTTTGCACCCATTTTATTACAAAATTAATTAAAACTAGTAATTTTTTATGAAATTCCATAAAAATTATATTTCCTGAAAGTAGATTGAATTCTGAAAATGCTTGTCTTGGTTTCGACAATTAATTCAGAATGTTTCATGGAGTTTAATCAATCTAAAGTTGAATATATGTATTTAGAGCTTGGCCTTGTGTAACTGTTGACGTGTTAGTTTGGCCGAACTCTTACAAAAAGTTTAGCCAAAATATTTTTTGCACAGACAGCCCGTCAAGTTTAACGACATAAAATTTTGGCCGATTTTTTGATAAAATTTTAGTTGAACTTTTACCCGGCTTTCTGTTGGCCGGAAAATATCATGAAGCCCCTCCAAAAAAACATTTCGCGACAATATAAATTTTCGTGAAAGCATTCATTATTTTTGCATATTTTCGCACATTTGGTCTGATTTTACAAAGGTCTTGGTTTGATTTTGCAAAGAATTGTTTTGGGTTTAAGGACTTTTCTTAGAGGTACATTCAAATGACATTTTTTGCAAAAGGTTGTTTTGGGTTTAAGGATTTTTCTTGGAGGTACATTCAAAGGACATTTCTTGGAGGTATATGATATAGTTTTTGGATGTTTTTTGGGCTTCATTTTTTTTGAAGGTATGGATTTAGGCTTAGTTTTCATTGTTTTTAGAAGTTTTGGGCTTAATTTTCAAAAGAAATTTCTTAGGCTTAATTTCGAAAGGACTATTTTTAGGCTTAATATTCAAAGGACATTTTTTGGAAGTATTTTTTGAAGTGATATCTTTTTAGAGGTTTTTTTGAAGTATTTTTAAAAGTGGCATCTTTTAAGAAGTTGGAATTAATTTTCAATGGACATTTTTTGGAGGTATTTTTTGAAGTGACATTTTTTTAGAGTACGTGTTTTGGGTTGAAGTAAATCTTTTATAATGATTTTTTAAAACAAGTTTTTGTCTAACTTTTTAAATGAATTTTTTTTAGGACTTGGAAGGAAATATTTTGAGCTTCGTTTCATTTTTATAAGACATTTTTTCTCAGAATTTTTAAAGTACGTGTTTTGGATTGAAGTATGTATTTTTTGCAAAAAATTTAAAATGGGTTTTTTTTTTTTTTAAATTAAATCTTTTGTGATGTTTTTTTAATTGAGTTTTTGTCTAAATGAAGGAAATGTTTTGAACTTCATACTCTATTATCATGGGAAATCGAAGGAATTGTACGAGAAAATATGATCGAAAAAGAGACCCTGAGGAACGTAGAGAAGAGATGAGAGAATCTCTCAAAAGAAAGAGAGAAGCACTCTCAAATATTGAAGGGGAAAATCAACCTCCACTAGAAGTTGAAGCAGGTATGTAAATGTAAATATTATGAATTTGATATATTTAAAATTTTCCTAGTGTAAAATGTGAAGCTTAATTTTTATTTGACGAACTAATTTGAAAAATATTTTGCAATGTAAATAGAGAGAGATATTCCTCAAAACATTGATGATGAGATACAAAAATTTGAAAGAGAAAGTGAAAGAGATATTATACCAATGATTGAAGATGGTGAAAATGTTGAAAGAAATTCAAGTGAAGAAATTGAATCACAAGGTACACACACACACACACACACACACACACACACACATATCTGTTGAACACATGCACGTATTATTGCAATTATACATATTTATTAATTTAGTTATTTATTGAATATGTAAACTTATTATGTACTATTAATTCGAATATGTACATATGAAATCAATGTCGATGATGAGATGTTAGAAAATGTTGACACTCACACATATGGAGATTAAAAAGATGACCATGCTATACAATATCATGTTAACTGCATTTTTGATACGTACTTCATAAAGGAAAATGTGACAGTTCAAGCCCAAACATTGAAAGGTCTCCTATCATTAAGGAAATTAAAATAAGCTACGACTTTATTGGATATTCGAAAATCAACCAAAGATAAAAAAAAAAAAATGAAGGAAAATGTGATACAAAATATAAATAGTGCTATAAATTCAATTAGAAGATCTAGACAGAAAAATGTTTCAGTTGTACATAGAGCAATACATATGGCAGTGGTTTCATCAAGTACTAAAGAGAATCGCTTGGTAAAATCTATGGCACGAGCATTAGGAACCTCATGAAAACTTTGCACAAACATCGGAAATTTAGGTTGAAAATAGATGTAAATGAGGAACTCTCTTGTTGGAGAGATATTTGTAGGAAACCATACAAAGATAGACTTGGAGAAAATTTTAAAAAAATAATATATGAATATTGGAAGAAAAATTCGCTTGTTTCACCAACTAAAAATCATGTGATGCGAAGAAGAATAGCACGAAATCAATACGAAGAACATGACAAAAATTTCTTAGAAACCACTCAGATAGAGTTGTTCAACAAGTCCGAAGAAGAGAATCGTGAAATTCATGTCTCAATCAGTGTTTTTGTTCAACAAAAACCATGGTATTTAAAACCTCTAACCATATGTGACACTTGTTGTTGTCTTTATCATTTGGAATTTGAATTATATTATGACACATTCCTTAATTTTTGTAGAACATTTTGGAAAGATTCACCTCCTCCTTCCACTATCTGTGATTCATATCTCAAATTCTATGTGAATGACAAAGAGATGAACTATTTTATGAAAAGAAATGTGTTGGTGGTAAAAAATGCGATGATTGTGGAAATTTGACTAAAATTAAAAAAAAATATCGTACTGATATAAATGATCAATCATTGTCCAACATGAAAGTGAAATGGAAGAGATATGAATATATCCATACATCGATTCAGGGTGCAAATAGTGCTAAAAGAATTGAATTACGAGAAGAATTTTTTTTTGTGATAGGATTTTTGAGAAATTTTGAGGCAGAAATTTATAAATACACCAATAATTCCCATAAAGCTCAATGGCAAGACTTGCAATTCAAAAAATCCTGTGAAGTTTTTCCACCAGGGACCATTTTATCAATAATTGATTTTGCAGAAAACTACACATTTGTTCCATAAAAATAAATTCAGAGTGAATACTATCATTCTGACCAAGTCTCCATGCTCATCCATATTCTATATAGACATGCTGAACAAAACGTCGATCATATAGAAAGCACCAGTGAAAATCGACATGTTATTAGAGAATATCACTTTTATATCAGTGACGATCGTACACAAGATACATATTTTGTACAACATTGTTTTGGAAAGATTTATGACTCCTTGAAAAGTCGTGGAATAACATTCAATGAATATTGGATATGGTCAGATGGATGCGTAGGTCAATTCAAATCTGCACAATCATTCTTTTGGTTGTGTTGTCTTCATAAGAAAACCTGCATTAAACATTGTTGGAATTTATTTGAGACTGGCCATGGAAAAGGAGAACATGATGGTGCAGGGGCATGCATAAAACGAGCACTTCGAAGATATCAAATGAACCCCTCTGCAAGCTGACTTGTGGATGCTAAAGAAGTTGTTCAATGGTGCATCGCTTCTCTAAGCCATGAGAATAACTGATCAAGGGAAGTGTGAAGGTACTTTCAATTTAATTTTTATTGGATATCTAATTTTAAATAGTGTACATTTATCACAATGATTATATTTGATGGTATTTTGATATCATATTTACATTCTTCTTTGAGTTTTCCATATAAAGGTTTTTTTGGCATATTGGGATCGAAGATGTAGATAGATCAATTGGAAATGATATTGAAACAATAAAAGGGACTCGAAAATTGCATTCAATTAAAACAAAGTTGTCCAGAAATGTGTTTGCATTGGATAAAAGAAAATATTCTTGTTTTTGTCATGTTTGCATAGACAACACATAATCCAATGACGTTTGTGAAAACAAAATGTATGTAAAATATTGGAAAAATACAGAGCTAAATACAAAGGGAAAAATGTCCGTTGCAATGTTTGAAGAAATGCAATCAGAGGAGACTACAATATCATCTGATGGTGATCGAGTTTCTAATCTTGTTAGAGAAGGTAACATTTGAATTGATTTCAAATGATAAAGATCTAGAAATAAATTTAAATACATAAGTTTTTTAAGTTTGTTTTATTGCGCAGGAGATGTTTCTGCTATAATTGCACCTACTGACAACGATGAAAATGTGAATTATTATTTGATGCGTTGCACTGAACGAAAAATTAAATTATTAGAAAAATATAATGATCATGGGTTTCCATATGAAAGAGGATCTATTATACTGAAAGGTTATTTTTTCAGACAAACTAAACAAAGTGGGGATTTTGTTTACTTTGAAGACGATGAACCTAATATCATAAGTTGTCAATATAGTCACTTGGTGTGTGCAACACACATAAAGTTGATAGAGGTTCAATCAAAGAAAAAAAGAAAAATTAAGAAATGGAAAATGTCAAAACCTAATCATGAACGGATCATTGAAGATGGCATTCCATTGGAATTTTTTTGATTGAACTGCCCAACAATTTCTTCTCTTTGGATTCATGTTTTAGAACTTCCAGAACTCAACTAAAAATTGAGCTACCTTGTTATGTTAATTGTGGAAATGTTTGCACATGTACAAATTGTTTTGGTACATGCACACTAGTATCAACTAAAAGTAGTTTTCTATACATGCATTGATGAAAAATGTTGCATGTATTGGATATATATATATGTGTGTGTGTGTGTGTGTGTGTGTGTTCTAGAATGAAACAAAACAAGAAAAAGACCCTCTAGTGGATGTATTTGAGGAACCACAAAGAAAAATACCCCATACATCCATTTCTAGCGGAGGTTACTAGAGGAGGTTGGCGGGTGGAGGGTTTTGTGGATGATTTCCGATCGGTGCTCTTTTCGTTAAAACTTGCCTCAGTGCTCTCAAAAAAATAAAGCACCGGTGCGACCAAAATCATTGGCACACCAGACATCGTGCACTTCGTACACACACGCCTGGTGCGTCATAATATAATAGAGCACTAGTGCCTCACAACTCGTCTGTGCCGATGCATTATAAAACATAATGCCAACACCGAAACCACCCAATGTGGTAGACAGAAACTGCACCGGTGCATCATAAAAAGCGTGCCAAAACACAAACTGACCAGTGCGTTTGCAGAAAACAGTACCGGTGCGCCTATAAACAACGCGCACTAGTAAAGGGTTAAATTAAATGACAAAAAACCCAGATTTTTCAGTTTTCCAGTGCTCCTAACCTATCAATTACCGGTACGCATGATACTAAAGAACGCATCGGTGTGCACTAAACATTGGCACACCGGACAGCGTGCGCGAAGTACACACTGCCGGGGCGTCCAATTATTGTAATGCACCGGGGCTTCAATACTCTTCCGCGCTGGTGCATCATAAAAAACCGCGCCAAAACAGAAACGAACCGGTGCGTTCTTCTCTAAGAGCATCGGTGCGCCAGAAACAACATGCACTCGAATCAAATTATATAAAAAAAAAAATTAAGGCAAAAAAACCAGTGCTTTGCGACTATTACGCACCCGTGCTTTACCATTACGCTGCCCCGGTGCATCATCAAATTTTCGCACCGAAACTGAAACATCCTGGTGCGCGGTTAGGGCAACTCCCCAACTCGTTATAAACAACGCGCCAAAATTGATACCGCCCGGTGCGGTTTTATTTAACTGCACCGGTGCACTTATAAAACCCTGTGCACCGAAACAGGGTTAATAAAAAAAAAATTACGGCCAAAAAACTTCTTTATTCACTTTCCTCAGTGCTCCAGAGCTCTCAAGCCTTGGTGCTATTTCCTTATTTATGAGCCGCCCTAACATCGGTGCTCTCATTGCACCCATTGCACACACTGCTGCTCTACATTGGCCACTAATCTGCAGCTTGCATTTTGAAAAATAGTAGGCAAATTTTATTTTCCAAATTTTATAGCCAATATGCCTCCTCGACCGTGAAATATATAAGAAATTTTCTAGTTTTTCTATAATTAAGATTTTTACCGGATTAGATATGGAAATAAACTTAAAAATAACCATTAAAAAAAAAAAAAAATGTCGTGCGGTGCGCTTGAGCTAGTTGGCTTGCACCGGGAGCGGTGCTACTTGTAAAATTTACAGGCAACACCGCTACTGGTGCTAATGGTAACTGCACCATTTTCGGGGCAATGCTGGAAGGCGCCCTGAATAATTTTAAATTAAAAATAAAAAAGAAAAAGGCAGTGCCTTCATTTATCTAGGTGCACCGTCGACCCTGACAATCACATTGCGGTGCGTTGACTGCATTTTCTGCCCCGGTTTATGTCAGCGCACCGCGTTTTTCATTCTAGGAGGGTCAACGCTGCAGTCGGGTAAAATACTGCACCGTCAACTATGTCATTGTCATGAAGTCGGTGCGCTAACACTACTATATGTGTCGGGGCATATATTTCAGTTAGCTCACCGCTATTCTGAATGATATATAGTCTGCGGTGCTTGAAAAATAGACATCGGCATCGAGGCTGGTGTGGTCTGTTTCATTAGGGGCCCCGAGGACGGTGCGCTAAAATATTAGGACACACCGGCACCGGTGCGTGACTGTTTTTATGGAGCACTGACTTTTATGTATGTTTTTTTTTCAAAAAAAATTGTATATTTATATTTATAAATACATTTCTGTTTTAATAAAAACAAATTATTTAATATGGAAATGATTCAGAGATAACAGGAGCAACAGAAGCAACAACAAGTAGAACAATATGACATGATTCGCCAATGAGAGGCGAGAGAGAGGGAGAGAGATGGATGCCCTCGCCCTATTACTGCAGATACCCAGGAGATCCTTCAGCAAGTAGGCCTCCTCAAGTTCTATGAGGAGGCTATTTCCGGCCTAAAGGCCCATAGCGTTCTTTTGAGACATCTTATCGGCAGGTGGAATGCCCATCGACAGGCTTTTCAGGTTGGTCCTGACCAGTGGTACACACCCACTGAGAAGGAAAATTATTTTATTACAGGACTATTGAGGAGAGGGGTGTATTTTCCCTCATTCCCAGACGTGCCACCTGGTTGTGTAGTAGGGAGTCAGTTAGTTTACTCCCAGAGATACATTGGAGCACATGTACTGTCTCCTTAAGAGTTTCAGGTACCTAGAGGTCAGTTACGTATAGGTGCTTTTGGTAGATAGGATGTTCAGTGCCTCTCTATTATCGCTTCGATCATTTCGCACAACACCAGTGACGGGCAATGCATTAGTTGCTTGCTTTTATATTACGTTGATTCTTTAGTACAATAGCCACGGCTTGTCAGGTGGTCTGCCATTTTTTTGCGATATTTTTGTATGGCCTTAGATAGATGTCGTGCTCATGCACAAGGGAGGGTCAACTTCCCTTTTGCTTCAGAGCTGTTTTGTTTATTTTTTGAGAGGTTTCCAGAGATGAGACCTAGTTTTGTTCGACAACCTCGTAGGTCGATGTTGCAGGCCCGGATGCGCATGTGGGGGCAGATGATGCCCAAGAGGGGAGACACTATGTTTCCAGAAAGGATATCACATGATTAGCTGGACTTACAAGCCAGCGTTGGCGGGCTGCATCCCTTCATTATGGTCCCATGTCCTTATGCTGGACTAGATTGGCGAGGGTGTCCCAACATCCTCTTCACTCCTGATGAGCCGCCAGATGATAGAGGTAATATTATTGTTTTATTTATATTTATTCTAACATGTTCTTTAACTTGTTTTTATTAAATTATGTAATGAAATTGTCTAATTATTGTTGTGTACTTGTATATATTTTGCAGACATTGGGTCTTTTGATGGTGATGAGATGTCGGATCCACCACATGATCTAGGTGTCGATCCTGATGATTACGATCAGGAGATGGCTGATGCGCCAGAGGATAAGGTCGATGGCACAACAAAGAGACGTGTTGATCCTCGTGCACCTCATGGTGCACCGGTACCACCTTTTTCTAGGCGTGGTCAACTAGAGACCAGATACCAGATGGAGTTGGGCAGCCAACTCTGTGGATTTATTTCAGATACGGGCATCAGGCCCACTCATTACAGAGAGATATAGAGCGATATATTGATACAGATGTGGAGAGGCATGCCGCATGACATGTACGGCCTGATACGGCATGTCATAGGAGCTATGACATCTATTACATGATTGAGGAGGATTGTCCGTAGCTATAGGCATCGTTGAGCTGTGGCACGTGATGGACAGTCTGCCAGCAGCCACTCAAACGCATCTCGTGATCGTTCACCTCGCGGTGCACCTGATGATCAGCATGAGGCTCCACTACTAGCATCTGACACTAGTCATCATGGAGATGAGGTTAGACCATTGGCCATGTCCAGTCAGTAGCCTGCAACATCCATCATGAGTACTAGTAACAATCATCATGAGCAGGCTGGACCATCGACCGTCGAGGCTACAGTACTATTGACTGAGTAGGCCACCTACACTACTACTACGCCTCATATTGATCATATTATACTACCACCAGTGGATGCATCCATCAGTACTCGTGATCATCATGATCATGAGCAGGCTAGTCGACCATCGACTGTCGAGGCTGCACCTAGCTTTACTAAGCAGGCCGCATCCACTTCTACTAATGTTATTGATGTTATTATACTACCACCAACACTTGATCCATGACATGATTTATATTACAGTTGTATATTTTTAACATTATTCAGTTATATATATATATATATATATATATATATATATATATATATATATATGGTCCATGTATTTTATGTTCATGTTGCAGTTGTACTTAATTTTCATGTTGATGATCATCATGATGTGGCGCATATTGTTTTTTTTTTTTAATTGGACTAATTCTATTAAGTGAAAATATGGTACAGGAGAAAGTACATTCAAGAGAGACAACAACACGGCCAATCGGAAATGATAAAAAATCAACTTCGGTTCCCTTGATGTACAGAGAGATGAGACAAACGAGGAGCAAGAATAAACAGCCTAAAAACAGTAGATGAACCCACTTCTACCTAGAATTGGTAGAGTTTTCACACTAAATTTCTTCCCTTTCTTTGTTGACTTAACCCAGCCATCCTGGTGAGTTTGTGCTGGGACAATTTGAAGACTAGAGTTCTCCAGAAGAGGGGCCTCCTTATCTGAATCAGAGGAGGCGGACTCATGACTACGCTTCTGAGTGACTGTAGTGTCAGGGGGATGCTTGGGAGCATCAGTGGATAGTTTCTGAGTCTGAGGATCAAGGTCTGAATCTGCCTCACTCCCATCATCATCAGAGCTCGAAGAAACATAATTTGCAGCAGGCGGCGGGGTACAGGGAGTCCATTTTTTGGATTTGGACTTTGTATAATCTCCTTTAGTCTTTGTTTCTGAAAGAGTGGGGCATGAGTTCTGCAGATGCCCTGTTTGGTTGCAGTGGCGGCAACGGAATGCAGTGTTCTCATAGTCTAAGTACTGAGTCCAAACATGATCACCGACCTTGAGGATAATTTGTTCGGGCAAGCCTTTGCTGATGTCAACCTCCACGCACATTCTGGCATATGTGTAGAGGCCGTGAAGTGGCCTATCATAATCTACATCGAGAAAGCGTCCCAAGGTATCACCCATTCGCCTGAACACTGCCAGCTGCCATAGATGGACAGGTAGGTTGGGCAGTCTGATCCAAATAGGGGTCCTGGTGATGGTAGCTGTTGCAGGGTCGAAATCTGGGAACCATGGGGTTAAGAAGAGCCCAGCATTTCCAAAAAACCATGGACCTTTCTGTAAGGCCTGTTCATAATGCTTTGCATGATCGAACAGTACTATGAAGAACCCTCGTGAGCAGCAGCTAATGAGGCACTTGCTGGTCCAGGTATCGTAGATCCAATCAAAGAGTTCCTTGGTTCGCGGCCAAAGCCCATTGAATCTACAGATGAGGGCTCGCTCTGCATATTTTTGAGGATCTTCTGTGACAGATGGTAGAGAGATCTCAACAGAAGGTGCTTCATCCAGCTTGTCAACCAGAAAGGGCTGGGGTTTGGGGCCAGTAGAGGGTTTGGAGTTCTGAGCATGAACTGCATCTTTATAAGAGAAGGTAGGAGCCGAGGAGGTCTGCCTGCATCGTCTTCTCGCAGGCGTGAAGAGAGAATTACTAAAGCATCTCTTTCAATGCTGTAAAAAGACATGGGCAGAGGTTCATGGAGCTGTTTGCCTTCATAGGTAAGTCTCAGAAAGGCTGAGGGGATGCCCAATCTGAGCTCCAGCTCTCGCAGGAGGTTAAGCACCCTATCTGAAGCAGACACCCAAAGCAGTAGCGTCTTTCCTGAGAGAAGTAAGAGCTGGATTTGAAAGCAAGAGGGTAGACTTTGCTGAGGGTGATAAATCGAAAATTTACCTGATAAACCAGCTTGAGGAGCGCCTTTCCGTTCCCCAACTTGCATGGAATCTGCTGCCACTATTTCTGTGGCGCATATTGTTAGTCATGTTAGTCATTTTCATTTAATGTTTAGCATGCAGATAGATGTGTATATGTGATAGGCGCATGAGTTATTTGACATTATATTGAGATGTATATTTGATGTTTGTGTTGTGATGATGTTAATATATAATGTTAATTTGATGTTAATTAAATGTGTTTATTAGTCGAATATGATGTTTGTACAATGGTTATGAGATGATTTTTATTAATTAATTTAATATTATTAAATGACCATGATATTTATTAAATATTATGTCGTGAATGTAATTTTAATTTTAATTTTAATTCTATGTAAAATTGTAAAATTGTATTTGTATTTGTACTAATTGTAATTTTAAGTGTAATTGTATGTAAAATATTTATTGATGTAACATTTTAATTGTAATTGTCATATTTAATTTATTCTGAAATGATTGTAATTGTATATATGAAAAATTGTAAAATTCTAATTCTAATTCTAATTGTATGTAAATTTCACAAATTGTAATTGTATTTGTAATTGTAAATGTAATTCTATGTAAAATTGTAAATGTAATTGTATTTGTAACTGTAATTTTAATTGAATTTTCTCCAAAATATTTGTAAAATTGTAATTGTAACTGTAAATGTAATTATATGTAAAATTGTAAATGTAATTGTATGTAAAATTAAAATTCTAATTCTAATTCTAATCGTAATTCATGTATGTGAAATTAATGTAAAATTGTAATTGTAATTTCAATTCTAATTGTAATTGTAATTTTAATTAATGTAATTATATGTAAAATTTTAATTTGTAAAATTTTAATTCTATTAATGTGAAAATTTTAATTGTATTAATGTGAAATGATTTTATTAAAATATTTAAATTTGTAAATTTGCAAATAAATGTAAAATACAAAATCTAGAATAATATGAATTTTTGTAACATAAAGTTTAGAAAATTATCATTATAATTATCATTATTTTTTATGATCTTACATTATTTAGAAAAAAAAATAAATAAATAAATAAATAAACAAAAATAAAAAATAAAAAAATCTGGTGCGCTTATCATCCTAACAGGCCCCGATGCGTAGTATTAATAAAACGCACCGGTGCGTCAGATTTACGTGCACCGGAAACGAATAAACGCAAATAAAAAAAACGCAATTCTATTTTGTTTAAGTCTAAAAAAAGCGGAAATTTGAAAAATGGGCGGAAAATATTTTCGAACATCTAATTTGATAAAATAATTCTTTAAATACTAAAGAATTCTCATTATTTCACTACTTTTGCTAAAATATTTCAGTCAGATTTTTGCAGGAGACAGACTTGGAGCAAGAGAGCACGGAGGCACTGTGGATGGCGAAAGTGTTCAGACAATAAGAAACCAAAACTCTGGTGATTCAAGTCCTTTATCATATAATTTTAAACCATTTTGTGATTAAATTTAATTATTTTTTTTTACTTTTTTCTGTAGTTTTTTATTTTTTCCTACAGTTCTATCAATTTTTACCTTGAACCCTTTATTTGTTTGTTTTTGCCCTTTCTTCTCCCTGTTTCTGTGATTTCAGAATTATGGTTTTTCATTTTAGATTGACGTTCAACCCACGGGACGACTTGCATAGTCGGATCCCAATCCATTCGGCAATTGCGTGAATTTTTGAAAAAATGAATTTTTCTTTATCGGTGCGCCCTACGTATGCCACTGCACCAGTGCTCTGTATTATTACAATGCACCGTGCAAGTTCTGTGTCGTAAAAAATTGAAAACATTTTTTTAAATCCATGCGCCAAATCTGAAATAGGGCACCGGTGCTCTCTTTAACTAGGAAAGCATCGTACGGTGTATTACACCATTTTTGTGGTGAGTTTATAATACCCCACGCACCGCTAGGTCTATTACACTGTTTTTGCGGTGCATTTATAATACCAAACGCACCGTACGACGTATTATATTGTTTTGCGGTGCATTGTTAATATATCCACACACCGGCGGCAGTGCAGATTTCATGAAAGGCACACCAGTGTCTCGAGATTTATTTTCTAACTGAAAAGTTGAGAATTTATTTATAAATATATTAATGAATGATTTGCTACAGGTTTTAGATTGATAAAGAAATGACTGACAAGATATCAAGTAACAAAAATACTTGTGTAGAGAAGTTTTTCGGTTTAATCGCATCCATTTTTGTTGATTTCCAACATTTCAAACCCAGCCAACGGGGTTCATCATCAGGGAAAAATACTGTTAACACATCAAGAAAAGCAAAAAAATCAAGTTCTTTGTAAATTCTTTATAAAAAATATTATTTTTGAACTATATGTAACTTTAACTAATATGTATTGTTTACTGTGTATCATGCAGAGCCACAAAATGACGAAGCTCGATATGATTATTTTTTATCTACGACCAGAAGAGCATAAAAGTTTAATGGAAAAATTGCAAAAAGATGAATAAGGTGAATGAAACAATACTATCGATCCAATATGAGTTTCTTTTTTTAATTACCATTAATAATATACTGAAAATTATGAGATAACATGTGTCAAACACTCTACTAATTCACATATGTTTAATGTTCTACAGGGACCAACAAATCAGAAAAGGAATGTTGTTCTAAGAAAAGAAAAGAAAAAAAAGAACATGCAAATGAAAATGAATTGCTTTTTGGCTCATCTGGAGTGGTGCTGGAAGTTAACGAAAGGGGGAAAAACTTTTATAAAAGTTTGAAGGATCTAGTGGAACGAATACAACAACGTGCTTCAAATGTAATATGTAACCATTGAATTTTTCGATCATTAGGTACAATAAATAAACAATTTAGCATTAAATATTAATTTTCAAGAATTTTCTTGCAGAAGAGAAATGAAAATGGAACCCATTCAGCACATAAAACAAGACTACAAGGAAGAAAATGGTTGATCTACAAGTTTGTGAGTAATTGTTACTTCCTTATAACAACTTAACTAGATTTCATTTTTGTATTTTTTAAGTTGTTTTACAAAAATCATCATTGAATGTTTTCAAACAAGTGCTAACATACAAAGAAGAATCATCAGATGAATTGATTGAAATTGGGTTAAATATGGGTTGTGAGTATATGTTGGCATATCAGAATTTAATTGTGGAATTTCTAAGCATCTATCGATCTTGTTTTAATTAGCTCCATCTATAATTAATAGAACAAAAACATATTTTATATTAAATATATGATTTGTTATGGGTATAAAACTTGCAGGAAACAAAGTATGGAACTGCGCCAACAGATGAAATTTTGAAAGATGGCATCGTACATGGTTTTGAAAGAATGTGTATAGTTTATGAGTCAATTGCTGCTATGGTACGTAATTTTTCTTTTTGATTTACATTGATGTATATTATGTAATATTGAAATTTTCATTATTCTCACCAATGTATATACACTCATTTCAGTTTATTTTTATGTTTGTAGATGGAAAATGAAGAAGAAAAAAATAATCAACGCCGTGAACACAACATTCCTGAAAATAACCCAAGTCATGGAAGTAGCTCTGGCAGTGACAGCAGTTGAAGCGAATAATGATGATCACTATGTAATTTGGATATCAAAGAAAGGCGTTTTATTTTTTGAAATATGTCTGTGAAATCATACATTTTGTTTAATGTAATGGACATATTGTCCCAATTGAAAGAGAAAGGGATACGAATAATTGTCCCATTTTGTATGATAAAGACTGTCTTATTCATATATATATATATATAATCATAATATTTGTTTTAATTTATTCTATTGCGTTATCCATTGTCGCTATTGCATTCTCCATTGTCGTTCTCAAATGCACTAATAAAAATTTAATTCATATGAATATTGTTATAAGATTATATATGTGTCAAATTTTGATGAATAATGAATTTTAAAAAACCACAATAATTCTGATATGATATAACAAATTAATCCAAACAACACATTCAAATGCATTAATAAAAATATAATTAATATGAATATTGTTATAAGATGTGTCGACTTTTGATGAATAATGAATTTAAAACAATCACAATAATTGGACTGTCAGAGGTGGATGTTTCTAAAAAAAATAAAATGAAACCCAGTGCGTTTATGTGTCTATACGCACCAGTGTGTTTATGATTCTATGGGCACTTCACTAATACCGATTCCAGTTATAAATATCAGTGCGTTTGTGTGATACTGCGCACAGGGGCATTTATGTATCTATAGGCACCGGTGCATTTGTAGATGCCATGTGCATCGAATGAATATCGATACCAATTATAAATCTTAGCTCCTTTCTGTGATACGGAGCACCAATGCCTCATAAAGATACACGCACTGGTGCGCTTATACGACCTATGAGCACCACTCAAATCCCAAGACCAATTAGAATGGCCCCATGCATTGTATCACCAACACCAGGCCCGGTGCTGTTGTTTTCCTTAACGGCCCAGTGCATTCTCCTTAGACCGCCTCGGTGCGCTGTCTACTGATACGCACCAGTGCGTTCAAACCTAATAAGAGCATCGATGGAAAAAAATCTATAATAACCTCCGACCGCCCATTGTTTTTTATTTGTGTTCAATTTTCGTTAAAAGCTCCGCCAAATCCTCCGTTACCAGAAACAGATGTGGTAGATTATGTTTTTTTGACAATTTTGGCCAATTTTATAACACTAAAAGCCTCCTTTATAACCTCTACTAGAGGGTCTTTTCCTTGTAGTGAAATTAACTGTTCAAGTAGTTTTACTATGTCCATTGATGAAAAATGTTTCACGTACTGAATATATATGTTCTAGAATGAAATTAACTGAAAGTATTTTTTCCATGTGCATTAATGAAAAATGTTGCACATACTGGATATATACATGGACTGAATTTGACCAATTTTTCTCGTGGGATTTTCTGGTAAAAAGTATCCACAATGTGAATAAATCATCCACAATATAGTTTTGTACGAAGATTCCTTTCAGACAAGAGACTTGGAGCACTTATCCGACTTTGGTGGGATTTGACCCACATCTCTATTCCTGATAGAAAATAGTGCAAAATTTGTCTGTTCAATGGCCGGATATGTTCTAGGAAATTAACTGAAAGTAGCTTTTCTATGTGCATTGATGAAAAATGTTGCATGTATTGGATATATATATGAACTCTATAATGCAATTAATTGTTCAAGTAGTTTTCCCATGTGCATTGATGAAAAATGTTTCATGTACTGAATATATATATTCTAGAATGAAATTAACTGAAAGTAGCTAAATTCTATAGGCATTGATGAAAATTAGCTAAATTCTATTGGCTTTGATGAAAATGTCGAAATACTGGATAAATATGTTCTAGAAAGAAATTAACTATTCAAATAGATTTTCTATGTGCATTGATTAAAAATGTTGCACGTACTGAATATATATGTTCTAGAATGGAATTATCTAAAAGTAGCTTTTATATACATGCATTGATGAAAAATGTTGCACGTACTGGATATATATACATTATAGATTGCATTTTTAAAATTTTATGATTGTTTTCAACACATCTAAGAAGACCTAGAATCTTATGATTGTTTATATATATATATAATATATATATATATATATATATATATATATATATATATATATATATATATATATATATATATATATAGTTTACTTCAATTGTTTTAACATATATATTCAAACATGTGTAAAATCATTTCTACATGTACATATATTCATTTGAATTTTTGTTTGTTTGGAAAACGACAACTTAAATTTTAAAAACAAAACATAATATCATAATCACATGCCAAATGTAGTCAACCATCCAAAACTTGAGTTTTAAAAACTTTTAGATTATATCACAACATTACTTCACATGCCATGCCAATTGTAGTTCAACTATCCAATAAAAACATTTGACATTATATCACATGCCAAATGTAGTTCTTGACCATCCAAAACTTAAGTTTTAAAAACAAAACAAATTATAACACAACATTAATTCACATGCCAAATGTAGTTCAACTATCCAAAACTTGAGTTATAAAAACAAAACATTATAGATCACAAGTATCAAAACTTTTTAAAAACAAAACATTATAGATCACAAGTATCAAAACTTGAGTTTTAAAAACAAAACATTATAGATCACAAGTATCAAGTATCAAGTAGCATTACTTCACATGCCAAATGTAGTTCAACCATAACACTTTAAAAACAAAAAAAATATTTTTAACACAACATTACTTCACATCACATGCCAAATGTAGGTCAACCATCCAAAACTTGAGTTTTAAAAACAAAAAAAATTATATATAACACTCTAACATTACTTCAATGCCAAATGTAATTCAACCATCCAAAACTTAAGTTTTAAAAACATTATATATCACATTCACATTTACCAAATGTAGTTCACATAAAATATATCCAAAATTTGTAGATCTCTCAAGTATCAAGTTATATATGATGCATCTAGATATATATATATATAAAAGTAAATTTAAGACTAGAAATCGTTGAAAATATAATGTTGCACGTTTGCATGTGCATCATCCATCAAATACGAGATGGATGTAGTGTCTTTCAGCAATTTCTCAATCCGAGCTATCCTAAGCATGGGGAACCTGTACACAATGTGTACAAACATTAAAATTTGATGTTTTAAAATTGAGTGAGAATATATAGAACTTCATGTAAAAAACAAAATATAAAAAAAAAATCATGCAATACCTCATGAGGTTCCCTCTCCATTTGTTGTTCGTCTACTACAACTTCCCCCATGGGAACATCTCCAACAATAAAGCACAATATATATATATATATATATATATATATATATATATATATATATATATATATATTAAAAAATTTCAAATGAAATTGCATGTATATATAAACTTATTTTCAATAATATTAAAAAAAAAGTTATACAACTTGTTCAAATGGTTGAAATGGTGTGTATGTTCCTATCTCCATTGCTAGAGTCCGTGGAGAAAAGAAATCCGCTATAGAACCCTAAAATTCAAAAAAATTAAAAGTATAAAATAACTCAAGATCAAGATCTCAATTTATAATAAAACTTTTAAACTTCAATTTATAAATTATAACTTAAAAAATATATATATTTAAGTGAAAAAATTTATACTTTCGCAAGTGGATTTGGCACATCACCTAAGAGAGGCTCCAAAAGAAAATCTCCAAAAACCTAAAATTCAAAAAATTTAAAATAACTCAAAATCTCGAGATCTCAATTTATAATAAAACTTTTAAGCTTCAATTTATAACTTATAATTTAAACACACACACACACACACATATATTTAAGTGAAAAATTGAATACTTGTATTGTCGGATTTGGCACATCTCCTAAGAGTGGTTCAGAAAGAAAATCTCCAGAAACCTAAAATTCAAAAAAATTAAAATAACTCAAGATATTGATATATCTAATTTTTTAATGGAACAATTTGAGGTGGAATATATAACTTAAAAATATAAATTTTAAAAGTGAAAATTTGTCCAAACTTGTTGTTGTGGATCTGACACATCTCCTAAGGAAGTAGAAGGTACATCTCCCAAGGAAGAAGAAGGTACCGCCATCCCAAAAACATCAGATGGAATCGGAATTTGTTAAAACATTTTATTATATATATGTACATGTACATGTGTGCACAATTATTTATTTTAAAAATATCACTTAAAAAACACTCACATTTGCCAACATATCTTGATGGTGAGACCCATCTTGATTGTTTTAACTAGAGGCTCCGAACGTGATATTAACATTTTCGTCATTCATCAAGCGTGACAACTGTAAATGATGTTAACATATATAATGATACATTTTTGTTACATTAATGTATACAAATAAATGTATGTACATATATGTATTTATTACAAATTGTACATGTGTTAAATTAATTGAACCCTAACCATTAACACATATCGTTCCCATGCCCTCTTCCTCATGAACAATTAGGTCATGCCAACCATTGTGACAATTCTTTGCATATGTTTTGAGATCTTCAACACTCATGTTTTCAATCTCTTCATCTATATAATACACAAAATTAACGCGTGCATTCTCACGTTCTCTTTGTCGATTCAGACAAACATCGACTCCACCCAATCCATTGTGAACATTGTTGATGATGGCATCCCTTACTTTTCGACTAATTTGAGAAGTGGCTCCATCTCTGACTGCAAAGTTTCAACACGAATAGGTCAACTAACCAACGATGGCTTAGGACAAGGCAACTCAGCATCACGCCTAGTGCCCCTACGGTCACACAATCGACCTTTCTCAGGACAAAAAAATTTAGAGGGAAGGTCATTGTAATTGGGTTTCATTTGCAAAAAGAATTATGCATAAAATAATTTTGCAAAATAAAGCGGAACCTCGTCGTTCCATGGGAGTCTTCCATAAGCCGAAAGGTGTCTATCATACAAATGGTAAGCTATATCAGGGTGCTTGAAATATTGCACCTTCAACATATTTATTTTTGGCCCTTCTTTGAAATTAAACATAGACTTTTCCATTTTTGTTGTAACTATTTCTTTAACAACCTCCCATTTATAGGGACCCATCACTATTTCCTTTATTTTTCTCATGACATCCACAAAAGTATTCGTGGTTGGCCCAAGCTTTCGGTACACATCTACTAGTTAGCCTAAAGAATGTGTAACTATTTCCAAGCTTTGTCGACTATCAGCAGGTAGATTCAAAGACACGAGATCGCTCTGCAATTTTTCATGAATATTTTGACACCTTTCTAAGGTGCATTGCTGTATGTTTATTTCCCACAATATATTGGAAATGTTGGCCGAATAAGTCGTGGTGATTGGACAACCTTCTTCTTGAATGAAGCGTTCTGCCCTACATATTTTTTGACCAACATTTGGAGCATTTTCAGCCTCTGCATCAATATATAAATTTTTGTATATTAGAAAAAACATATGTAACCAAATTTGTGCAAATTGAATGAAAAAAATATTCAAATTGATAGCAACCTTGATGTGGTTGGCTAGCATCTTGCCTACCCTGAAACTGTTGAGAACTAGAATGACCCTGCTGAGAACCAACACAAACATCCGTTGATTGGCCTTAGGGGAAATAAATATCACCACATTCACGCAACCCGCTAGCACTTATTGATGGTCCTCTAAGGGGATTTGAACCACCACCAACCTCTTGAGACGAGAGAGAAGCTTCATAAACAAATAAGAATTTATAATAAATCGAAAAATACATTCATATATATAAATACACGTACATATTCATTGATTAAATTGCGTGAACCATACCACGACTGGGTGAACCATGGACATACTACATTGATGGAGTAGAGACCCTTCTCCTCTTAGCTCATAAAATTTTAAAAATGAAACTTGTTAACAACTAATTTAACTCACACAGTTGATAAAAAATAAATTCCATATGTACACACATGTATGTATATGTATGAAGAATTAAGATTATATTTAAATACCATGAACATCCCTCGATCCCTGATCCCCCTCTCTCATAGAGATATGGGATTATGTTGATCTTTATCGTTCATCCTCCATGATATATATATCTACAGTGGACATTTACAATTATTTTTTAAATGACTAATTTAAAATAAATTCAAAATAAATTTCAGAAAATTAATGTTATTTAGTGTACACTAAGTATGTAAAACACAAATTTCAAAGCATTAATTGATGTGTGAAACTCAATTTAAGAAAAAAAATTTATAAAACACCAAATTACGCTTTACATGGTGGGAGCACACTTGGTATAAAATTGAAAAAAACACATTATCATTAAAAAGGAAGTGAAACTCTATTTAAACAAAATTTTGTTGAAGTCCCTGCATTTTAATTTTATAAAAATGTGAAGTTCAACACTTGTTGCAAATGTGACGTTCACCAAGTTGTGCTTTACATGGTGTGGTTAGAGTGCACTTGGTATATAAATGAAAAAAACACATGGTCATTAAAAAAGATGCATTTATAAGTACAAAACACTCACATATCCAAGATATGTTACAATGTCCATCAATAAATTTTGAAGGAGAGCGTCTCAACACTAATTCATGTTTGAGAGATTAATCTTGAATTTTTGAAGAAGAGCGTCTCAAAACTAATTCATCTTTGAGAGATGAATCTTGAATTTTTGAAGAAGAGCGTCTCAAAACTAATTCATCTTTGAGATATGAATCTTGCATTGGCATTGTCCCGTATAATTCTAATTCATCTATTAATTCATCTTTGATAGATGAATCATGAATTGGCATTGTCCCATGCAATTGATCAACATACATCTTATTCACATTTGTACAATGTCTTATACTAAAAATTTGAAATTGGCTAACAATATTGTTTGATATTCCATGCAGTTCTTTTAGCCTCTCCTTCTTAACTTGGTACACTCCATTCATCTGGTTGAACACAAGTTCAGAATTGGTGAAAACTACAATTCCATTTGATCCATACTCCATAGTTGTTGCCAAGCCTTCTATCAATCCAATATAATATGCCTCGTTGTTTATTGTTCTTACCGGTATATTCATTTTCCTTTGGACGACTTTGCTAGTTGCAATATTGGAAAGCACATATGTAATCAATGATTTCCCTAGATTGGGATAGCAAGAAACATATGTGCAAAATTTCCATTTTTCAATCATATTTAGTGGTCTTTTATCCCTGAATAAAAAAACAAATTCAATAAAAATACATATTAAACTGACATTTATTGCAAATGCATGGGAGAAATGACACATGTGCATGAGATAAATGACATGTGCATGGTTTATCTTAAAGTTTGACTTAAAAATTTTATGGTAGAATTCACATCTAGAATTAATGGAAGGAAGCCTTTAGTTTGTGGGAGAAATGAATTTTATGCACTTAGTTTGTGGGAGAAATGACACATGTACACAGTTTTGTTACAAAGATTGACTGTAGGGGCATTTACTGGATATGTCACCTTTGAGAAAAGATGAGATCTAGAGGCTACCTGGCCCTTTACAGACTCTGCCTTTAGAACTTGTAGAAGTTAACACTCAACAAACATACTAAAATCCTATGAAAGTTCAAAATCCTATGAGATTTCAGCCACTTTAGGTTCAATTTTTGGGCCTTAAAGTTTGAGAGAAATGACATTTACATGGTTTGAAAAATTATTTTATGCACTTACAAAAAACATTCTTTAAAGTTAATGGGAGAAAGCCAACATGACATACATATGCTTTAAAAACTTTTCCTAAGCATTTATGGGAGAAATGACACATGTACATAGTTTTCCTTAAAGTGGTTGAGGTTTATGGATATTAAAATGAAGAACTTCTATTTAGAACTGTTACAGAGATTGACTGTTGGGGCATTTACTGGATATGTCACCTTTGAGAAAAGATGAGATACACAGGCTACCTGGCCCTTTACAGACTCTGCCTTTAGAACTTGTAGAAGTTAACACTCAACAACATACTAAAATCCTATGGAAGTTCAAAATTCTATGAGATTTTAGCCACTTTAGGTTCAATTTTTAGGAATTAAATCTTGAGAGAAATGAAATTTACATGGTTTGCAAAATTATTTTATGCATTTACAAAAAACATGCTTTAAAGTTAATGGGAGAAAGCCAACATGACATGTATGCTTTAAAAAATTTACCTAAGAATTTATGGGAGAAATGACACATGTACACAGTTTTCCTTAAAGTGGTCGAGGTTAATGGATATTAAAATGAAGAACTTTTATCTAGATCTGTTACAGATATTGAATCTAGGGGCATTTACTGGATATGCCACCTTTTAGAAAAGATGAGATCCAGAGGCTGCCTGGCCCTTTACAGACTCTGCCTTTAGAAATTGTAGAAGTTAACACTCAATAGACAGACTAAAATCCTATGGAAGTTCAAAATTCTATGAGAGTTCAGCCACTTTAGGTTGAATTTTTAGGCCTTAAATCTTGAGAGAAATGACATTTACATGGATTGCAAAATTATTTTATGCACTTACAAAAAACATGCTTTAAAGTTAATGGGAGAAAGACAACATGACATGAAGGCTTTAAAAACTTTTCCATGACATGTAGGCTTTAATAAATTGGAATATTAACTTTTGCTATTTTCACCTAGGAGTTGAATAATTGGGTAAGAAGGCCCATTCATAATAAAAACATGGATAAATTCCCTCTAGTATGAAAGGGGATCAACCTTGGAACCATATTTTACACCCTCATGTGTGAAAGGAGACATTTGCAAAGAGGATAGGTCAAGTTTGACTAAGTCAAGTAGCGGAGAGGTATGAGGTGGAAAGAATCTTATGGAACAACGCAGAGAAAGAGGAGGGAAGATTCCTTGAAGGAGGAAACCCTAAAGAGTGGGACCAATGGAGAGGGATCTCTCATGTGTTTAAAAGGAGGGCAAGGTAGCCATTGTTTCTCATGCATATGATTATTGATTTCTTGTCTGCTTAGACTATTTGAAGTCCCGATTGTTTAGCTGAGTTGTTGTGCTGCTTAGCACAAGGATTTCCTGCTTAGGAGTCCTTCTCCTTTCTTGAGAAGCCTCTTGAAGGAGTTATACAGATTTGCCTCACATTCAGGCTTGAGGCCAAGCATCCTCCTCCAGGACAGCGTTATTCCTAAAGCAGTTGAATTATTTCCTTTGGAGGATCAGTTTGGAAGCCATTGAAGCTTATTGCAGATCTTGGCATTGGGCCAACTCATTCCTTTGCCCCTACAGCGCAGTTTGCTTCAGTAACTGCGTTATTTTCATAGAGAACTTGCTGTGGGGTTTTGCAGTGTTGATTGGAGGGTGAGATCTCAAGTGCAAGGATCAGCCTTCCACTTAGGAGATCCATTGGAGGAGGTCTACTTCAGAGTGTTTATCATCTTCAGCCTTCTCTATTCAGTTCCAATTTTGAGTTGCAGCTGCTATCCAGCAACTCCGACGTTTTTTCCATTTTGTATATTTTAGCCAATCCTTCCCGGGATTGATGTATTATTGATTTCAAGGGTTAGAGCCTTGCTCCCCCACTTTATTTGAGCCATATATTGTCATATCTTTGTATTGATGATATTTATGCAGCAGTGTCTCTTATAAACTGCGCAGTCATAGCCAGGGTTTATGCAAGTATAGCAGTGTTCTTCTATTTCATGTACATGTCTTGTTGAGGCTTGCATTGCCTTTCTTGAGTGGATGTTTCCTCAAGAATTTGTACTCTTTCTACTGCTATAAAATTATTTGTTGGCTATCTATATCTTCTTGTCTCACAGCTAATAAAATAACGCTATTGATCTATTGTATGTTCATGCATTGGTTGCAATCCCTTCATGGGGAATTTTATGAAGACAACTAGGTGTGGGAGATCTATTTAACCCACCCAGAAGGATTTCTTTGGAGCCATATCTTGAATTTCAGTCTTAGATGCATTGATATAACGGATCCAGGTCCTGGTTTCAATTCCTGTAGCAGCCATTACTGGAAAATGTGTTTTCCAGTCATGCCTTGCTAGCTGTTCTAGATTTGGAATATTACATGTAGCAGGTATTGTTGGATGCATGTGCCAACTTGTAACCAATGCTATAGCTGAGGGAGATGAAGTAGTCAAGTCTAATTCCATACGTATTGGTCAATACACAAATGGAGATTTCCCAACTGACAGTAAAGAATTTTCCAAACGTATATTTTACATAGTTTTCATGGGCTTTGAAAATAGTTCAGAAACAACTCGTGAGCGAGCAAAAAAGTTATATAATGAGATTGGTTCATGGCACCTTGATGTTAAAATTGACACTGTAGCATCATCACTAACAGGAAAAATTTCCCAGTATAAGTTTGATGGAGGAACAAATGCTGAAAATCTGGATTTTTAGAACATTCAAGCTTATGTACAGATGGTCATAGAATTTCTATTGGCATCCCTTATGCCATGGGTTCAAGCCAAAGCTAGTTTTTTTCTTTTCCTAGGGAGTTCTAATGTTGATGAGGGCTTGCAGGAGTACTTAAAAAAGTATGACTGCAGATTATCATATATAAATCAAATTGGAAGTGTAAGCAAACAGGACCTTCGAAGGTTTCTACGCTGGGCTGCAATTAATCTTAGATACCCCTCCTTGGTAGAAATTGAAGCTGCTCCACCAACTGCAAAACTTGAGCCAATACGTTCAAACTATTCCCAGTTGGATGAAGCAGATATCCGAATGACTTATGAGGAACTATCGATGAATGGGAGGCTTCGCAATAATTTTCGTTGTGGTCCTGTGTTATTGTTCCAGCACCTTTGGCATAGATGTTGTGGCCGTTTGACTCCAACAGAAGTTGCAGTAAAAGTCAAAGATTTTTCCGATGTTATTCTACAAATCGGAATAAGATGAAAACCTTGACTCCTTCATACCATGCTGAGAGTTATTCTCCTGAGGACAACCGGTTTGATCTTTGACAATTTCTTTATAATACGCATTGGCCCTGGAAGTTTTGGAAAATAGATGAACTTGTACTTCAAGATCAGGTTAAAAATGACACTTTTATCACATGCAATGGTCCAACAGAAGCAGAAATTTCTAGTGACCATAGCTCTGGTATGGGTGTACTAGCTGCGAATTTGGAAAACCCATACTCTCGGATTTAATTGTACGAGTTAGACAAATTGATTTTTATAATTTTTTCTCATCTATATCAACTCTTTATCTTAAATTGTATGATATTAATGTGGAAATCTAAACAATCTATTACTCAATTATATGATGTTGATCCTTTAGTTACATCTTTGTCCCATCACATACAATTTATGTAATATGTGAATACTCATTAACAAACAAGTGTTTCTAAAGTAACTTTTTGGGTTTGATCATTGCGACTATAGACGCTCTCCAGGCCAGTATGAAAGAGATGTTATAATTTCATGTCCTGTTATGTTATGTAAACATTTTGACTCGGTCACCAACCAAAAAAAAAAAAAAAACACTTTTTTTAAAGTGTTGCGTCATTTTATGCAAATGAATCCACAATTTTTATTACCTTGTCATAACATGCTTTGGCATGTCCTTTTCTGAAGTTTATAGCTGCAGGTCTCCAACACTTTTCTTGTTGAAAATAGTACCAAGGAGAGGAGTTTCTAGGATTTTATCCCTTTTAGTCTAGTGAGCACATTAATGAACTTTTGTCTCAATGATATTTATGAGTTAAATTAATGTCAAGGGTGAAACAATACTTAGAAGTGTTGTACCATGTACTTTTTCTAATATTAAAGTCACTTATACTTTATAAAGTGACTTTATGTGTAAAGTACACAGTGTACTTTTCTAATATTCAAGTGAGTTGAAAAATCACTTTATGAGAAAAATAAAAAAATGTACACAACTTGAAAAGGTACTAGGAGAATTGTAAGTGATGGGGCCAATGTATGAGGGGGGTCATTTGGAAGAAACGATCTCAACCATTCATCTTGAGATTTGATGATGAAATCTCAACCATTGGATCTTAGGTTTAGGGATTCAATCTCTTACAAGGAAACAACAGGAGGAAAAGTGAAATCATTCTTCACTTCACACTTGAGAGAGAGAGAGACAGACGAGGAGAAGAGAGGAGATGAAAACTTCATGAAGGAGGAGAGAACTTGTACCTAGAGGAGGGCTCGAATTCCAAGGAGGAGGTAGCCACAACAACATGAAAATCGAGGAGAAAGGCAACTATAATAGGCACAAATTTCAAGGCAATGAGGCATGAATTTCGAGAAAAAGGTTGCATGAATTTCGGGGAGCAGGTTGCACGAATTTCAAGGAGCATTCATGTCGATATTTTGAGAAGGTAGCTGTTGTAAGGTGGTTATAATATATTTTAAACTTTGTACTTTAGATGATTTACATTCTGAATGTTAAATAATTTTAGGTTCTTCATTGTAACATTAAATATCTCATGAAATATTATACATGTTAAAGTTCATACACATCTAGACTTGAATTCCTTATATTTGTTTCCAGTCTAATAATGAAATAAAATGCATGTTTCACTTAAATAATGAAACCAACAAAGAATGAATGAGAAAAACATCATTATAGTCCCGAAATATTTATGAAGCAAAATTCTTCATTACTTGTTGGAAACGTTGGCGAATTAATATGGGTAAATAGGAGTTGAGAACAACATCATTATAGTCTAGGAATATTTATGAAGCTAAATTCTTCATTACGTGTTGGAAACGTTGGCGAATTAATATGGGTAAATAGGAGTTGTTTATAGACGCAATAGAAAAGGAGCAAAATAGTCTAGACGACAGTTTTTTGCGGGAATTTTGTAAACAAAAAGTCAAAAAATTAGGTAATTGGAGTATTTGAATTGCACTTTTTTATAGTGAAAATGGATTCAACACTATCAAAAACCTTTAAAGCACCCAAAATACTAAAGTTTAACAAATGTAAACAAGATTATGATAAATCTTTGCCAAAAATTTTAAAAATCTTACGAATTATTCTGTAGATTTTTTAGACTAGGACATTAATATTTATATGTAACGTAGCTTTAATTTTTTAATTTATATTTACCAACTAACTTGAGGTGACTTCACTTTTAAGGTTTATTACTTCTCAAGATCGACATGGGTGTAACATTAAGTGTGGGTGTAACATTAAGTGTTTGCTCCTTTTCAAGAGAATTTATTAAAAATCTCACCAGTTAATTTAAAATAAAATAGACAACTAAAAAAATTACGCCAACATCTTTCTTATTCTTAATCTTAAAATTGAAAATTTTCATTAAAATAAATTAACGTGGAAACATTGAATGGCGTCAAGGAATTTTCTCTCAAATACGCCAAACACACTCTTTATAAAATCAGACAGTACTTCCTTTAATCCCTAATCCCTAATGTTAACCATTCTGTTTCCAGTTTTCTATTACAGAGATAGCTAGGCATATATTAGGGTATCAAGAAGTTGTCACTTATGTTTTTTCGAATAAAAAAATTAGTAATGCAGATGGAGAATTATCAATCCTTATAGGAAAAAAAAAATTGATTGTATACTCCTCAAGCTGACTATTTCAAGAGGCTCGACGTTAACATGACGATGCCATAGCTTGCGATGTGAGAATAATGCAGAAATAGAATTAGTTGTGAGTGGTTGAACGAGAGGGTGTAATTAGGAATTGGTTGCACATATTCAGGTTTGTTTCCCCGTTTTCAGGAAGATTAGGTGAGTGAGTTTCCTATATAAGTGTGATGTAATTGAGCAAATGAATTCATTGAGTTGTGTGAGCTTTGTCTCACGTTTGCTAGTGTTTCTGCCTGTGTATTTGTTTTTAGTTTGGTATCAGAGCCTTTGGTCGCAGATCTGTTGGGTACTGGAGTAAGTTCGCTATCTACACTCGCAGATCTAACACACCAGGTTAACGCAGCTGTTGAGGTGCAGCTGTTGAGGTCAAAGAGTTAGCTGATGCGCGTGGATTGGACTCCGTTGCAAACGTTGCTGCCAGCGCAAACAAACAGCGTTTCCGCAAAGAAGAAACCTGCCTACGACCTGTTCGATTTGTGATTGCGGAGTACTGAACTCGACGGCAAAGAAAAATTGCGGAGTACTGAACTCGAATGACCGATTTGTGATCGGTCTAAGCTGAAGTTTGACTTCAAATCACGGTTTTTTTTAAATCTGAAGCCGAAGCTTGAATTGAAATCGACCTTTGAACAATTTTTTTTTAAACGCTGTCAGCAAATTATTTAAAGTGTTTTTTATTTGTTATGCGTTGAATTTCCTGCCGAAAGAGCGTTTATATCTGCGTTTTTCAGCGTTGGGGCTTACGTCTTTCGGGCCCCCGGATGTTGCAGTTCGGGCCAGATTAAAAGAAACTGCGTTGGATTGGTATTAAATTGGTGCGTGGAGTGTTTTTTTTTAAAGATTGCATAGCATTGCGTGAAGCATTGATCGCTCACGGTATTGTGTGTTATTGCCAGAGTTGTTCATTGCAGCCTCCCACATGTGCGTTTGTTTTGAGTTGAACAAATTCATATTTGTTCTTATCATTTTTTTTTTAACAAAAACAAAAAGGGAGCAAGTTTGCAAGTTTTGTTTGAAGTTTTTTTTTTTTTTTTTTTAAAAAAATCAAACTAAATAGAGTGTGTAAGAAGCTTGCAATTTTTTGAATTTGGTCATTGGTGGAGAAATGGCTAATCCCCTTGCAGATTCATATTTAAATGAGTCTTCAAAACTTGATGGAGAAAATTATGTGAACTGGAAATTTAAGCTCATAACAGTACTGGAGGCATACAATCTCTGGACGATTGTCAAAGGTGACGAGCCCAAGCCTCAACCTCCTGCTGCCACTCAAGATTGGGAGAAGCGTGAAATGAAAGCAAGGGTGCTGCTGCGCATGTCAGTGAAGGACAATATTATTCCTCACATTCGGGACTGTGAGACTTCAAAGGCGACATGGGACACTCTCAAAGGTTTGTATGAAACTACTAATGCAAACCGTATTTTATTTTTAAAAACAAAGCTGCTATCTATCAAAATGGATGCCAGTGAAAGCATTAGCAACTTTGTTTCCCGAATTAAAGACTTGAGTGATAAGCTTGGTGATATTGGTGAAAAGGTTTCTAGTACAGACTTGGTAACTGTTGCTTTAAAGGGGTTAGTCCCAGACTATAAAGTATTTATTTCAGCTCTCTCAGCTAGACCGACACCTCCTACATTTGAAGAATTGGCTGGAATTCTTCTTCAAGAAGAAGAGCGAATGAAAAATTTTGAACTGGAGTCAAATGGTTCTGATTTGGCTTTGACTGCAAGAGGTAAAAGACCATTCCGAGGGAGACCATGGGACGAGAGGCAGGAGCCGTTTCAAGCAAAGCAGAAGGCACTGCTTTTCCTCCCCGATTCTTATGTTAAGAGGAACATTGAGATGTGATTATTGTGGAAAACCTGGACATCGGCTGGTGCTATAGGAGAAAGAATATTGAATCAAATCAAAGACATAGAAGGCATAATGAAATTACTAGCAGAGCACCTCGATGAATGATGGATTTAAGATAACTAAAAACAAATACCACAGGCGAAACACTAGCAAGCATTGAGACAAATCTCCACAACTACAACTCAATGAATTCATTTGCTCAATTACATCACACTTATATAGGAAACTCACTCACCTAATCTTCCTGAAAACGGGGAAACAAACCTGAATATGTGCAACCAATTCCTAATTACACCCTCTCGTTCAACCACTCACAACTAATTCTATTTCTGCGTTATTCTCACATCCTCCCTTAATGGAGAAATGGATTGTCTACAATACCTAACTGACTTCTAAAAACTTCAAATTTGATTTTACCAAGGGGCTTAGTAAATATATCAGCCACATTATCCTTGGTATTACAAAATATCAATTCAATTTCATTCGAATCAATTTTCTCACGTACAAAGTGGTACTGTAACTCAACGTGTTTTGTTCTAGCATGGTAAACTGGATTATGTGCTAATTTGATAGCACTCTGATTATCACAATTGATACATGTTGAACCACTTTGCGCTTCTTCAAGATCTGCAAGAATTCTCCGCAACCAAATAGCTTCACAGGTGGCATTGGTCAAAGCTTTGTACTCTAATTCTGTTGATGATAAAGAAACGGTTGGCTGTTTCTTACTACTCCAAGATGCGACCCCCGATCCAATATGAAATGCATAGCCAGAGGTAGATCGTCTGTCATCTGGATTTCCTGCCCAATCTGAATCAGAAAAACCTGTCAGTGCAACATCAGATTCATCAGTATACATAATACCTAAATTCACTGTTCCCTTTAAGTATCGGAGAACTTTCTTTGCAGCATTCCAGTGATTTCCTGAAGGCTTAGCCATGAATTGACTAAGAATACTGACTGAGTATGCAATGTCTGGTCTGGTAGTGGTGAGATAGTTCAAACTTCCCACCAGCTGACGATATAATGTTCCATCTGCCTCTTTTGTTCCATCTTTTTTGTACAACTTTGCATTCTGTTCTAAGGGAGTTGTCATAGCTTTACAATCAGTCATATTGAACTTTTTAAGAATCTCCTTTGTATATTTGCTTTGAGTGATCAAAGTTTTACCAGGCTCTCTCCATACCTCAATTCCTAAACAGTAATGCAATTCACCCAAATCTTTCATTTCAAATTCTTGTGACAACTGAACTTTAATTTCTTCAATTAACTTGTGAGCACTCCCTGTGATTATGAGATCATCCACATACAAAGATATTAAAGCAACATTTCCTTTTTCATCTTTCTTAACATACAAGTTAGGATCATTTTTGCTTTTCACAAATCCATTCTGAAGAAAGAAGGTATCAATCTTTACATACCATGATCTCGGTGCCTGTTTCAAACCATACAATGCCTTTCTTAACCTGCAAACCAGATGCTCCTATCCCTGTTTGACAAACCCTTCAGGTTGAACCAAATAAACTTCTTCCTTTAAATCACCATTTAGAAAAGCAGATTTGACATCCAATCGATGTATATTCCAATTATGTTTTGTGGCTAAGGCAATCAGTAATCTAATTGTATTCAACTTAGCTACTGGTGCAAAAGTGTCTTCATAATCAATTCCCTCCTTTTGAGCATATCCTTTTGCTACTAATCTTGCCTTAAATTTATCAATTGTACCATCTGCTTTAAATTTCGATTTGTACAACCATTTTCTTCCAATTGGAACTTTATTTTCAGGAAGTTCCACTAATTCCCATGTTTGATTTTTCATAAGAGAAGCATACTCATCATTCATAGCATTAATCCATGGTTCATGTTGTTTAGCCTGCTCATAATCAATTGGTTCTTCAACATTCATTATATTAGACATTAAGGCATAGTCGCTATACCTTGCAGGAAGCTGAGTCTGTCGGGACGACCTTCTTGGTGCTTCAATGCCTGTGGGTGTTCCATCCATGATTCGTCGGCTTTGAGGTGAATCACCCCCTTGTGATGACTCACTGCTGCTAGATGTGCTCATACTGCTGCTTTCATCCTGATCCTGTACCTGTTCCTGCTTAATCAAAGTATCAAGTTTGACATGTGCATCATTAGATATATGCCATGCATCATTCTTTGTATTACTTTTATCAGCCTGCTCATGAAATAACACATCACGACTTGCAAATAGTTTATGGGAACTTGGATCAAACAATTTATAGGCTTTCTGATCCGTACAATACCCAATGAAAACACACTTGATTGACTTGGCATCAAGTTTTCTTCTGTTAGCCTTAGGAATATGAGCAAAAGCAGTACATCCAAAGAATCTGAAATGACTCACATTAGGTTTATAACCATGAAGAACCTCAAAAGGAGTTTGAAAAACTAATTGCTTAGTGGGACATCGATTCTTCAAATAAACAGCAGTGTTAATGGCTTCTGCCCAGAAACCATTAGAGATGTTCTTACCTTGCAACATACTACGAGCAGATTCCACCAAGGTTCTATTCCATCGCTCAGCAACACCATTTTGCTGAGGAGTATGTGGCACTGTGAACTGTTGTTGAATTCCATTAGATTTACAATAGGTGTTAAATTCTTTTGACTTATATTCACCCCCTTGATCAGATCTGAGTATTTTAATGTACTTACCTGTTTGTTTTTCAACCATAGTTCGAAACTCTTTAAAATACTCAAATATGTCACTTTTCCTTCGAATGAAATAGACCCAGGTATACCTAGATCTATCATCAATAAAAATAACAAAGTATGAAGCACCACCAAGAGACCTAGTTTGCATAGGGCCACATACATCAGTGTGAATTAATTCAAGTATATCATACTTTCGTTTCTCAGTATGAACCGGAAACTCTTCTCTATGCTGCTTACCAAGTGCACAAGCTTCACATGGTAAATGTTCACACTTCATAACATGAAGACCTTCAACCATTGATTTCCTTTGCAACAACGATAAATCATTGTAATTTAGGTGCCCATACCTGTGATGCCATAATTCTGCTGTCGATGTCTCTTTGGATGTCAATGCAACATGGCGCTTCACTGTCACATCCAATCTGTATAATCCTCCAACCCTGGTACCTGTAGAAACAACCCTGTAGTGGTCCTGAACATCTTTCACCATACACCCCAATTTACCAAATTCAACTTTTAAATGATTATCAGTGATAGTGGAAACAGATATCAAATTCTTTTTGAGAGCAGGTACATACATCACATTATGAATCTGTCGCATTTGTCCATTAGGTAAGTACACATTTATTATGCCATAGCCTTGAACTTTAAGTGACCTATCATCCCCTAGGTAAATGTGTGTACCATCAGATTTCTCATAATATTTATCATACCATTCTTTATTACAAGTCATGTGTGCCGATGAACCAGAATCGACGAACCATGCATTCTCATCATCAGTTTCAGCAGACAATGCAGCATCAGAAAGAAATAACTTGGGTATCAAGAAGTTGTCACTTATGTTTTTTCGAATAAAAAAATTAGTAATGCAGATGGAGAATTATCAATCCTTATAGGAAAAAAAAAATTGATTGTATACTCCTCAAGCTGACTATTTCAAGAGGCTCGACGTTAACATGACGATGCCATAGCTTGCGAGAAGGTTGTCTCATGGATTTTAAACATGACGATGCCATAGCTTACGAGAAGGTTGTCTCCGGATTTTAAAGGGGTAAATGTTACCCACCGTCCAAAATTTGAATGCCCAAAGGAAAAATCTAAAAGTTGAATGCTTTGAATTTATGTTAATGAATGTAGGTTCGAGCAAGATCCCAAATTACACAGTTTTCAGGAAAGTCATTGTCATTAATAACAGTAGAATGGAATCGTCAAATGGATACACTCTTCGACATTTGAAACAAGTACCATAGCAATATAGGATTTGGTAGAATCCTTGAGTTCGCCATATCTACGATTAGAAATAATATTTTATGGAAAGATGGCGTTATCTCTGATCTCTGATTTCATAGGGATTCCAGAGCTAGACGACCAAACATCATTGAAATAACTTGTAAGTTTTTCAGCAAGAAAAATATTTCTGGTTTATATTATGTATCAGGGCATATAAACTTATAGTGTTTCAAAGTACTTACAGATGGTTCCAAAATACATATTCATCTTTTCAATCAAGTCATCATAAAGTGATCTTTTAGTTCTAATCCTATTTGATTAAAGTGTAGAGGGTTCCTCTCGCTGATTCTTTTCCAAAAAGAGAAAACAAAATCTGTCATAGAGACTTACAAATTGTTTTCCCTGCAATTTCCAATTTCATAGTGACTTCCTCTTTTTTGTCAATTTTTCATTCCTTTACGTGACAAAAGGAAACTTGCCTCATGGCTCTTAATTAAAATTTACCTTACCTACAGCTCCAGATGAGTTATATAATTGGTAGTTCATTTCTCTAAATCTGCCCCTTAATCCTCTTTTGGATAATCTGTCAGCTTCGTGGTTTTTTTTCTCTAAACATGACAAAAAGTTATGGAAATGAATGGTTGTTTCAATGCATGAATCCGATCCAACCAATGAGCTAGATAAACTGGATTTAGTTGAGTTCCCCTGTTCATGTGTTCAATAATGACTTTTGAGTCTCCAAAGACCCAAAGCTCCCCCAAATAGAGTTGATTGGCAAACCATAACAAGCCCCACAAAGCCAGGATTTCAGCCCGCATATTTGTACATCTTCCCCCATTCCAATATATTTTGTAATGATAGTCCAGGAGTTGAAATAACTTGTAAGTTGTGGTGGAAAACTTTAAATTTGATTTGGAAGTGATTTAATTATATGTGATATGTTGCACAATTTGTTATGTGAGTTAAGAAAATTTAATTAATTGATTTTTTTTGCTTTATGTTTATAAATTTATTTTAAAAATGTTTCTTCATCAATTCTTTGTATAATAAATTATCAAAAATTTAATAATTAATTTAAAACACTGATATAATTAAAAACATATAAAATCTCAAATATTAAATAAAATAATTAAAATATAAAATCTCAAATATTAAATAAAATAATTAAAATTCAATAAAAAATAAACTTTATAAAAAGTCATTAATGTACACTGTATAACTTGTAATTGTATAATAAATACATCATTCAAAAAAAGCTACCTATAAATCTAATGTACAAGGAATTTAAATACCTTATTTCCACTCCTTGAATTGGTTTGAGTATGGCTTCATTTGAAGCCTACGAACTAGTCAGTGTCGTACATAATTATTCCATTCCAGCCTATTTAGTTTTGACATTGTTTATGGAGGTTATAAAATTTTTTGGAAACTAATTTTTCATTATAATTTGGCTATTTAATTTTCAAAAACTCTGATCATAGTATTTTTTGAATTGATTTCTTTAAAAAGTTTTTGACACCCAACACCATGAAGTTTGATGAATGTAACATAATTTTCTCAAAATTTCTATTGAATTTTTACTAAAATCATATAGTAAAAAGCTTTTAATAAATAGTGAATTTTATTGAGAAGTACTAGAATCTTAATTACATATTTTATCATTTCAAAATTACATTGTCTTTTGGTATTGTTATTTTGATATATTGGAGACACAAAAAAGTAATCATTATTAATACTATATTTTATTAATAATATATAAAGAATGGGAATATTTAATTTTATTATATAATTTAATATTTTCAAAATTATTAAAATTATATTTAAAAATATTTTCAAAATTATTTAAAATTACATTCAGAAATATTTTAAAAAATAATATTTTCTTTCTCAATGAAAATAACTGTTATTTTTAAAAATATTAAATATTTATTTCTTAAAATATTATGTAACAAGATTTATGCTTAAAAAGACTCAAAAGTAATTTTTATCTATTGTTTCCTCTTACTAAAAATTGTCTATTGTAAAAATTCAACATTTCTTCACAATGGTTTGAAATTTTTCATTAGTAAAATAAGTAGTAAATTAAATCTCAATCAACTTTCATCATTTCAATATTTCAATTATTATTTTAATTGTGTGTTACAAACTTAATACAAACATGCTAAAAAAACCTAAAACTAATAGAACAATTATTATTTCAAATCAAATACAATTTTTCCAATTCAAGAATTCCAATTTAAAAATCCTATCAATCTCTTCCCACTTTTTAAAGCAATTAAAAATATATACCAAACAAATATTACACCATATATATATATAATATATAAAAGTAATAAAAGACTTAATTCCCCAAATCCGCTTATTTCATTGTATCTTCGAAAATCAAGCTCCAAATTTAAAATCAATAAATTATTAAACCTAGAACATAGGATAATAAAAAGTCCAAGTGAAATGGCAAAAACAACTAACCGCACATGTGGACGAAAGCTAGCCGTAATGAGATTCTTATTTATGATATTCACAATAATGTCTTGGAAAGTGCCTATCGACTTTCACGGACTCCCCAGATTATTTATTTAATCACCTATTGCCAGGAAAAAGGCTCTGACACGTCGCCTCAGGAGTCGGAATGAGAAATTTCGTCGGCATCAGAATTTTCTCAACGGCTTGACAACTAACGATTCCTCTGTCGGTGAAGGATCATCTACAGGTTTTCACTCATCAAAGTCATTTGAAAAAATATCAATTGAATTAATTTTCACAGTTAATTTTTGGGATAATTTTGAGCTTGTTTAGAAATTGGGAGCATTTATTCAGAGATGTGTTTGTCTAGAAGCTAAAAAAACATTTATGGTAAAGTTTCACAAGAAAAAAGAAAGCAAGCTGAGAACCTTTATTATTGTGAAACATTAAAAAAAAACTTAATACCATCCCATACTAAAGCCACCATCTTTCCCATCAACTATCTTGAACTTCCTAAACGCTAAAATAATTTCTTTTCTTTCTCAGAATCGCAGAGTGAGTGAAGTTTCTCGTGGGGTCAAACTCAGTAGTGTCGAGGACGTGAATGGCACGCCGAGTGCCGTTTTGGCCAAGGATTCAATGAAACAAATTGATATATTATTTATATAGCTTTTTGTCCTTTTGGTTGCACCGACAATACTCCATGGAAACCAGAGCTGTTACGAGGATTCCTCTGAGATGGGAAGAATGCAACGGCTGCCAATGGTGGTTCGCAACACCGTTGGATTGGGCTGCGTCCAATGGATTCGTGGAATCTGCCATTGAAATGCTGAAACTGAACGCCTCTCTGATTAAAGATCTCGCATCTCTCACGCGAATCCGCCGCCTCGAAGATTTGTGGGATGACGAATGCCGTTTCACGGATGCAGCCAAGGGGCGTGGATTGATTCTCACGGAGCTAATTGTTCACGAATTAAATGTAAACCCTAACTCTCTCATCGATTCCGGTTATGGCCCTTGGGCTCTCTATACTGCCGCTGCAGCAGGCGATATGGAGATCGTCCAGAGACTGTTGAATATAAAGCCTCAGCTGGTTTTTGGTGACAGAGAGTTTGGGCTGAGGGACATGCTGTATGCAGGTGCCAGAGCTAATAGCTCCGAAATTTTCAGAGAAATCCTGGGTCTCGCTAGTTGTTATTATCAGGCTCAACCTTTGAGATCGAATAATAATAATAATCATCATATTGAGTATTGCAGGGGAATGGGTATAGATGTTCCGTTTGAAGTTATGAACAAAGCGCTTCATGCTGCAGCTACAGGAGGAAACACGGAGATCTTGAGGGAGCTGATAAGGCAGTCTAGCCATTATCGTCTCAATGTACTGACTTGGTGCAAAGATGGCCATGGTGTAACTGCGCTACATTCTGCTGCTAGCAGAGGCCATGTTGAGGTGCACCGCCATATCTTTTCCTCTGGTCTGTCATTTAGTTTATTTCGCCTCTCACAATGATATAGTAACGCCATTTACATAGGATTTCCTGAATTATAATCTGTGGCAAGACCAAAAGATTTACCATTGAGATTATGAGACAAATATGTTGGTTTAGGAGGCATGTGTCTCCAAATCTGAAGTGGTAGGAAAAAAGAATAGCCCGTGATTATAGATAACCGTTTCATTCGATTAGGGTTGATCAATTCTTATTGCCAAGCCCCATGTGTTAAATTAGCATGAAATGTGTTTATATATATGGGTATATATGTGTGGGCCGTATGGATAGTTAAGGTGAATTTTAGATTTAGAATATTAATTTTGGTTAAATTTAATTAAAATTTGGTAAATTTTTCAAAACTTGAGTTTAAGTTGTTTAATATGTAGAATTTTAGTGGCTAGTGAGTTTTTTAGGATGTTAAATTTATTTATGTTGATTCCTGTGAAAAGTTATTTTGTCTATAAGTTATACTATGCCTTAATATATTTATACAAATTTTCAAGGAATAAAAGCTTAGTTATAATTATTTAATTAGGACTCTAGCTAATCAATATTAATTACTTAGCCATGTAGATTATTTTATTTGGTGGCAACATTTTCAATAGATATTTATTAGCTCAACCATATAAATTAAATGATTCTTAAATGCCAATATAAATAAATTCATAATAGGCATCAAAGCACTTAACTCATAGTACATTCATGTGAGGTTGTTAACATTAAAAAAATCATAAAACTAAATTATAACTTTATTTTAATTTTTTTTTTTTGTAAGTTTGGTAGTATGTTTCATTTTTCTTTTTTTTCACCCTTTTTTTTTAACTCCATCTTCATCAACATGTCCAAATACATCATCCCGATTGGAGAAGGGAATTTAACCTGTGATGAGTGCTATAACAGCATGTCTCATCACCGTTTAACCAAAACCCTACGGACATAACTTTATTTTAAATTATTATATCTTATTTACAGAGATTTATCCTCACTTTACCAGATGAATTCTTAACTTATAAATAGAATTTGTTATAATAACATAGACCAATACCATGGTCTATCAATACCACATGCCCAAAAGAACATAACTCGTTTCATATGACACTTGTTTATATGATCTTTTGTAATTAATGAAATTGATCAAAACATAAAGAAGCGAATAACTACTTTGGGGATAAATCTCAACTTTTGATTTATATATACTATTAAGAATCTTCTAGAATATTCTATGGAGGTTAAATCCCTACCATCCATCTAATAACTATTGACAAATAAAATTGAAATTCTAGAAACTCAATTCCAAAATAAATATGTCTATCCCAATAATAAATCGAAATTGATTCTAAAAAAAAAAATTATTTGAAATAACTATTGATATTCTTGAATGATAAATTTTCATATTTGTCCATGTGGTCTTGGATGGCAGTGATGGGGTGTGCTATTATGATACTCCTTCTAGATGTTACTCCTAAATGTTATATGTTATGTCACAGGTAACACTTCTCCTAGATGTTACTCCTAAATGTTGGATGTTAATTAGTCACAAGTAACACTACTTTTCCTAGATGTTACTCCTAAATGTAAGATGTTAAGTCACATGATCAATTCCTGGTGTGTGTTATGCTTGAACATGACCATAATGTACTCTGTAACCTCACAAAAAAACATATTTATTAAAAATGTTTGAATTTTTAAATTTAAATTATTTTATCTTCATTTTAGTAAAAAATAAATCAAAATTAAAATTAAAAAATTTATATATATATATATATATATATATATATATATATATATATAATTTTATTGTAACCTAAAAATAATTTATTCAATATAATAATAAGGTTTTTTCCCTCTCAATTTCACTTACAATTCCATACAAATTGATATAAATAATATTTTTTAATAATAAAATTTACATAATTTTAATATTTTCAAAATAAATAATAAATCTATTTTTATATTCAAAATACATTATAACTTTCCACTCCACTTTTTGATGTGAAATCACTCTGCTCCTTACCAAATCACTTTTTAATCCTCTCAAACTTACCAAAAAAATTTCCATATAATATTTATAATATTGCTGCTTCGTCATTCAAGTAGAGGGAGGAGAATGACTAGGGTTTACGCTAATATTGCTGCTTCGTCGATCAAGTGGAGGGAGGAGAATGACTAGGGTTTACGCAGGTTTCGCTTGTCCTGCTTTCGTCGTCGAGCTTCGGCTCTTCTTTGGGGTTTATGGCGGCAAGGAAAATGGAGACCGTATGCACACATCAATGCATTATGACAGAGGATCCCTCACGCACTTTATTTCATCCGAATACGCCATAGAGATTCGGTTCCTCTTGCAGTAGATGATGGCAGGGTGCGCTATGGGCCCTTTGTTTGTTCGGATCGAAGCCATGATATTGGGGTATCAAATCTAGATCATGAGGAAGAGTTTTAGAATTTTTTCAAGACTTTAAATGGAAAATCAATCTTTTTAGCGCTCGACCCATGGATCTAGTATTAGATTAAAAAAAAAGGTGCAAGAGAAATTGAGTATATCAGCTAATATACCAAATCTAATAGATGGGGTAAATCACTGCAAAATGCTACCAAATTGACAGAGTGCTATTTAATTAGACAATCCGTATAAATTTGAAGTTGCCAGGTGGAGCTTCCGGAACTAGTTTTCCTACTGGTTCAATTTCTGTTGTCCAGGGTCCAAGCTCTTTTAAAGACGGAGTGAGAGGGAAGACAACCATACAAGATAGAAAAATCCCAAATTTGATAATCCCAGGTCTTTGCCCAGTGGAGAAAACACCATATTTGTCAGTAAAACTGCCCAGACAAATCCCAAGTCTTTACCCAGTGGAGAAAACACCATATTTGTCAATAAACTGCCAAAAGTGAGTGGTATTTTCACAGTTCTGCAAGACAGAACTCTTATGTTGGAATTTCTGAAAATTCCAAGAACAAACACTGGAGAATAAAACTCCCCTCTAAACACAGAGAAAATATTAAAATTGCATTCACAGTGACAAAGTTTCCACACTTAAAACAGATTTCTATTTCTTCAAAAACTGATACAAACTCTTCCTCAACACAGAGGGATTACAACTGCTGGACTGCTGCAAACACAGTGCCAGAATAACATACTCTGTCTCTCTAAAACTTTCACTGTTGTGTATACAAAAATATTTCACACTACTGTGTAAAAACACTCTGTCTCTGTCTATTACAAAAAATAACTCTCTATCTCACACAAATATCACTGATGTTCTCTTTTTGTTTTTCCCGCACTGCTGTGCATTTATTTCTGTTCTGTGTAATACATTAAAACATATTACAGGTCTGTCCCTCTTTTGTACTCCCGGCACATTACAACATATAACATTACATAATAGATATATATTATAAATACCATGTATTTATAATATATATTAATCCAATATTAAAAACCAAAATTACTGCGGTAACAAAACATTTACCGTGCGTGAAACAAAAAAAAAACTTACATGCTGGAATATAAAACAACAAAATAAAACATTAAACATATGATGGGAAAATATTAAACCCAAAACTTTGTCAACATATAATATGTGTGGGCCCCCGCTTGCATCAACAGTTCCGAGGGGGTTCACAACTCTGCTTGCCCAACTTTCCAGACCCCCTCGGAATTGTATTGCCGCTTCACCTCTGTTTTCAATTGACCGCCTCCATTCTGCAATTAATTTGTTAGGTGAAGATTTTAATATGGTTGTTGCTGCAGATAGAATGCAGCTCTCCCGACGCTCCAACATTTAACTCGCGGCTGTCAAAAAATTCCCATCAAACTTAACTTCGCTGCCATAACTGTCTCTTCCAATTGATTTTTGCTGTACTGCGTTATCTGGGCAGTTGGAAATTAAATTCCAACACTCCCCCTTAATTTCAACTGCTGGGTTTTCCTGCATACCCAAGCATTTCCTGGATTTTTCAAAACTGTTCTGAGCTAATGGTTTTGTGAGGATATCAGCTAATTGTTCCTCTGTTCTGCAATGTTGCAAAACAATCTCACCATTGTTCACCAATTCTCTGATATAGTGAAACTTTGTATCTATGTGTTTTGTTCTCTTGTGAAAAACTGAATTCTTTGATAATGCAATAGCAGAGCTATTGTCACAATAAATCACTGTCCCTTTTGTCTGCTCTTGGCACAAACTTCTTAACATCCTCCTCATCCAAATTGCTTGACACGCTGCTGCTGTAGCTGCCACATACTCTACCTCTGCTGTAGATAATGATACAATCGGCTGTTTCTTAGAAGCCCATGAAATGGCTCCTGAACCCATGTGAAAAACATAACCGGAAGTGCTCTTCCGATCATCTACACTTCCAGCCCAATCACTGTCAGTGTATCCAACTAATTCTGAATTTTCTGAAGTAGTATATAAAATACCAAATCCTTTTGTTCCTTTCACATATCTCAGAATTCTCTTTGCTGCTTGCCAATGTGCTTCTTTTGGCTTTTCCATAAATCTGGAAATTAAACTAACAGCATGCATAATATCCGGCCTAGTTGCAGTCAAATACATGAGGCTGCCAACTATGCTTTTATATAAACTTGGATCAAAATCCTTACTGTTGTCATCTCTACTCAGCTTCAATCCCATTACTGTGGGAGTAATTGCAGCTTTGCATTCCTGCATATTAAATCTTTCTAAAACTTGATTCACATACTTTGCTTGAGAAATAAAAATCCCTTTTCCATTTTGTTCTACTTCTATTCCTAAGAAGTATCTCAGCAAACCCATGTCAGTCATTTCAAATTCATCTTTCATGACTGTTTTAAAATTTTCAATAAGGTAATCATCATTACCTGTAAAAAATAAATCATCAACATATAAAACCACAATCAACAATTTACCATCTTTTTCTTTGATGTAGAGGGTGGGTTCTCCCTCGCACTTTTCAAATCCATTTTCCAGTAGATAGGAGTCTATCCTACTGTACCATGCTCTTGGTGCTTGCTTCAGCCCATAAAGAGCTTTCTTCAATCTGCAGACTTTGTGCTCTTGGCCTTTCTTCTCATATCCCAAAGGTTGTTCCACATATACTTCTTCCATTAAAACTCCATTTAAAAATGCAGATTTTACATCCATCTGGTATACTTTCCATTTGTTTTGTGCTGCTATGGACAACACTGCTCTTATGGTCTCCATTCTTGCAACCGGTGCAAAAGTTTCTTCATAATCAATCCCATACTTCTGCTTATAACCCTTGACAACAAGTCTGGCCTTGTGTCTTTCTATTTTTCCTTCAGCATTGCTTTTGGTCTTATAGACCCATTTAACACCAATGGCTTCTTTGCCTTCTGGGAGATCAACCAACTCCCATGTTTTGTTCTTCTCTATGGCATTTATTTCATCATCCATAGCTTCTATCCATTTTCTATCTTTAATAGCATCTTCAAAATGAATAGGATCATCAACTTGACAATACAAAGCAAATAGGGAATTCATACCTTCATTTGTTGCTCCCTTCTCATAGATTTCTCTAATACTTTTGAATTTTGTTCCTCTTTCACTTGGTGTAGCCGTGCTTGATGAAGCGCTCAATTCTGCCCCATGTGGTGTGCTTGTTGATGCACTCCCGCTTCTTCTCAAGGGTGTTCTTGCTACCGCTTGAGGCATTCCTTGATGTCCCTGTGTTGGTGGAGGTTGTGCTACGGATGGGTTGTTAATTTCAACCACATCTTCTTCATCTTCATCATGAGATAAACAGCTTTTAACATTAACTGTTTTCTCAATGCTTCCATCCCATGCTTCCTCTTCAATAAATTGCACATCTCTACTTATTACAAATTTCTTTGTGGATGGGTTATATAACCTATATCCTTTGGAATCTTCACAATATCCAAGGAAAATACAATTCTCCCCCTTACTATCCAACTTCTTTCTCAACTTGTCTGGAATATGTGCATATGCCACACATCCAAAAAATTTCATGTGGGTGACTCCTTGTTTTCTGCCACTCCACGCTTCTTCTGGAACTTTGCTCATCACTGCTTTTGTGGGACATCTATTTAAAATATACACAGCACAGTTTTCTGCTTCTGCCCAATATTCATTCGGCAAGTGTTTTGCCTTTATCATACTTCTCACCATTTCCATTATGGTTCAATTCTTCCTTTCAGCAACTCCATTCTGTTGCGGTGTGTACCTTGTGGTAAAGTTCTTGTGAATGCCGTTCTCTCTGCAAAAACGCAGAAATTCCTTTGATATATATTCTCCTCCTCTATCAGTTCTGAGTACTTTAATGTGCAGTCCACTCTGTTTCTCTACAAGAGCTTTAAAGTGGCAAAATTTTTGAAAAACTTCACTCTTATATTTCAGAAAATAAACCCACACTTTTCTTGTGAAATCATCTATGAAGGTCAGCATGTAATTGCTGCCTGAAACTGATGCTGTTTGCATCGGCCCGCATAAATCTGAATGAATGATTTCTAAGGGTGCTTTCGCCCTTATACTTTTCCCTGATAGAAAATTTTCTCTGTGTTGCTTTCCCAGAATGCAGCCTTCACATAGGCTGTCAGGCTTTTCAATCAATGGTAAACCTCTTACCATTCCTTTTCTGTGCAGCAGATTTAATCCTCCAAAATTGAGATGTCCAAATCTCAGGTGCCATAACCAGTTTACATCTTTCTCTTCCTTCTGAAAGGCTTCTTGTGTTACAGCTGCTATACTCTTTCCTTTTCCCTTCAAGTCAATGTTGAGCTTGAGTGGAAACATTCTATTGCTGGTCATTTGAATTTCAGCAATAATTTTCTTGCTTGGAGGTATATCTTTTATTGTGCACACATCATCTTTGAAAACTACATTGTAACCTTTGTTTATGAGCTGCCCAACACTCAAAAGATTACATTTCAGACCTGGAACATAATACACATCAGGGACAAATTTCTGCTCCCCATTTCTTGCTCTAATACTAACTCTGCCTTTTCCTTTTACAGAGATTTTAATATCTGTCCCTGTGGTCACTTCAGACTTTACTTCTTCATCTAAATGGGAAAACATTGCTCTATTTCCAGTCATGTGATTACTACAACCTGAATCTAAGAACCAAACATCATCTTCTCTGTCTTGTGCTACATTACAAGCTAACAGCACATTACTTGGGTTCTTTTCTTCTTTTGCTACATTAGCATTCTGCTTATTTTTCATGTCATTTTGCTTCTTTCTACATTCATTGGCATAGTGCCCATATTTTTTGCAATAATAACATTGGACATTGGATTTGTCATACCTTTGTCCATGAGCATGTTGGTGTTGATGTCCACCTTGCTGTTTGTTGCATTGGCCATGGCTCTGATTTTCATTGTTGCTCCTTCCATGTGAATGTGAAGTGCTGTTCCTTCCACCTCTGTTCTGACTTCTACCTCTTCCTCTTCCTTTTCCTTGACCTCTTCCTCTTCCTGAAGGCATTTGGGTCTTGAAAGCATGTTCAAGAGATGAGGTTTCATCTCTGCTCAATCTCTGTTCATGAGTTATTAGTGAGGCATGAAGTTCATCCACTGTAAACTGTGAGAGATCTTTGGTCTCTTCTATGGTGGTAACAATTACATCAAACTTTGAGGGTAAGCATCTCAAAAGTTTCTCCACAATCCTTCTTTCTTCAAGAGTTTCTCCATGGGATCTTATCTGATTTACAATCCCAATCATATGTGTAAAAAATGTATCAACACTGTCTGATTCTTTCATGCAAAGAGTTTCAAAATCCCTTCTCAGCAATTGAAGTTTTTTGTCTTAAATTTTTCCATACCCTGATAAGCTACTTTCAGAGTTTCCCATGCCTCCTTGGATTTCTTAGCTGCTGCTATCCTTGGAAACACACTCTCACTTACAGCTTGATACAAATAGAAGAGGGCTTTGGCATCCTTCTTTCTATTGTTCTTCAATACATCTTTCTCTGCTTGAGTTAAGGCATTAAAAGCCTGCTCATCAGCTGGTTCTATAAAACCATCTTCTACAAGTTCCCATAGGTCTTGTGATACAAACAGGGCTCTCATGGTAATGGCCCAATAATCATAATTCTTTCCATTAAATTGTGGAAGTTGCACATTTCCAAGACTCATTCCTATACTTGGTCTAGCCATTGTTATTAAACTGAACTCTGAAATTAAACAAACTGTCTTTCCTTTTCTCTAAAAGAACAAACTCTGTTAGACAAAAAACAACAGTTCCGTTATCCTTGAGAAATACCTGAACTTTGTAATATTCCCAATTAGCTTTGCTAATTGGAATATTTCATTTTTGTTTAATTTTGCCGCTTTAGCTAGAAATAATAAATAAAGTGAGAAATAAGAGGGGTTACCTCACTTTAGTCACCTCACTTTATAAAATAAAGTGTTTTTCCTAGTTGATTGACGTTATAACTTAGAGAGGGGCCTTGGGGGTCCACATGAGTATGAGGGGGAGGCATCAGGCTGACCCAAGGTTAACTGCGTAGGCCAAGGAGAGTGAAGGACGCAGTCAAGGTTTTGGAGGGAGTTTAGCACTATAAAAGGTGGGGTTCTCACCTCATTTGGGCATGCATGATTTGATATTGATATTGAGAGCTAGACTTCTGTCTGCTTCAGCACGCCGGTTGTTTAGTCGGTCTGCAGCACTGTTTAGTGCAACCGAGTGTCTCCGTTCGGAGATATCACCCTTAGCCTCGGGGGACTTCGAGTGCCTGCCCTGGAAAGGTCATTTTCTGGTATCACCCTTAGCTTCGGGGGACTTCGAGTGCCTGCCCTAGTAAGGTTATTTTCTGAGTAACATCCTTCAGTTTCAGTGGAATTAGTAGCAGTTTCCTGGTGGAGATTTGGAGAGGAGGAAGCCCCTTCTTGTGACTGCGCAGATCCAGGAGGTAGGACGCTGATCCAGAGAGGGAAGGACGCAAATCCAGCAGGAGGACGCAGATCTAAATAGTGAGGACGTTGATCCAGCTGTCCAAGGCAGGGAGGACGCAGATCTGAAGAGGTATTGGTAGATCCAGTCTTGGAGGACGCAGATCTGAGGAGATATTGGCAGATCTATCCTTGGAAGGTGCAGTTCTGGAGAGATACCATCAGATCCAGCCTTGGAGGATGCAGATCTGAGGAGATATTGACAGATCCAGCCTAGATCTGAAGATATAGCAGCAGATCTAGCCTTGGAGGACGCAGATCTGGAGTGATAGGACGCAGATCTGAACAGGAGGACTCAGATCCAGCAGATCTGGGCAGAGAGGACGCAGATCCAGGCAGGGAGGACGCTGATCTGAGGAGCAGGATCTTGTGTGTGGGGTTTGGCAGCGTTTTTCAGTGTTTCCAGCCTTGTGGAGCTGATCATTTCATCGGGAGGTTTGTGGCCAGCCTTTCATCTGTCTTCTGCGCTGTCACTAGCAGAGACAGCGTTTTTATTGGTGAGGGTTTGGAGGATTGAGATCAGCCATCCTCTAGTCTTCAGTTCATAGCTCCATTGCATTCCAGCAGCAGTTTTTCATAGCAGATCTTCAGCCAGCTAGGACGCTGTCCTTGTTTGCAGCCATTATTTGTTCTGAGAGGGTCTCCACTTGCCTAGGGCAAGGATAGGTGCACTCATCCTGATTATCTTGTACTCCTCTATATGTATTCTCAGATTAATAAAATGGCTTAGTTTTCTGGCATTCTATGTGTACTTGTTCCATGATCTGGTTCCAGCATTGTATTTTGTATATCTGTCTGGCATATTTCTGCGTATTACTGGTTATTCCCCTTTGGGGATATTACAGTGGTATCGGAGCATAGATCTGGCTCAGCCTGTGGTGCTAGCAGTCTATGACGCCCGGGGATAACCCCTACATCTATCGGAAGGAACGCAGAGAAGCTGAGGATAGGTGGAAGTTTCCCTTCGGGGGAAGTGATTCTGATCAGGAGCCACCTGAGACAGATTCTGAGGCAGAGCAGCCTGAGAAGTGCCCAGAACAGCGTAACCCAATGGCAGATGATGATGTGAGGTTTAAAGAGGCGGTCCTCCGTCACATACAGGAGACGTCACAGAGGCTCTCGGCCATAGAGATCAGTCAGAGAGAACCCCCTAGAATTCTTCAGGTCGGTGAAGGATCGGGTATGTCTCGCCACATACCGGTGCACGATGCTATCCCCATTGTGACAGCTCAGCGATCCACTATGCCCACATTCTTGCCAGAAGACACAGGGACAGTAGTGCGGGGAGGTGCACAGAGGGACAATCCAGCACCCACGCGACCCACCATGCCTACCTTCCTGGTAGAGGACGAGGGGTCGACAGCACCGAGAGATGTGAGTCCAGCTCAATGGGCAGCCGTTTTTGCAAAGTGGCAGGGCTTAGGACAGGCATTCATGGATACTCTTCCCTTTGAGCGCTATCTCCAGTATCGATGCGGCATCAAACCCCCTGAGCATGAGCAGCACCAGCACAAGGGGCGCGGATACCACCGTGATGACCACCGTGCGGCTAGTAGATTCCATTTGCCTATGTTTGATGGTTCATCGAAGACTACGGCAAAGTCCTGGGTGGAGAAGCTGGACATCTATTTCCAGCTTAATCAGATGTCGGAGACGGAGGCCATTAAGATGGCTACATTGCATTTAGAGGGTGAGGCCCAGGATTGGTGGTTTCATGGGATGGCGACACTCGGACATTCCACAATGACGACATATGCCGAGTTTACCAGGAGGGTGGTAGAGCGTTTTGACAGGAGGGATCCGGAGCAGCATTTTGTTGAGCTGACCAAGCTCAAACAGACTGGGAGCGCAGAGGCATACATTTCAGAGTTCTTGAGGGTTTCAGTGATGGTACCTGACTTATCGACAGCTCGGATGGTGTATATGTTTGTGGAGGGTCTGTCAGAGCCACTTCGGGGCCTAGTCCGGTCAAACAAACCGGCTACACTGCAGGATGCTATCAGTAGGACTCGAGACTTACAGGATGTCTTGCCCAGGACTCGGCCACCTTATCCCCAGAGACAGGCTTTCCAGCCTAAGGGTAAGGACACGAGGGCTCCGCCTCCCAAGGCGAATCCGGGACGAGGGCAAATGGATGATGAGGCCAGGAGAGAGCTAAGGCGGAAGCGATTATGCTTCACTTGCCAGGAGCCGTGGGCACCAGGACACAAATGTGCGGCAGGGAAGGCACATTTCATAGAGGTCTTCTCCGAGAGCGGCGGAGAAGAGGATGAGGAGGATGATGAGGAGGCAGGAGGATGTTATGCAGCGCAGAGTACCTTACCACCTCCACCACCCGATGCAGGTGGGGCATCATTCGCACCTACTGGGGGAGCTCTAGCAGCATTGCGAGGAGTCCCCAAGTATCTGACACTGCGCGTACGGGGGACAGTGCGCGGACAGCGGGTTTCGGTCTTAGTCGATAGTGGGGCCACCCACAACTTCATTGATGCCCAGATGGTTGAGCGGAGAGGCATACCGACGGAAGGCTTTGATGGGTTTTCTGTTTTGGTACCAGGAGATCAGACCATGGCATGTGCTCGATATGTACCAGAATTGTCAGTGACGATGGGCACTTATACATTGACCGATCACTTCTTTGTGGTGGACATCCCGGACACCAATGTGATATTGGGGGTCCAGTGGCTTATTACTCTGGGGAAGGTCACGACGGATTGGAAGGCCTTAGAGATGGAGTGGGATGATCCCAAGACAGGGAAGCATGAGAAGATACGAGGGCAGAACACATATCCACCCCAGACAGTATCGGCACACAGCATGGAGGCGACTTTCCGCAAGGGAGATATAGAGTGGGCGGTAGAGTTGCGGGCTTCAGAGGCAGTAGATACAGGGCGGACGGTGCACCCTGATCTACAGGCTATTCTCGACAGATATGCAGTAGTTTTTGGGGACATTCTGCCAGGACAGCCACCGGATCGGGGGTTTGAGCACACGATCGAGCTTGAGCAGGGGATACAGGCTGTGATTACCACACCGTATAGGCATCCCAAGGCCTATCGGGATGAGATAGAACGGGCCATTCAGGAGTTGCTGGCCCTTGGTCACATTCGTCCCAGCACTAGTCCTTTTGCTTCTTCAGTAGTGCTGGTGAAGAAGAAGGATGGCACATTACGCATGTGCATTGATTACAGGGCTCTGAACAAGAAGACCCTGAAGAACAGGTACCCCATTCCCAGGATCGACGAGCTGATGGATGAGTTGAGAGGAGCACGGTTCTTCTCAAAGATTGATTTGAGATCCGGGTACCATTAGATACGCATGAGGGAACAGGATATTCCCAAGACTGCTTTCAGGTGTCATTATGGGCACTTTGAGTTTTTGGTCATGCCATTTGGGTTGACCAATGCACCTGCTACTTTCCAGTCTTGTATGAACCACATTTTCAGGGATCATCTGAGGAAGTTTGTGCTGGTCTTCTTTGATGATATCCTTATATACAGCAGGACTTGGGAGGAGCATCTCCAGCACATTGAGACGGTCTTGCACATTTTGGAGGAGCAGCAGTTCTTTGCCAAGCTCTCCGAGTGTGAGTTTGGGTTGACGGAGATGCTGTATCTAGGACACATTATAGGAGTGGACGGGGTGAGAGTCCACGAGGAGAAGATCAGGGCTATCAGGGACTGGCCAGAGCCACGGAATGTAACAGAACTTCGAGGGTTTATTGGTATCTGCACCTACTACAGGAAGTTCGTCAAGGGCTTCTCTCAGCTTGCTGCACCCCTCACGGAACTGACGAGGAAGGGGGCATTCAGTTGGTCGGATACAGCACAGCGAGCTTTTGACAAGCTCAAGGAGGTAATGAGCAGTTGTCCCGTGTTAGCGTTGCCAGATTTTACGCAGCCCTTTGTCCTAGAGTGCGATGCATCAGGAGAAGGGATTGGTGCAGTTTTGATGCAGGAGGGTCATCCGATTGCTTTCGAGAGCCGGAAGCTCCTTCCACACGAGAGGCTATATCCCATATACGACAAGGAGATGCTGACCATCATGCATGCATTGGCCAAGTTCCGGCAGTACCTGGTAGGTGGCAGATTCAGGGTGAGGATAGATCATAACAGCCTGAGGTACTTGTTGTGTCTCAATCTAGTCTCCTAAATTGAGTTCATTTAATTGTCAACCAGGATTTGTAAACTGCTGAAGTGAAGTGTACCATATGTACCTAGGTGCTTGTTTCCTAGTGCATTGTGTGTAGTGTTTTGTGATGTTTTGGTCTTTTATGTTGATTTATGATGTTTTTGGTCTTTTGAAGTTTTGTGTTTACAATGAAAATGCCTAGAAAACTAATGAAAAGAAATTGGTGGTAAAAACCACAGTTGAGCCTAATGTATGGAATGGCAAATGTAATCAAAAACACTGAAGCAACATCTGAACTATGACTGAATAGAAACAAGAGCTTGATGATAACTTCTTAGACAAATGACACAAACTAGACTTGAGAAATAATCACTAAATATGCAAGTTTTCTAACTAGACAGTTAGACACTAATCATGATGCAAAATTCTATTCTAAGCTCATCTATTCCATGACTAATTCCTAGTTCTATTCTGCAATTTCAATTGAATGTCACAGAGCCTATACTCAAAGAGTTATTGGTTTATTTTCGGGGTAGTTCTGTTGAGGAAGAGCTCTGTTTATGGTGAGGAATTTGCAGAGATATTTCAGACCTTGTAATGATGTTATCTTCTGTTCCTAAGGTTATGGATCACTGGTGGTTTTCAGAACAAAAAGATATTTGTAAATAATGAAGGCTGTCTTGTGAATCCTATCAACTAAAGTGATCTACTGTGCAAAGGGTGACAGTGTGACTATGAGATGCAAGTACAATGAATTAATTTAAACATGAGCTTAAGATGCTTCTAAACTAGAACAATGTTAAACTATAAGTCATCATCAAACTTGAAATGAAGTAGCTGGACATGAATTAAATTCAAAATGAAACTCCGGAGCATTCTAACTAACATGCATTACTCTATGAAGTTACACAATCTGTTTGTTCATCATTAGTGATATTTTGGAAGAGTTCCTTCTTGTGGAAGAGGTAGAACAGTTCTGACTGTGTAATTGTATGCAATTGAAAGCAAATGAACTGAAAGCAAATGAAAAACTAAATTATCACATCACGGTCATATATTGAACTTCTTAAGGATGTCTTGGAAGAATTTCTTCTTGTGGAAGAGTGATTAGAACAAGTGCAACTGTGATAGTGAAGAGCAAAAACTACAACTAATTCCTACAGCACTATAGCTATTCATCATTCATAATTATAATATGTTGGAAGAATGTCTTCTTGTGGAAGAACTGGAATGAATATAACTACAGTATCTAGTTAAAACAAATACAAATTCAACTCCTATCCTACAGTACTATAGTCATTAAACATTCATCATTTTAGTCTATTGGAAGAGTGTCTTCTTGTGGAAGAGCTGGAACGAATATGACTACAGTAACTAGTTAAAAACAAATACAAATTTAACTCCTATCCTACAATACCATAGTCATTAAACATTCATCATTTTAGTTTGTTGGAAGAGTGTCTTCTTATGGAAGAACTAGAATGAGTACGACCACAGTAGATAAAACAAAACAACTACCAATTCAAATGCAGAACGTAAAGACAGCTAGGAAAAACTTATCTAGTTTACGTAAAAGAAATCCGTGCAAGGGGCAGGGGCCCTCTACCACTTGACGGCATTCAACTCCAAATTAAATCACGCCTTCAAGATAATTTTGTCTGCTCCATTAACGATGCAATAGTTTGAACACAATGCTCTGTGTCTTCAAAGACGTAACACAGAGTTTACACAAAATCTAGCAGCAAATCTAACACAAAATTACTCTAACTAAGCTCTCGGCCTACTCAAGAGTTTATAAAGTAAATGAAAGTAACAATAATTACAATAATTTAGGAATGATGTCTTTCCTTATCCAAATCATCTTAGGAGTCTTTGAGGTGGCTGCGTGAAGGAGAAAAGACACCTGGACTGAGACAGTCCTAGTAGGAGTCTTCCTTCACAAATGTGTTCCCACGTGCATAACCGTACCCATAATTCATTTCCTCTTCCATGATGAGCAACACACCATGTAGGCACAACGTGGATCATGCCCATATGCATTTTTCCTCAAGAGGCCACCTGGAACATACTCAAACATAAAGGTAGCTGCAGAATCGCCGGTTAGCTACGGAATGCCTGCATTCTGCAGCTAGTTCCGGTCAAAATGCTTAACAATGGCAACAATCACAAAATTCAACAAGTTAATCATGTAAACCATTCTAGAAGTAATTTTAACTATTTTTATTGATCAATTGGGTTTAAAATAGAAATGGACAAGGAAGAATGAGGTAAAATGAGGTGAAGGAAAGCACAAATTTGAGGCTCAACATACCCCCACTGCTGTCTCTTTGCATGTCCTCATGCAAATTATCCTATGAATTCTGAGGCTTTTGCAAGGACGTCTAATCCCCTTCTTCTCCGTTGTCTGAAAGCCCTCATCAACTTTGTGAATGCCCTGATCAACTTTCTGTTCCTTGTCTTCATCTTCTCATTGGTCCTCTCCACTTTGTCTATATGCAGGGATAAGGTTGAGTTCATGTCAGTCTTGAGCTTGATTTGATCTTTGAGAATTTCATTCTCATTTTTGATGTGTCTATTCAATAATTCCAACTCATACCTATCCCTCCTTAATATATCAATTTTAGTCAGTGGAGGACTGGGGGTTCTCTCTTCTCTTTCTGAAGCTGTCCTCTCTAAAGTTTCCACATAATCATAGATTTCCTGTTGAGCAGGATCAATCTCAGGGGTGCCTTCATAAAAATCTTCATCATCTTCCTCTTCAATGGATGTTTCTTCATCTTCAATATTGATTACCCCTGTTTGTTTGATTGGTGTTTTCTTCAGTTTTCCTTTTAATCTGTGGCTTCTCCTAAGCTGAGAGGACCCTTCTCCTTTCTCTGTAGTATATTCCTTGATTATCTTCTCTTCCTTAAGTTCCCTCTTTATTCTAGTCAACTTCTCCAAAATGACTTCCTCACTGCTTTCTTGAACTGGTTTGTCAATTTTACCTTTTGAAGTCCTCCATTTCCTACTTCTCTTTGTGGGCTGTGGTTCAGGTGATAGTTCTTTTGCTTCTTCACAATGATTTCTTATTAAGAAATCATCCCATGTATCATTTGTTTTAGATAGATGATGCTCAATCAAAATTTTGACCAACCCATGATGATACAGGGTTGTCTCTAAAAACTGAACTCTTCTCTGAACACAGGAAGCCATTTTCTTCGGACTTTGATGCAAGAAATATGGTAGATTTAAATCTTCTCCCAGAAAATGCATCATTAGTCTGATGTGGTAGACATAAAATGTCCCATATCTACCCTCACATGTAACAAATTTTTGTAAAAGAAGTAGTATGTTTCTCCATTTGCTTTTCAATGCAGTACTGGGAATTCCTTTCTTGAACACACTAACATCCATATTTGGTGATTTTAAAATTTGTTTCCAGGAGTCATTGTGGAATTCCCTATTTTTAAACCATCTCTCCCCAGTTCTGGATAATCCTGTAGCCTCTGCTATAAAAACTTCAGTAACAGTAAACTTGACATTCCCTATTTCAACTTCAGTACCTTGGAATGATCTGGCAAATGTTTTGGTGACTTCCTTATGGAAGCCATTAAATTTTTCCAAGAATTGGAGCCATCCTACTTGTTGTAACATTTCCTTGCATTGTGGGTAACCTTCTAAATATTTTGATCCCACAGGCTCAGTCCTTACGATGAAACCCATGATTTTTTTCAATATCAAATTAACACTCTTCTCTACCCACAAAACAATGACTTTTACTTTAGGATTAAAATGGCTTCAAGCTCTAAATAAAAATGGCTTCAATTTTGGAATGACATACCTTTGATTTATAATAGCAACAGCTTCAAAACCTCTGGCTGATATGCCTCTGTTTGATAATGAAAAATGCCTTCAAACCCTCGGACTGATGTGCTTCTGTTGAACTTTGGAGTGATATGAAAACAATTTAAATTTTCGAGCTAATATGTCTCTGATAGGCAATGAGAGATGGCTTCAGATTCCTTTTTGTGCAATACCTCTGTCTTTGGTAACAGAAGGACTTCAAACTCAATCACTGATAAACACCTCTGTCTCTAATAGCAAATGGTATGCTTCCAATTCAACACTACAGCATCTCTGTCTCGGGTAACAACAGACTTCAAACTCAATCACTACCACACCTCTGTTCTGCGTTTACAATGCTCAATGTTGTTATCCTTTAGCTCTGTTCCTGATGATCATAATATCTTTGTCTTCGGAATGGAGTATCGGCTACGGAATGAAGTTATGGCAAATGGTCACGGCATAGAGTAGTGGAGTGAGGTGGAGGATTGTATTAATGATTGAGGAGACGGCGGAGGATTTACGACGGCAGGGAAAATCATCATCATTAAATAACTTGGTTAAGAGTCGTGGGAAATTCAAACGCTTTGATCATTTCACCGCTTAAATGCTATCGGATATAAAATTTGAAATGGAAGATTTTAATACAAGGTCTGCAGAGGGTTTGTTTGGTGTTTGATCAATAAAACAATTAAAACAACCTTTCGAATAATCCACAACTAAACTATGCTAAACTTTTATGAAGTGCCATCGTAATTTAAATTTGTTACCTCTGCCCTTTATTTGATGTTTTTGTAGCCTTTGTCTTCTCTGCTCATCTTTGGAGGAATCTTTCACAATTTTCTTGATATTTTTCTGCTTCATGAATTCACTGGATCACTTTGTTGTAATTCTGATGTCTGCTGGTTGATGCCTTCAGGGTTTATAGCTTGCAAAAAGACTGTCGGGCTGCAGAAAGGCTGATCAGCTGCAGAATGTCCACTGAGCTGCAGAATGTTCCTGTAGAACACTTTAATCATGAAAATGAAATTTTTTTGGAGGATGGATGAAATGTTTATGAAAATGGATGATGGATTATGATATGTATGAAGTGGATAATGGAATAAAATGGATTCAGTTCATGGAATGAAGGAACATAAGGGCTGTACTGCAATTCATGGCATATTTTTATTCACTTACAGCAAGATATCAAATTATATGTTTTGACATGAAAATGAAGTGAATGGAAGATGGAGTGTAATGAATGAGATGTGGAATGGAGTGAAATGTGAATGATGGATGAGATGAAGTATGGATGGATAAGTGAATGGAGTGAGATGAAATGAATCATAAGTACTATGGCATTGAACTTATGATTTTTATAACAGCTACTTAGAAACAAAAATGGGAAAAGTTAGAGTGTCAGAGAGACTCTGATTTTCACCCTATCTTTTCTGTATAAACATGCCAATCAGTGATTGGTTTTCATGTTTATACCTTTATTTATTTATTTATTTATTTATTTTTTTTTAATTTTTTATTTTATTTTTCAAAAGAGAAATGCTTCAGAAAATTTAATCAAGTTGATGAAGAAGAGAGACTCTTCTTCATTAACTTCACATCATTGTCTCCTTGGAACTTCTTGACAAACTCTTCTCTTGAGAGTGGCTTGTGGTATAGCTTCAGTCTATGGCCATTCACAAGAAAAGTGACCTCCTCTTCATCTATAGTTCTGATTTTTACTGCCCCATTATCAAAAATTCGAACAATTTCATATGGCCCAAGCCAATGTGTCTGAAATTTCCCTTGAAAATCCTTGAATTTTGAATCGAACAAGAGAGCCCAATCACCCTCTTTAAATTTCTTCTCTTTGATGTACTTGTCATGCCATCTAGCCCTTTGCTGTTGGACTAGACTTGTTTTCTGAACTGCATCTTGTCTGATCTCATCCAATTCATTAATTTGCTCCAGTCTATGCTTTAGTGCCTCCGTTAGATCAAGTCCTAGCTGAACTGCCATCTTGAATGTTTGAATTTGGAACTCTATAGGAAACAAAACTTGCTTCCCATAAACAAGCTCATAAGGAGTATGGCCTGTTGTGTTTCTCCATGTAGTTCTATAGGCCCACAAGGCTTCAGGAAGTGTTATGTATATTTTATTATTTATTAATTAGATTTAGTTATCTTAGGTTATTAACTGAAAGGGCATGATCAAAGATCATGCCTCTTCACCAAGGGACACCTTGAGGCTATATTTAAAGCCCAGGCGATCCCTCATTGTAATCATCTCATCTTTCATCTTTAATAATATATATTTATCAGTTTTACCAGAGTTTTTATACTCCATTGGTAAATTACGTCTGTAGAAGTAGCAAGGCAAAAAGCAAAAGCTGCTGAAAAGAAGTTTGAAAGATTAACGAAACCAGAAAAAGTATATTCAAGGCGACGGTTTCCTCAATCTGCAAAAGAAGATAACATGAAACATGTTCCACCTCGCCTGCGCGAAGGAGACAAATCTAACCTGGAAATACAAAGAATAAAAGAAGGCAAATGCAAACGTTGTGGCGAAAAATGGGACCCTAAGCACAGATGTGCTAATGGGAAAGAAAAAAATCTGTATAATTGTGAAGCAACTAATGATTCTGACAATGATGATTCAGACATAGAAGGGATAGAAGATACCCTAGAATTCTCCCCTGAAGTAGATGGTGACAGCACCCCGCAAGTGTCATTATCAGCAATGACAGGTATATCACAACCGCAGACACTAAAATTAAGGGGACATATAAAGAAAAACAACGTAATGATTCTCATAGACACAGGCAGCACGCACAATTTTCTAGATTCAACCATGGCCAAAAGACTTAACCTCTTTACCTTTCCCATGCCTAATATGAAGGTAATGGTGGCCGATGGTAAGAAGATTGAACAGGTAGGAAAATGCCATAAAGTCAAATTGCAGATTAAAGACTTTAATTTAGAATCTCCATTCTATGTCGTACCACTCGGAGGAGTAGATGTGGTTTTAGGAATTCAGTGGTTACAAACCTTGGGTACTTTTTCGGCCAACCATCAGAAGCAGTTTATAAGCTTTAGGTGGGAAGGGCGGAAGCACAAGCTATTTGGATTCCAAGCCCCAGAAAATCAAATCGTATCATCATCCCAGATGATGAAGATGATCCGAAAGGGAGCGCCTGCCTATATAGTCGAATGTCATCATTTAGAGATGTTATCTACAAAAGTCAACCACGAAGAATCACAGGAGGTACAAGCTATAGTTCAAAAACATAAGAAGGTATTTCAAGATCTACCTATGAAGATGCCTCCTCATAGGGAAATCGAACATACCATAGAAGTTAAGGCAGGATCAGACCCTGTTAACATCAAGCCGTATCGCTACCCACATCACCATAAAACGGAAATTGAGAAGATAATCCAAGACCTTTTAAAATGTGGGGTCATTTCAAAAAGTAAGAGTTCGTATGCTGCCCCAGTTATATTGGTAAGAAAAAAAGACGGATCATTTCGGCTATGCATTGACTATAGAGGATTAAATAAGATAACCATTAAAAATAAGTTTCCAATTCCCTTTATCGATGAAATGTTGGATGAACTCCATGGCGCAAATTTTTTCTCTAAATTAGATTTAAGGTCAGGTTATTACCAGATCCGGATTAGATTGGAAGATATACCAAAAACTGCATTTCAAACACATGAAGGTCATTATGAATTTAAAGTAATGCCCTTTGGGTTAACAAATGCACCAGCGACGTTCCAAGCCACTATGAACGAATTATTTCGTCCATATCTCAGGAAATTTGTATTAGTATTTTTTGATGACATCTTGATTTATAGTAAAACTTGGAGGGAGCATTTGCAACACCTGGATAAGGTTCTCACGTTACTAGAAGACCATCAATTTTATGCAAAAAAATCCAAATGCACCTTTGGAAAAGAAGAAGTTGAATATCTGGGACACCTAATATCCCATGAAGGAGTAAAAGTGGATCCTTCTAAGATTAAGGCTATAAGGGAATGGAATAAACCAGTGAACATATCCAAGCTCAGAGGATTTTTAGGATTAACGGGATATTATCGAAGATTTATTAAAGATTATGCACATCAAACTGCACCTCTTACAAATCTTTTAAAGAAAAATTCGTTTAAGTGGAATGAAGAAGCAGGGAAATGTTTTGAAGATTTGAAGGAAGTAATGGCTAATGCACCAGTATTGGCAACTCCTGACTTTTCTAAACCATTTATCATTGAATGTGATGCCTCAGGATTCGGTATTGGTGCAGTATTAATGCAAGAAGGGCACCCTATTGCTTTTGAAAGCAGAAAATTAAACAAACGTGAGCGTCTCAAGTCCACATACAGTAAGGAAATGCTCGTAATTATGCATGCATTAGCCAAATGGAGACAATATCTGTTAGGAAGTAAATTTTCCATCCGAACTGATCATAACAGTCTTCAGTATCTCCTTCAGCAAAAAACACTCTCTGAAGAACAACAAAAGTGGATCGAGAAGATTGCCGCTTTTGACATGGAGATATTACACAAAAAAGGAAAGGACAATGTAGTAGCGGATGCCCTGTCTCGAAAAGATGAGGAGACAACATTACTTTCAGTTTCAATTGTAGTGCCTGAATGGCTTAATGAGATTAGAAGTGAGTATGCCAAAGATCCGGACATGTTGGCTATAATCAACAATCTCCCAGGGAATTCAAAATTTGAATGGAAGAACGATATCTTATGGTACAAAGGGAGAATTTATCTAAATTCCAAATCCAAGTTTATATAAAAAATACTCAAGGAATCACATGATTCCATGTCATCGGGACATGTAGGATATTTCAAAACCTACTACAATGCGCGTCAGTCATTTTTCTGGAAGGGTATGAGTCACGATATTCAAAAATATGTTGCAGAATGTGACAAGTGTCAAAGGAATAAAACTGAAAACATTATGACACCTGGCTTACTTCATCCCTTAAATATTCCGGCCCAGAAGTGGGAAGAAATATCGATGGATTTTATTGTAGGATTGCCGGTATCTGATGGTAAGGATAAGATCTTCGTTGTAGTAGATAGACTCACTAAGTATGCTCACTTCATCGCTATTAAAAAAACAGACTCTGCAAAGCAAATTGCAGAGATATTCTGCAAATATATTTATAAACTACACGGCTTTCCGAAGGTTATTGTTAGTGATATGGATGCCAAATTTAAGGGAAACTTTTGGAAGGAATTGTTCAACCATGTTGGAACCTATCTCAATATGAGCTCAGCTTATCACCCTCAAACAGATGGGCAAACAGAGGTTGTTAATAAATGTTTGGAAGCCTACCTACGGTGTTATGCTACGGAGAAACAAAACAAGTGGGTCCAATGGTTGCATCTTGCTGAGTGGTGGTATAATTCTACTTACCATACATCGACAAAAATGACTCCGTTCCAGGCTCTATATGGATATGAGCCTCCGAAGTGGAAAGATTTTGCTTCAATTCAAACTAATTTGCCAGCAGTAAAAAATCAATTAGAAGAACACCAAAAGGTCGTCCAAATTCTAAAAGATAATTTGAGTGTTGCACAGAATCGTATGAAGCAACAAGTTGACCGTAATCGCACTGAGAGATCATTTGAAGTTGGAGATTGGGTGTTTGTCAAGCTTCAACCATACAAGCAGTTGTCCCTTAAACAAAAAGGAAAAAATAAATTAGCTCCAAAGTTTTATGGTCCGTATCAAATTATTAAAAAGATCAGTCAAGTCGCTTATGGGTTGCGCCTTCTCGATACCAGTCGTGTTCACAATGTTTTCCATGTGTCCTGCTTAAAAAAGGCATTGGGTAACCATCAGTTGCCCCAAACAACACTTCCCATTTTGGATGATGAAGGCAAGCTCGTTCTAGAGCCCGAGGGGATCCTATCTACTCGTGATAAGAAGCTGCGCTCTCGTATTATTACCGAATATTTAATCAAGTGGAAGGACTTGGCCATTGAAGAAGCATCTTGGGAGTCTGAAGCGTTTCGCCAGCAACACCCATCATTACGTATGCTTTGAGGACAAAGCATCTTAAGAAGGGGGCACTGTTATGTATATTTTATTATTTATTAATTAGATTTAGTTATCTTAGGTTATTAACTGAAAGGGCATGATCAAAGATCATGCCTCTTCACCAAGGGACACCTTGAGGCTATATTTAAAGCCCAGGCGATCCCTCATTGTAATCATCTCATCTTTCATCTTTAATAATATATATTTATCAGTTTTACCAGAGTTTTTATACTCCAGGAAGCCTATCTACCCAATCTCTTCTATGTAGATGAACAGTCTTTGTTAGGATTCCTTCAATGACTTTATTAGTGGATTCCACTTGGCCATTTGCTTGTGGATGATAAGGAGTAGATGTTCTATGTCTGATTTTGTACTTCTCCATCATTTTCTCCACTAGCCTTGATGTAAATTGAGCTCCTTGATCTGTAACATTTTCCCTTGGGACACCAAAACGAGTAAAAATATCCTCAAAAAGAAAAGTAACTACAGATGATTCATTAGCAATAAGTAATGGTTTAGCTTCTACCCACTTAGTAACATAATCAGTGCAAACTAATATGTATTTATTTTGTCTTGATGGAGGACTAATAGGTCCTACAAAATCCAAGGCCCATTTTTCAAAAGGTTCAATGTGTACCTGAGGTTGTAATGGCATCTCACCTGAAGGAGAAGGTTTCCCTACCCTTTGGAAACTGTCACGCCTTTTGACATATTCCCTTGCATCTTTAAACAAAGATGGCCAATAATATCCTAAGTTAAGGATCTTATAGGCTGTCCTCTTATCTGCAAAGTGTCCGCCACAAGGTTCATCATGACATGCCTTGAGAATTTCAGGCATCTCATCTTCACGAACACACCTTCTAATAATCAAATCTGGACCTGTCTTATACAACTCATTAGCGACCCATGAATATCTTGCACTATCATTAATGATTTTTCTTTTATCCCTTGCATTCATAATTGAAGGAAATTTTCCTGAAACTAAATAATTAGCAATATCGGCAAACCATGGAGTTTGAGTAGAAACTGCAAAAAGATATTCATCAGGAAATTGATCTTCAACCGGAGTGTCATCTTTGATATTTTGAATTCTAGACAGGAAGTCAGCCACGGTGTTTTGTTTTCCAGGCCTATCTAGAATAGTAATGTTGAATTCTTGCAATAATAACAACCATCTTATAACTCTACCATTAGTGATTGATTTATTCATTAAATATCTAATGGCAGAATGATCAGTGTGAATAAAAGTTTCATAGCCTGTTATATAGTGTCTAAATTTGTTAATAGCATGAACAACAGCTAAAAACTCTTTTTCAGTTACAGTATAGTTTAACTCTGCGGGAGTCAAATTTTTACTGATATAATAGATGGCATAGGGAATTAAATCTTGCTGTCCCAATACTGCTCCTAGAGCTGTATCGGAAGCATCTGTCGAGATATGAAAAGGTAACTTCCAGTTAGGTCCCCTTAATATAGGTGCTTCAGAAATTTTGGTTTTCAGGGTTTCAAAAGCTAACTGGCAATCGGAAGTCCACTTAAATTCACAATCTTTGGTGAGTAATTTGAAGAGAGGAGATGCTATTTTGGTGAAGTTTTCTATAAATCTCCGATAGTACCCCGTAAATCCTAGAAAACTTCTTACATCTCTTTGACAACTTGGAATGGATAGATTAGAAATGACTTCAATTTTCGCCTCATCAACTCTAATCCCATCCCCTGAAATGTGGTGCCCTAAAACAATACCTTCAGTGAACATCATAAAACATTTTTCATGACTAAGAGAAAGGTTTGCTTCTTGACATCTTTTTAAGACCTTTTCCAAGTTTTCTAAAGCCTCTTCAAATGTATCCCCATAAACTATAAAATCATCCATGTACACCTCTACACAGTCATGTATCAGATCAGAAAAAATTCCTAATACTGCCCTTTGGAATGTTGCAGGTGCATTGCACAATCCAAATAGCAATACTCGGTAGGCATAGGTACCCCAAGGACAAGTAAATGTGTTTTTATCTTGGTCTTCAAGTGCTACTTGGATTTGATTGTAACCACTAAATCCATCCAGGAATGAAAAGTACTTTTTACCTGCTAATGTATCTAATACTTGATCTGTGAAAGGTAAGGGAAAATGGTCTTTAAGAGTAGCTTTATTCAGTTCTCGGTAGTCAACACACACCCTCCATTTTCCATTTTTCTTAGGTACAATTACTAAAGGGGAAACCCACTGACTATCTGAAATAGGATAGATGAAGTTAACATTTAACAATTTTTGTAATTCTTCTTTGACAATTTCCCTAAGATTTGGATTCATCCGTCTTTGAGGCTGTCTGATTGGTTTGCAATTTGCCTCTATATAGATGTGATGAGTACAAGTCTTGGGACTTATCCCTTTCATGTCAGTGTATTCCCATGCATATGCAGAAGAATGTCTCTGTAATACTTTGACTAACTCTTCTTGTTGAGATTTTTCTAGGTTTTTGTTTATGTTCAAGGTTTTTCCTGGAAAAATTTCACTTGTAGAGCTACCAAATTTGTCCATAGAATGAAGAGACATCTGTCTAGATGACAAGAACTCAATATTGGATCTCTCTTGAAATGATTCTTGTTTGTGTTCTGGAGAAGATTCAAAATTTTCTAGAGTATTTAGAATTTGATTATCTTCACTAATTTCTGAAATTGTGAAGAGTGGTTGCAAATATTCTTCATCCTCTATCCATTGAGTGTCATCTAGATCTGTAATTGTCCTAGCTGGAGGATATAGAGTGAATTTCTTTGTTGAACTTCCATCAGAAATATACATATCACCGGACCTACAACTAATAAAAGCATCAGCTGTAGCCAACCAAGGTCTTCCTAGTATGACAGGATGGCCTCCTAGATTATTCTTGGGTGTCAGGATCATGAAATCCACGGGGTACTCCCAAGAGTCTAGGGACACTGGAATGTCTTCTATTACCCCATCTGGTCTGATCACAGATCTATCTGCTAATTGTAATAGTGTGGGTGTAAAGAAAAGATTAGGAAGTTTCAGTTTGTCCATGATTTGTCTACTCATGATATTTATTGCTGCTCCTAAGTCAATGAGTGTGTTTTGAATTTCAATTCTATTGATGTGAATTTTGACAACTGGATTTCCTGGGTCAAGGTACTTTGGAATAGTAATCTTACCCATCATAATGTCTGCTATTTGTCCTACCAGTTTAATTTTCTTGGTTTCTCTTATTCTTTTCTTTGTTGTCTTCATACTCAACTCCTTTATTGTTTTGGCTAAAATTGGGATTTCCTTGATGGCTTACAATAATGGAATTTTAATGCAAACATTTCTCAATTCATCCAAGAAATCATAATTAGGCACCATTATTTGTTTTTCTACACCTTTGTCAATTTGTAATCTTTACGGAAAGGGAGGTATAGAAGTAGATGTGGATGGTTGCTCTAATACTGGAGTTGGGCTTATTGGATCTTTTTGTTTCAGTTTTTCAATGTTTTGGCCTTGAAAGGATGTACCTTCCTCAAGACTTTTATTAACCCGTAGGGAGTCTTCCTCAGAATTATCTTGTTCCTGTATGATCACAGAAGGTTTCCTCTTCTCAAGTATCCTTCCAGACCTAAGTTGAACATCACTAAGGTCTAGAGGAGTAATTAGATAAGTTGGAAATTGTTGTCCTTCTATCATGTATGTATTCTGAGGGTTCTTATTGTTGGGGTTTGGTATGGGCTGAGCTGGTAATTGATTGGATTTTTGAGGGAATGGTAATGGAAGTGGTTGATTTTGATGAGGTTGGTTCAAATGATGTTGTTGTGAATTTTGTTGAAAATTTTGTTGAAGATTTTGAGGAAAATTTGTTGAGGATTTTGAGGATAAAATTGTGGATATGGTGGATAGGATGGTGGATACTGATAATATGGAGAGTATCTTCCATAGGGACCTTGTGATCCTTGTGCCCAAGCTTGAGATTGATTTTGGAATTGGGGCCAAGGTTGCTGCCAAGAATTCCAAGGTGGAGGTTGATTAGCCCAAGCTTGAGATTGATTTTGGAATTGGGGCCAAGGTTGCTGCCAAGAATTCCAAGGTGGAGGTTGATTATACATTTGATCATGAAATCCTTGTGTCTGAGATCCATGCCAAGGTCTTCTAGATACAAAGTTAAGAGATTCTGTGGAATCTGTAGGAGTTTCTTCCTGAAAAACAACCTTGAGACCAGGAAGAGAAGGACAATTCTTGGTCTCATGTTTCTCAGAACAAATAACACAGGTTTCTACAACTTTTACATCTAAAGGACACTCTCTCAAGGCATGTTTCTTTCTACATTTGGGACAAAAGATTGCCAAGGCATCAGATTCAACCTTTTGCTTGTTTTGTATCTTGAGGGTGTCTATTTGTTCACTAAGACTCCCTAAGATGTTAGATTTAAAATCATCAAGCATATGTCCTATTTCTGATCTACTTACTATCCCAGAAGCAGATTTACTTGCCCTTGCAAGAGCAGGATCTCTTGGACCTTTGAGAGTTTTGGATTTCCCTCTGGAAAGGTTGATACATAACTCAGATATTTCAGGTAATGTGAGTTGTGATATATCCCCTTTTCCCATCATGTTAAGGATATCCAACCATTCATCCCTAATGGTTTTCAACAAAAGAGCTTTTAAAGTGTCTTGATCTAGGTTTTCCATTTGTACCCTTTTTATGTTGTATTTAAATCTTTCCAACAAATCTTCTAAGTTTTCATCTTCTTTTTGTAACATCTTGAACACTTCTTCCTTATGATTAACCGGCATACAATAATCCAAGTATCTCTCTAGAAATGCTTGTTTCATGTCTTCCCATGTCCTAATGGAACTACTGTTTAAGCTCATAAACCACTTCAATGCTTCTCCTTTCAGAGTTGAAGGAAATAATTTCAATTTTTGAGCATCTTGAAGGTAGTCATAAGTCCTACACAACACTTCAAATTCGAATAAGAAAGTTTCGGGATCCTCAGTTTTAAGTCCATAGAAGTTCGGAAGGACAGAAGGTGAAATGTTTTTCATGGTTGTATTGGTCTCTTCATCAAGTATAGGGAACCCAAAAGAGCTTCCTATTCTACCTCTTCCTCCATCTACACCTCTACCTCCTCTTCCTCCTTCTCCTCTACCTCTACCTCTACCTCCTCCAATTAATGTGTGTTCTCCATTAACAACTCCTCCTCCTCCTTCTTCTGCCATGGTTGACTCTCCTGTGGAAGTAGAAAAGTTTGTATCCTCAACAAAAAATTTTGGATCCTCTTCTATGGCAGGTTTAGTGGATGAAGTGGAAGGTTTCTCTAATGGAATAGGTGACCTTAGATCTTCTAGAAGTCTAGGATCAGTAAAGGATGGAAGATGGGTTTGAGTTGAAGGTGTACTAGCTCTGGATCTAGATGAAACAAGTGGTGTTCTAGATGTCAAAATTCTGCCTCTGCTGCTTATAAATCTTTCCCTTGAATCTCTCTCCCTACGCATAAAATTGTTTTTGGATGCTAAGAAACAAAGGTTACCTAGTTTTCACTTCCCCGGCAACGGCGCCAAAATGTTGTGTCTCAATCTAGTCTCCTAAACTGAGTTCATTTAATTGTCAACCAGGATTTGTAAACTGCTAAAGTGAAGTGTACCATATGTACCTAGGTGCTTGTTTCCTAGTGCGTTGTGTGTAGTGTTTTGTGATGTTTTGGTCTTTTATGTTGATTTATGATGTTTTTGGTCTTTTGAAGTTTTGTGTTTACAATGAAAATGCCTAGAAAACTAATGAAAAGGAATTGGTGGTCAAAACCACAGTTGAGCCTAATGTATGGAATGGAAAATGTAATCAAAAACACTGAAGCAACATCTGAACTATGACTGAATAGAAACAAGAGCTTGATGATAACTTCTTAGACAAATGACACAAACTAGACTTGAGAAATAATCACTAAATATGCAAGTTTTCTAACTAGACAGTTAGACACTAATCATGATGCAACATTATATTCTAAGCTCATCTATTCCATGACTAATTCCTAGTTCTATTCTGCAATTTCAATTGAATGTCACAGAGCCTATACTCAAAGAGTTATTGGTTTCTTTTCAAGGTAGTTCTTTTGAGGAAGAGCCCTATTTATGATGAGGAATTTGCAGAGATATTTCAGACCTTGTAATGGTGTTATCTTCTGTTCCTATGGTTATGGATCACTGGTGGTTTTCAGAACAAAAAGATATTTGTAAATAATGAAGGCTGTCTTGTGAATTCTATCAACTAAAGTGATCTACTGTGCAAAGGGTGACAGTGTGACTATGAGATGCAAGTACAATGAATTAATTTAAACATGAGCTTAAGATGCTTCTAAACTAAAACAATGTTAAACTATAAGTCATCATCAAACTTGAAACGAAGTAGCTGGACATGAATTAAATGCAAAATGAAACTCCGGAGAATTCTAACTAACATGCATTATTCTATGAAGTTACACAATCTGTTTGTTCATCATTAGTGATGTTTTGGAAGAGTTCCTTCTTGTGGAAGAGGTAGAACAGTTCTGACTGTGTAATTGTATGAAATTGAAAGCAAATGAACTGAAAGCAAATGAAAAACTAAATTATCACATCACGGTCATATCTTGAACTTCTTAAGGATGTCTTGGAAGAATTTCTTCTTGTGGAAGAGTGATTAGAACAAGTGCAACTGTGATAGTGAAGAGCAAAAACTACAACTAATTCCTATAGTACTATAGCTATTCATCATTCATCATTATAATATGTTGGAAGAATGTCTTCTTGTGGAAGAACTGGAATGAATATAACTACAGTATCTAGTTAAAACAAATACAAATTCAACTCCTATCCTACGGTACCATAGTCATTAAACATTCATCATTTTAGTCTATTGGAAGAGTTTCTTCTTGTGGAAGAGCTGGAACGAATATGACTACAGTAACTAGTTAAAAACAAATACAAATTTAACTCCTATCCTACAATACCATAGTCATTAAACATTCATCATTTTAGTCTGTTGGAAGAGTGTCTTCTTATGGAAGAACTAGAATGAGTACGACTACAGTAGATAAAACAAAACAACTACTAATTCAAATGCAGAACGTAAAGACAGCTAGGAAAAACTTATCTAATTTACGCAAAAGAAATCCGTGCAAGGGGCAGGGGCCCTCTACCACTTGACGGCATTCAACTCAAAATTAAATCACGCCTTCAAGATAATTTTGTCTGCTCCATTAACGATGCAATAGTTTGAACATAATGCTCTGTGTCTTCAAAGACGTAACACAGAGTTTACACAAAATCTAGCAGCAAATCTAACACAAAATCTCTCTCCCTAAGCTCTCGGCCTACTCAAGAGTTTATAAAGTAAATGCAAGTAACAATAATTACAATAATTTAGGAATGATGTCTTTCCTTATCCAAATCATCTTAGGAGTCTTTGAGGTGGCTGCGTGAAGGAGAAAAGACACCTGGACTGAGACAGTCCTAGTAGGAGTCTTCCTTCACAAATGTGTTCCCACGTGCATAACCATACCCAGAATTCATTTCCTCTTCCATGATGAGCAACACACCATGTAGGCACAACGTGGATCATGCCCATATGCGTTTTTCCTCAAGAAGCCACCTGGAACATACTCAAACATAAAGGTAGCTGCAGAATCGCCGGTTAGCTACGGAATGCCTGCATTCTGCAGCTAGTTCCGGTCAAAATGCTTAACAATGGCAACAATCAAAAAATTCAACAAGTCAGTCATGTAAACCATTCTAGAAGTAATTTTAACTATTTTTATTGATCAATTGGGTTTAAAATAGAAATGGACAAGGAAGAATGAGGTAAAATGAGGTGAAGGAAAGCACAAATTTGAGGCTCAACAGTACTTTCTGGAGCAGAAGCAGTTACAGGAGAGACAGCAGAAGTGGATCAGCAAGATCCAGGCTTACGACTTTGACATAGAGTATGTCAAGGGGAAGAATAATGTGGTGGCTGATGCCCTTTCTCGTAGGCCGGCCACGTTATCACTCATGAGCCTGGACGCTGACTGGAAGGCTCGACTACTGGTTGAGTACTCCAAAGATAGATTTGCATGCGAGGTTCTGGATGGGCAGGTAGCGGATAGCAGATACAGGGTGGTCGATGAGGTCATCTATTACAGGGACAGGATCTTCTTGACTGAGGGATCTCAGCTCAAGAAGAATATACTCCAGGCTTCACATGATTCACCATTGGCGGGCCATCAGGGGTTCACCAAGACATACAGGGCCATCCGGGAGAGATTTGCATGGAAGGGCCTCAAGGAGGACGTACTCCAGCATGTCAGGGAGTGCGAGGTTTGCTAGCGGAACAAGGGGGAGATGAGTCATCCCGCGGGGTTGTTGCAGCCTCTTCCCATTCCGGAGGGGAAGTGGGAGAGCATTTCGATGGACTTCATCACAGGGTTGCCCACAGTGCAGGGCAAAGATTGCATCTTCGTGGTGGTTGACAGGCTGACGAAGTATGCTCATTTTTTTGCCGTTTCAGCACATCACACAGCGGCACAGGTGGCAGAGTTGTTTTTCAGGGAGGTTTTCAGATTGCATGGTCTACCCAAGACCATTGTCAGCGACAGGGACAGCCGTTTTATGGGCGGATTTTGGCAGGAGCTCTTCCGACTAGTGGGGACAGAATTGACACCGAGCACTAGTTATCATCCACAGACGGACGGGCAGACGGAGATAGTTAACAAGTGGCTGGAGGGCTACTTGCGTAACTACGTCAGTGGGCAGCAGAGAGCATGGCTGAAATGGCTACATTTGGGCGAGTATTGCTACAACACAACCCACCATATGTCCATCGGTATGACACCTTTCTATGCTTTGTATGGATATCATTCCCTATCTTTTGTGGACGTGATGTTTGGTGTTAGCAGAGCTCCGCGAGCCAAGTTATGGATCCAAGAGAGCCAAGACATCCTCCGGGCTCTCAAGGACAACATAGCCACAACACAGAATCAGCAGAAGTTGTATGCTGATAAGGGTCGGGTGGAGAGACACTTTGAGGTAGGGGACCTGGTCTACCTACGGCTACAGCCATACCGACAGTCTTCACTCAAGCAGAAGGGGGCGGAGAAGTTAAAGCCTCGTTTTTATGGACCATACAGGGTGATACGCAGGATCGGGCAGGTTGCGTATGAGTTGGAGCTGCCCCAAGGCAGCCGGATTCATAACATCTTTCATGTATCATGCCTGAAAAAGGCACTGGGCCAGCAGGTAAAAGTCACCGAGGAGCTACCGCCTACAGATGATGAGGGGCATCTGGTGTTACAGCCGGAGGCTATTATCGACACTAGGGAGAGGCAACTGCGGAGCAGGAAAATCAGAGAATTCTTGGTGAGATGGAAGAATTTGCCGGATGAGGATGCCACTTGGAAGGATGAGAGGATCTTACAGCATCCAGCACTTCAGTTGCTTGAGGACAAGCAAAGTTTTGCCGGGGGAGACTGTAATATTCCCAATTAGCTTTGCTAATTGGAATATTTCATTTTTGTTTAATTTTGCCGCTTTAGCTAGAAATAATAAATAAAGTGAGAAATAAGAGGGGTTACCTCACTTTAGTCACCTCACTTTATAAATAAAGTGTTTTTCCTAGTTGATTGACGTTGTAACTTAGAGAGGGGGCCTTGGGGGTCCACATGAGTATGAAGGGGAGGCATCAGGCTGACCCAAGGTTAACTGCGCAGGCCAAGGAGAGTGAAGGACGCAGTCAAGGTTTTGGAGGAAGTTTAGCACTATAAAAGGTGGGGTTCTCACCTCATTTGGGCATGCATGATTTGATATTGATATTGAGAGCTAGACTTCTGTCTGCTTCAGCACGCCGGTTGTTTAGTCGGTCTGCAGCACTGTTTAGTGCAACCGAGTGTCTCTGTTCGGAGATCTCACCCTTAGCCTCGGGGGACTTCGAGTGCCTGCCCTGGTAAGGTCATTTTCTGGTATCACCCTTAGCTTCGGGGGACTTCGAGTGCCTGCCCTAGTAAGGTTATTTTCTGAGTAACATCCTTCAGTTTCAGTGGAATTAGTAGCAGTTTCCTGGTGGAGATTTGGAGAGGAGGAAGCCCCTTCTTGTGACTGCGCAGATCCAGGAGGTAGGACGCTGATCCAGAGAGGGAAGGACGCAAATCCAGCAGGAGGACGCAGATCTAAATAGTGAGGACGTTGATCCAGCTGTCCAAGGCAGGGAGGACGCAGATCTGAAGAGGTATTGGTAGATCCAGTCTTGGAGGACGCAGATCTGAGGAGATATTGGCAGATCTATCCTTGGAAGGTGCAGTTCTGGAGAGATACCATCAGATCCAGCCTTGGAGGATGCAGATCTGAGGAGATATTGACAGATCCAGCCTAGATCTGAAGATATAGCAGCAGATCTAGCCTTGGAGGACGCAGATCTGGAGTGATAGGACGCAGATCTGAACAGGAGGACTCAGATCCAGCAGATCTGGGCAGAGAGGACGCAGATCCAGGCAGCGAGGACGCTGATCTGATGAGCAGGATCTTGTGTGTGGGGTTTGGCAGCGTTTTTCAGTGTTTCTAGCCTTGTGGAGCTGATCATTTCATCTGGAGGTTTTGTGGCCAGCCTTTCATCTGTCTTCTGCGCTGTCACTAGCAGAAACAACGTTTTTATTGGTGAGGGTTTGGAGGATTGAGGTCAGCCATCCTCTAGTCTTCAGTTCATAGCTCCATTGCATTCCAGCAGCAGTTCTTCATAGCAGATCTTCAGCCAGCTAGGACGCTGTCCTTGTTTGCAGCCATTATTTGTTCTGAGAGGGTCTCCACTTGCCTAGGGCAAGGATAGGTGCACTCATCCTGATTATCTTGTACTCCTCTATATGTATTCTCATATTAATAAAATGGCTTAGTTTTCTGGCATTCTGTGTGTACTTGTTCCATGATCTGGTTCCAGCATTGTATTTTGTATACCTGTCTGGCATATTTCTGTGTATTACTGGTTATTTCCCTTTGGGGATATTACAAACTTTGACCTCTGTTGAGCTTTTCACACTGCTGGAGAAATCACTGCAACAAGTCTTCTTCTTCAGCTTCTTTGAAATCTTCAAAGTGCCTAAACTAGCTCTGATACCATGTTGGAATTTCTGAAAATTCCAAGAACAAACACTGGAGAATAAAACTCCCCTCTAAACACAGAGAAAATATTAAAATTGCATTCACAGTGACAGAGTTTCCACACTTAAAACAGATTTCTATTTCTTCAAAAACTGATACAAACTCTTCCTCAACACAGAGGGATTACAACTGCTGGACTGCTGCAAACACAGTGCCAGAATAACATACTCCGTCTCTCTAAAACTTTCACTGCTGTGTATACAAAAATATTTCACACTACTGTGTAAAAACACTCTGTCTCTGTCTATTACAAAAAATAACTCTCTGTCTCACACAAATATCACTGCTGTTCTCTTTTTGTTTTTCCCGCACTGCTGTGCATTTATTTTTGTTATGTGTAATACATTAAAACATATTACAGGTCTGTCCCTCTTTTGTACTCCCGGCACATTACAACATATAACATTACATAATAGATATATATTATAAATACCATGTATTTATAATATATATTAATCCAATAGTAAAAACCAAAATTACTGCGGTAACAAAACATTTACCGTGCGTGAAACAAAAAAAAACTTACCTGCTGGAATATAAAACAACAAAATAAAACATTAAACATATGATGGGCAAATATTAAACCCAAAACTTTGTCAACATATAATATGTGTGGGCCCCCGCTTGCATCAACAGTTCCGAGGGGGTTCACAACTCTGCTTGCCCAACTTTCCAGACCCCCTCGGAATTGTATTGTCGCTTCACCTCTGTTTTCAATTGACCGCCTCCATTCTGCAATTAATTTGTTCGGTGAAGATTTTAATATGGTTGTTGCTGCAGATAGAATGCAGCTCTCCCGACGCTCCAACATTTAACTCGCGACTGTCAAAAAATTCCCATCAAACTTAACTTCGCTGCCATAGCTGTCTCTTCCAATTGATTTTTGCTGTACTGCGTTATCTGGGCAGTTGGAAATTAAATTCCAACATCTTATCTGCGGATTAAATGGCTTTTGACCCAAGTTTGAATATCTATATCAATGGATTATCTTAATTGAACCAACAATTATGATATTTACCTAAGCTTGAATGGATTTTTTGTGTTTTAATTCCAAAATGAGATACATCTCGAATATGTCACAAAAGAAGGAATATGGTTTTGGGGAAGGGCCAATCTTTCCTTAATTCCATGGTTTCTAACTTTTGATAATCAACAAGGCTCTAAGTGAAAGAAAAAGAAAAAAAACATAAAAAACTAGCCAAACATGAAAAAGCCACCAATGATCCAATCTAATAAAAATGAGCATGAGAAAAATGGCAACAGTAGCACATTTTTTTGAGAGTTCAGCCAACAAAATTTTTAAAAAATGGCAATTGTAACGACCACTCAGAATCTAGAATCTATGTTTTGGCACAATGTTTAAAGGAAAAAAATACAAAAAGAGAAATCAATATATTTAGGTAAATGTTAGTCGTTTTGGTACGTAGCTACCGTAAATGCTTCAAGCACTTACAAATAATCTTCAAAGTCTATCCATAAATGAGTACACTTATGCCTATATTGTTATGAATTTTTATTTTAATAAAAGAAAAAAATTATTTTATTTAATATAAAAAAAATAAAAATAAAGCTATATCTCAGAAGGTGTTTTCCATAAAATTTATGACTGAAATATAACGGTGATTGAAAAATATTTAGATAAAAGGTTCAAAGTTTAGATCCATACTTAACCAATCGACAATCGACATTTGTATGACTAATGTATTGATTGCAATTAATGTTGTACCTATTTGATGACTAATGTATGCAATTAATGCTGTACCTATTTTAATGTAATCAAATAAGGGTTGCTAATAAATTCGCATAACGTCCTTAAGTGTTATAAAATTAGTATTAATAAAATTTAGTCGTAATTGGATAGAGGTGAAACTATAAAATTCATTTATGATTAGAAAACACTTATGATTATAAAACATCAATTTCATTATAAAGCTTTTAGTGGTGGAATTCATTTATTCTCCGCAACCTTAAAAATAAAACACACTATGGTGGAATGGCCACTTAGATTCTACTTTACTAGAATTATTGCATAGGTTTTTCGGAACTATTTGAGTCAGTTTAAATGTTTAATTTTTTTTTTTTTTTTTTTTTAAATTTATCATGCTTTTCCACTTTACAATTTGTTTTAAAAAATATTAAATTTATAAATATTAATTTTGGCAGGGTATAAATATGATATATTAAATGTTTAAATTGTTTTTTTCTTAAATACTTATTTAATTTCTTTGAATGACGATAACATAGTTTCATAAAGAAAAGTGATAGTCAACTTTAAAAAAATAATGCCTTTTCGGTTTGAATTCATTGCTGGTGCAGGCGGTGAAGGAGCTTCTATCCGCATCTCCAGGTGCTATAACTTCTGAGGATGAAAATGGAAATACAGCACTGCATGTAGCAGCATACAGTGGGCACTGGGGTGCTGTAAAGGAGATTCTACGTCGTTTTCCACCTCTGTTTCTTACACTCAATAATGATGGGAACACCGTCCTGCACTTGGCAGTTGGGGGATTCAAAATGACAGGTTTCAGGAGTCCTGACAGACATGGAAGTCATTAGGAACTTGGTTTCACATAAAACCCTAAATAACAGGGATGGAAGGACTGCACTGCATATCGCAGTAATTTCAGGAAAGAGAATTGATGAAAAGCTTGTGAAGCTATTGGTGTCTGCACCAGGGCTGGATATCAATATTTGCGACAAAAATGGTATGGCCGCTTATGACATGGTGAAGGCAACCGTGGCCTCTGGTCTGGCACCGGAGTCCTTGCTTGAAGCCCTGGCTGAAGCAGGTGGAAGACCAATGAATATCCCTCAGTCTCCTGCTGCTTCTCAATTATTCAGAAAAGCTGCAGAGCAAACAGAGATCATAAGATTATGGGCGCACTCAGAGGATGATGAAATCTGCACTGAACTGTGTCATGAAATCATAGAAAAATTTTCATGTAAAACTTTCGAATTCGAAAAGCCAAAAAAGATCCCAGAAAACCAAATTAATAATTACCCAGCAAAGCACCGTCATGGAACACGCTCAGAACGGTTTAATGGGGTGAAGAGCAAGGCTCATAGATCGCACATTGTAGACGCAAGCAGTAAAGAAAATAGTGTAAAAGCATATGTGGAAGAAGTTGTGGGATTCAGCCAGAGAAGTGGGATTTCTCAGCTAATTCAGTTGCAGGCGATGACAACTCTATGTTTTCTCTGTCCCCAACGAATTCGACTTCTTTTCCATCTCCATCACCATCACCATCACCAATGCCTAGCTCCTCAGTTCTGTGCATCACAAAAGGAAAAGTGAAAAGATGGCTCCATGTAAAGGGCAATCGCAGTGGTGCACAGACTGTGGATGACTCCAAACCAGTGATGTCACTGAGAAATCAATATTTCTCTCGTGGCAATGTAGCCAATTTTGAACGCCAAAAGGCAACTTCTAGGCCTCCACTGCCTTCACGTCGAGCTGGGTAGCTGTCATTGCCATGTCAATTTATTTCTGTTTGTCATTTTATAGTGATGCATCGTTCTGTTATGCGAAGACTCGAAAGACTTTACTTGCAGTACATAATTCTTAAAAAGTAAAGCTAAGACTTTAATGCTCTTGAGAGAATAAGTGATGTAAACGAAGAGTTATGAATATTAATTCTAATTGAATTTTAGAAATCTGGACGGAAGGGCAGAGATTTACTACATTGATATCTTTCCATAAACAAGTAAATATTTATTTCCATAGAGATATCTCATTTAATTAGTTAAATAGTTATTTTTCACAAGAAAAAAAACAGAACATGCCTTCATTAATAGAGGAATGTTTTACATTGACGAGGATCAAATTCATAACTGCTAGTAGTCTACTTTCCTACAACAATATTGCATTACAAAAATATCAAAGATAAAAAGACTAAATCCCGTGATATCACAGAAACAACAAGCTATGGATCCCAATACAAGGGAAGAACCTCAAAATACAATTTGTCTCGGACAAGTTGGAAGGGGAGAAAGAAGGAAACATGAACCAAAACTCCAATATAGAGTAGAGACAAAATTGTTGCCAAGGAAACCAAAGATTAGATCTCAAAAGTACCCTGACCACCACAGATCATATCTTCGACTAGATGTTTAAAAAACATATGTCCCAAAAGGAGGGACAAACCTTGCTTGGAGAGAGCATCGACTTCGATGTTTTATTCCCTGCATACATGCTAAAATGTGACTTCTGAGAGGGAGGCCTTTAAATCCCAAATCTATTGCATCTAATTACAAAGTGGAGGGACCTCCAATGCATTCTGCCCTAGGATCCAGTGAATCATTGATAGTGAGTCCCCAATTATCATGATCTTCTTAATGCCCAGTCACGATGTACATTGTAGAGCTCTTCAATCTGAAGAAAAAAATCCATAACTCAATCAACCACCTAAAGAGTCCTTTCAAAAAAAACAAATGGGGTATATGTCAGCTAACTTGACAAGGGTAATGGACCAATAGGTGACATTGGGAACTTAGGGGCCAATTTTCTGAAAATATGCAACTATGCAACAATCCTCAAGAAGCAATGTTTACATTTGGGATTTTACTTTCAAAGATAAGTCAAATCCCCTACAGGATATATAAGACCAGATCTGTATACACCCTGATGGCGCACTTATCAATGGGAACCCATTCAATTTTGATTGATAGTGTGGGTCTCATATCTAATTCAAACGCGGTGTTTGCTGGTCAGTCAGATGTGCCGGAAGTTGATGAACTGATTATCAGACATGCTTTTGCAAACAGTCTGGATGATAATGTAAAACCACAGGCCTGCAATAATAAGAATCATCGTAGAAGACGTGCTAAGATTTCGAGGAAGTGCAAAAAACATAAGATGGAGATAAAGGAGGTTTTTCTGGATTATGAAGACTTATGTGGGAGGGTGGCGAGCCTACAGAAGCGGGCGATTATTGGACGTTGGATGTTCCTGGACAACTGTGACTTTGATACCACGGCATGGATCAAACAGCACTAGAACCCCATTATTGGGTACCTCCCTAAGGTTAGTACACTTATCAATGGTTGGTTCTGTATTCACTTTATGGACTAGAATGATGTATATAAGATTACCAGTCGGACGTGGGTGAGGGGCCGTAGTTATATGCAATTAGTTCTGTGGTATCTGGGTTTTAACCCAGTCGTGGAGGTGCCGTGAAATAGGGTCATCTGGGTCAAGTTACCGGGCCTCCCACTAGAATTCTGGACTCTTAAGGCCCTCAGGGCGATTGGTGACTCTATAGGAAATACGAAGTATATTGATCCAAGCATATTGGGTACGGGGGATAAGAGAATTGCTTGGCTTCTTGTGGAGGTAGACTATGTGGGGGGACTGGCTAGGGATGTGGATCTGTTATGGGGTAACAAGAGACACAGGCAACGCATCGATTTCTAGGGTATTCCATTCCGTTGTCTTATTTGCCATAAAACTGGACATCTTAGGGAACACTGTCCTTTCCGGCTTCGTATGGAACACCCGGGTCGGTCTATGAATGGTGTTGATGTTAGTAGACAGAATCATGTGGCTGTTGGTACATCGGGGGGCTTCACATCAGGTATTCTTTCTTCCTCTTCTTCTAAGGATGTTGCTTTTGTTTCTACAGAAAAGAATCATGATAGAAATGTGCACCATGAGGTAGGAGCTGATAGATTGATGCATCAAATTAGACCTCCTATGGCCATGAACAGAGTCCTACCTCCCGAATCTAATATATTTCCTGCTAATGATCACTCTAGCCCACCAAATATACATGAACATTACATGCCCACTCTGCCTATCACATACGTGGCCGCCCCTATCTCGGGCCCGCCCATCGAGCTCTCTAACCACCAGGCCTCTGTCGAGGTCCCTACACAACTTACACGCTCTCATAATAGTGCTGACCCACTGCTCTTTCAAACCACAAACTACTTTGTTGGAGAATCTTCAACCGATCCCATTTTTCATAATAACTCCGGCTTCCCACCTGAATCTCCAAGGAACTCAGTCGGTAGCGACATCGAGTCTCTAATGGGCAACCCCAATATTGATTTCGCTGCCTTGACTGTATTCGACAGACCACCTACAGATAGGGTATCAAGCGACTTCCATCCCCTGTCTTCTAATATCACAACTAGGAAAAAATCCAAGAATAAAAACAAAATGGCCAAGGGCAAATTTAAGTCCATTTCACTATTCTCGGATAGGGAAGAAAACTTTACTAATATCCCTATATCGGCTTGTGCTGACAAGTGGGAGTGTAACAGGATGCTTAGAGCAAGTCACCCTGATGAGGGTTCTTCATGATTCACATCCTATCGATGAACACAAGGGTTTTGGGTGATGCCCCAATATCACATTGCCTCCGGGAGCTATTACATGACAACAAGTGCAGTATATTTCTGGGACAAGAGACACTATGTAGAAGGGAGAAAGCTATAAAGGCCTTTTTGGGATATAAATCTGGGTGGTGTGCGGTGGCCATCGATTCAAATGGCTGCTCGGGAGGACTGATTGCATTTTGGAATCCTGATAGAGCTAATTTAAAAGTTTACAGCTTTTTTGGCGAGTTTCTCCTATCTGGTCAACTGAGGGGTATGGATGGACCACTCAACATAGTTAACATATATGCTTCATATAACAACAGACAAACTTTTTGGACCCGAATGAGGAATTCTGGTATTCTGTTGTTACCAAATCTGATTATGATGGGAGACTTAAATTTTACTATGCAGTCTGATGAGATATGGAGGGACAGCGCTCGTGTGGATCCTCTGTCATATTTCCTGATAGATATGTTCAATTCCCACCATATGAGCGACATCAGGCCCTGTCCATTGACTCCCACATGGAAAAACAAGCATAGGGGGGATAATTATATTGGTAAAAGATTAGATAGGGCATTATAAAAGACAATCTGATTGATTGGTGGGGGTCTCCTAGGTTTGTGGTTCTGGTTTTCGACATATTGGATCACATGCTGATATCATTATCTTGGAATTGAAATGAAATGATAAAGGGACTACCATTCAAATTTAATAAGGTATGGCTCGAAGATGCAGAATACAATAATCTTGTTAAAACACTGTGGCATGAAGTTGATGGGCTGGAGGAGCTCGGGGGATGGGATCAATTTCATCATAAGCTCCATAGATTAAAGCTGGCTTCAAAAAAGTGGGAAATCAAGAAGAAAAGAGCATTAAGGCAGAACTCCATGACATCAACAGGCAGAGGGAGTCGATATATAAAGAATTCATAAACACCGCTCCGGATGCGGCAGCATATCAAACCCTCAATCAGTTGGGGATTCGTAAAAGAGAGATACTATGTATTGAAGAGACTATATGGAAACTAAAGAGTAGAGTTTGTTGGATGAAGGAGGGTCATCTCAACACTAAATTTTTTCACAAATTTGCAAACGATAGGAGGAATAGGAATGCGATTTGGCGATTCAAATGGCCCGATGGTAGTTATGCCATTACTACGGCTGAGATTCAAGATGAAGCATTTCCCCACTTCTCATATTTCTATCAAAAATACAACTCCATTTGTTTTGAAAATCAAAGCTGGCTACTGAATCACATTACTAGAATGTTTAATGAGGACGCTATTACTGCTCTTGACCAGAAAATAATAGGGAATGAAGTGCTCTTGGTCCTAAAATCTTTTGCACATGATAAGTGTCTGGGGTCGGATGGATGGCCCATGGATTTCTTCATATTCTTCTTTCATTTAATTGGGGATGAACTTACAGAGGTTGTGGAAATGATACGCTCTAAAGGATGTATGCCCGCTAACCTGAATTCTACCTTTATTGCTTTGATCCCAAAAGCTGCTGATCCCCTATCATTCTCTGATTTTCGTCCGATTGCGCTCTGCAATCTTCTGTATAAGGTCACCTCAAAGATTATATCAAATCGTATTAGGGCTGCATTATCAAAACATATTAGTATGGAGCAATATGGATTCCTCCAAGGTCGCACGATACATGATGCCATCGCCATCGCTCAGGAGGTGCTTCATTCTATGCATTCGGAAAGGAAGGAGGCGCTGGTCATGAAAATGGATCTTTACAGGGCCTGTGATTCTTTAGACTGGTCCTATATTCGGCTTGTACTACTTAAGATTGGGTTGCCAATTAGAATTATTAGATGGATTATGTCTTGCATATCAACAGTCAGATATGTTGTATTGGTCAATGGTATGCCGACTCAATTTTTTGAGGCAGCTAGAGGTCTTCGTCAGGGATGTGCACTTTCCCCGCTCATATTCATTCTCATATTGGATGGGTACAGTAAGTTGTTACATAGTGCTGAACAAATGGGATACATAAAGGGTTTTAATTTTTCTGAATCTCTGTCCACGACTCACTCTCTATTTGTTGATGATATGCTGCTATTTGGATATCTGATCAGAAATCACTGGTTTTATATACATATGGTACTAATGAGGTTTGAATCTGCTACATGACTTGGTGTCAACAAAGGTAAATCTTTTCTATTATATGAGAAGGGTGATTTGCAGGAGATCCAATTTATCGCTGATTTTTTGGGGGTTCAATATCAACAAGCGGCGGAAGGCCTCAAATATCTGGGATACAACATAAAGCCCTGCAGATACAAGATAAGGGATTGGATGTGGTTGATCGAGCGTTTCAGAGCTCGTATAGGAAAATGGACATACAAATGGTTGTCTTTAGGTGGTCGCCTCATTCTCGTACAGGCTATTTTAACACAATTGATGGTCTATTGGGGCCATCTATATTATCTACTTGCCAAGATCGTGGAAATGATCAACAACATTATTGCTAGATTTCTGTGGGGAGGCACCACTATGGGGAAGAAATTTCACCTGTGCAAAATGGACATTATTTGCAGACCAAAAGAATAGGATGGGTGGGGTATATTAAATACTTGTATTTTTAATATTGCCTTGCTTATAAAATCCTTATGGCGTGCTATAAATGGGGATAGCATCTGGAGTGCTATTATCAGATGTAAATACATTGAGGGCGACTTTCTACATCAACTTATCTGTCATGATTTTTCTTTCCCGCGGAATATATCGGCCATATGGGGAAGTTTTAAAAAAGTGCTGGGATATGTAGTGAATTTATTGACCTAGTACTTCTGTGATGGTGGGCGAATCCCGCTGACTTTCAATAGCATTATGTCCGTGCCACGAGGATATTGTCTCTCACCTCACCTAATTCATCATCTCTCACACAGGGGTTTCTTCTATCTCCCTCAGACTATACACTGCTGGTCATATGGTGCTCCAATTTTCAAAACAACAAATCAATTGATGCTGGATGGGGATGATGCTGATGAATGGGAGCTCATTTAGGACTCCTTTAGATGTGTTGGTCTATGTCATTCTTAGAGGGGTGATCACATTATTTGGAATGGACCCACTAAGAACAAATCTCTCGTAGTAAAGGACATTTATAAGAACATCATCACATCACCGCAGGGGGATCAATCTTCTTGTTCTTTCTATCCATTCTGGAGGCGTAGGATGCCAACTAAGATCATTCTTTTTGGAGGGGCATTCATGGCCCTAATCGATGTGCATTATGTAAAAGGGAGGAAGAAATCATTGTTCATTTATTTTTCTGATGCCCAGTGGTTAAGAGTCTGTGGAGATTATTCTGTCCATTATTTATGGACCCGACATGGTCTGTCATTGATTTCATGACTGTTATAAAGGATTGGGACATGCTTAGCAGTAAATTTAAGTCTCTTCCTTTTTTCCTTGTCTAGGAGGTATGGATTGGCCGGAACTATCTGATCATTGAAAATAGACCTTTTCAGATTCATAGTGTCTACTCCAAGATCATGGAATGGATTGAGGTGAGACCTATACCTTTTCAATTGGTGGTTTATGGATCTTATCAAAATAGACCTCATGAGTTTTCCATCCCTGCAATCTTCTTCGATGGTGCATCGACTGATGGCAACACGGGATGTGGTGTGTGGATTAATCTATCACAGAGGGACAGAATACGCATCTACTGGAATGGTGGACCGGGTTCCAAAAACAAGGCTGAAATCATGGCTCTATGGGGTGGTCTCCATGCTGCCTCTGATCTTAAATTGCAGAATATTAATCTATATGAGGATTCCAGGTTAGTGATTGGTTGGATCGCAAATGAATATGATATGATCAACCCGGTTTTAATGGGCTGGAGACAGAGGACTTATCGATTATGGAAGAGAATGAGCTATCCACCTATCAAGCATATCTACAGAGAAAATAACACAAGGGCAGATGGACTATCTAAAAGAGGTATTAATGCAGATTTTGGGGCTATGAATGTCACCCAGTACAGGGACGGACTGCAGATTTGGAATACGACTATCCCAATCCCATGACTATGGATCACAGATTTTCTAGGAGCATCAGCTGTCATAATATCTTTTCTCCATCAATTTTGTTTTCGTTTTTGTAGAACTAGCAACTATCGGCCATATCTATCGGTTTAATAATAGTACCAATATATCAAGGGTATATGGAGGTGGTTCTATTTTTCATAGGATATAATACATGCATATGTGCACACAGCTTCTATCACTGTCTACATGCCAGAATGGCTCTCTTCATATATCAAGCGAGCCTAACAAAACATGCTATCATCGATCCATTGTATACACATAATGAAAACACTGCATCCGTTATGAATATAAATCATGCTTGTCCGATATATCCTACAACAAGCGAGCCTGATCTATTATTCCAGCCTGTAAGAATCACTCATTTATGCGCTATCTTATATCAGACAAGCGAGCCTATTTAATACATGAATATTCACAATATTGACAGAGGCATGGGTCACGCATCATTATTATATCCTTTTCATGTTTGGTCTTTCAATTTCTGTATGTATAAATCAATTACGGATATGTTTCTACAGGGATCGGATCTTATCACACAGGAATGTACACGATCAATTTGTAAGGGTATGGGTAATCCTATCCATAATTTTGCTTGCCATGAACATTGAATCACTTTCTTTCTTACGAAGGTAATTTATGTTTGTGGATGGCGTATTTTGTGCTTCTCGCTGGAATGATGTTACAGCTGAGAATGTAATTGGGAACATGTACTGTTATATCTTATATAAACAACATTTTTTTTCTTCTGCAAAAAATAATAATAATAATAATAATATATATATAATGGAACCACGGCTTTCACTCAGTGTGCCCAAGAGATAAGACAGCAGGAATAGAGGAGCAGTCTCTAATGACATTGACTCACAAAGGGGTATTTTAAAAATAGATGGTTGCAGTCCTCTAAATCGTCTTATAAATTTACTCAAAGTTAAAAGTTTAAGTGTGGGTTTACTTAAAAGTATGCATAGTTGTTAGTTAGATGCAGATCTAATTCCGCTTCCAACAAGTGGTCATACTATTTTAGTATATTTATAAAGAAGATAAGTAAAAAATATAATTTAAAAAGGTAGTTTCATTTTTTTCCTTTAAAATGTCATCTCACTTATTTTATTATTTTCTTAGTAGGCTCATATTAGACGTCAAAATTCCTATAATGAAGGTCTCAAAGTGTAGAAAAGTTTCTAAGGAGATATGCTCACAAATTTTTGGGTTGCAAGAATTCCAACAAATATGCTCACAAATTTTTTACTCCCAAGAATTCCATTTGATTTCTCAAAATGGTTCCAAAAGATTCTAAACCCAAATTTTCCAAACTCAGTTCTCCCACTAAAATGGATCCCGATTCCTCTAATATTTTAACCCAAAAAATACCATAACAACAAAATATTGTAATGTTGTAATGTTTTGAATTGGTAAAATTACATAACAACAAAATAAGTAAAATAAAATTATTAATAAAATGTTTCAAATCCTTCAAAATACATAAAAATAAAATACACTGGTTGGTTCGAAACGCGTCGACCTCGTTCTTTTGCATGTGATTACTACCGAAAGAATTTCTACAAAAATAAAAAATTTATTTAGTTTAAAAAATAAAATTATATATATATATATATATATATATATATATCTAGTTAGATATAGAACATATAGTCATTCACATTAATAGTTATTAGGCATATTTATTTAAACACTAACTATATTTAATTATTAATAACTATATAAATAATAAAAATTAGGGATGGAGTTTGGTTGGTCATGAGGTGATTTTCCAGTCCAATAAAATTAATTTTTTGTAAAAGGTAAAAATCATTTGAATATGTTTCCAATCCTTCAAAATACATAAAAATAAAAATTTAATTTAATTAAAAAAAATAAAATTATATATATATATATATATCTCCATTCACATTAATAGTTATTAGGGGTATTTAGTTAAAGACTAACTATATTTAATTATTAATACCTATATAAATAATAACAACTAGGGATGGAGTTTTGTTGGTCATGAGGTGATTTTCCGGTCCAATAAAATTAAATTTTTGTAAAAGGTCAAAATCATTTGCTGAAACTATAGGGAAGTGCTCAAGTAACTATGAAAACTATCAAATTTGAAGAATAAGTTTGTTTTGAAATTACAATCGCAATGGTATATTAATATATGTATAATTATTATATTATATATTCTTCTTTCTTTCTTTTTTTGCACCCAAGCCCGTGCTCTGCATCTCCCCTGCGCATAGGTTTTCTCGTGCTACGGCAGGGTGGTGCTAGTCAGGGTGCTCACCTTGGCTTGTGCTCAACCCAATGACGGACTCTCAGGCCCCTGCTTCGCCTCCACCACCTCCTCCTCCTAAGGTCGAGGCCTTCAGGTTTCTGATTGCTTCCCAATCGAAGAAGAAGAAGAAATAAATCGCCTCCAAATTTGTCAAGAGATTGGATGAGATCCCGTCGGTGGATCTCCCGCCTGAGGGTATGATGAATGTGGCCCTTTCCCTTACGAAACGAGCGTTGGTTGGAGATTTCAGGGGCTTATGGCCTTCACCAAAAACTACAGAAGCCTGGATCACTCGAAAATGGAAGCCCCTCATTGCAAACATCGTCACATCATACTTCCTGGGGCAGGGTTTCTTCTTATTTGAACTCAACATGAACAAGGATAAGGACCTGATTTTCTAAAACATACCCTATTTCATGGGTCCTCAAGGACTGTACTTAAATCACTGGACTCCAGACTTCGACCCCTCAGAGGATGTTCCATTTGTCATTCCAGTCTGGGTTAGGCTCCCAAACTTGCCGATGTACTGCTAGAACTAGGAATCAATGCAACAAATTGGCAACGCCATTAGAAAATTCATAGACAAAGCAAACAAAAAAGACCAATATGACTGTGCCAAAATCTGCATGGAGGTTGATCTCAAAGTTGGGCTGCCAGAAGCCATTAAGCTAACGGTGGGGAACTGGTCCCATCTACAGAAATTAGACTACGAACAACTGTTGTTCAAATGTCGCGGTTGTCATGAGTATGGTCACTTTGCCAAGAACTATCCAAAAAATGTAGGCCCATAAAAGGAGAAAGAAGAAGGATGGTAGCAAGCCAAGAAATCTAGAAAAAGCCTTAGGCCAAGGCCAATCAGACAAGGAACAGAGAAAGGAAAGGGAAGTTCAACACCCACGGGGAGTATTCCTAAAGCCAAACCCACCTAGAAAGGTCAAGAGAACAACTTTGCAACCTTGATCTTAGAAATAAAGTAAGTCCAAGAAATTGATCCATGGGACGTGTAAAAGGATCTCCAAGTGTAGGAAACCCTAGAACCATTGAATATTCGCAATTATCTTGGAGAAACCCCGAAAGAGAAGGAGCATGTCTCAGAGGGGGAAGATCTGGATTTGGAGGAGTCGGAGGAAGAAGGAGAAATTTGGGATTCCCAAAATTCGGTCAGAAGATCGATCAGGGGAAGGAAATCCTCCATGGAAAAGAGAGAGAAAGAAACCTATAAGGAGAAGTTGCAGGGGAACTAGCCGACCCTAGAAAAGATGTTGGGAAAAAACCCTAAAGCATACAAAAATCAAAGCCAGGGCTCTAAGGGAGCCCTCTTAGCTCAAAAAAGGAAGTAATTAAGATCTTCTCCTGGAACTATAGAGGGATGGGGAGCAACATAAAAGAAGAAGCAATGAAAATTCTAGTAAGGTTGGAAACGCCCAACATTTTTCTCATCCAGGAGACTAAAATGGAGGAAAGGGACTTTCTCCACAAAAGAAAATAGTTTTGGCGAAAAGGAGGTATCGCAGTCTCCTCTAGAGGTGCCTTAGGAGGGCTGGGAATTCTATGGGATGAGACATGCTTTGAGAAAATTCTGGTTAAAGTCAACTCAAACTAGATTTTTGCTCAGTTTTTGCATCTTCATACCAAAGAGATAGTGAATATTTTCAATATTTATGCTCTGGTCATCTTGGGAGACAAAAAAATCTGTTGGGAATCCATTAGGGACCTAGAAAATGAGATTCAGATGGATAACGTCATTCTCGCTGGAGACATGAACGTTAATTTAAGCCAAGGGGAGAAGTGAGGGGGCAAAATTGTAAGGGATCCAGCCAGAGAATGGGTGGAAGAACTCATTCAGGATTGGGATCTTTTGGACATCAAGCCACCCAAGGGAAAATATACATGGACCAATAGAAGAACGGGTCTGGGCCACATTGCTGCAAGGTTAGATTGCTTTCTCATCCAGAGTTCCTTCTTGCTTTTAGGTCTTGATGTCAGTTCTACTATTATTTATTCGCCAGTCTCCGATCACAAGCCCATTAGGCTTTAAATGAATCTGCATATGAATTTGGGGCCTATTCCCTTCCATTTTAGTTCTCTTTGGGTGCACCAACTCGACTTTTTGGACGGAGTTGAGGAAATATGGAAACACCTGTCAGTGGATCCCCTTTCTTTATGTGGGAAGAAAATTTGAGGAGAGTGAAGAGGGCCCTCAAAAGATGGGCTAAAGCCCTCCCTTCTCCGACCAAGTCAAGGCAGGCTGCCTTGGCCTATTTGCAGAGTCATAAAAAACAAATGGAATATATGGACAGCTCAAAGGACAGCTTAACCCTCGAAGAGGAGCTCCAGGCTAATATTCATAAGGCTTGCATTCGAGAGGAGGAATTCTGGAGACTTAAATCTCACAGTCTATGGCTACAAGCTGGGGACATGAATACCTCCTTCTTTCATAAGCAGACTCAAGCCAGAAGAAACTTTAATTATATAGTGGAGATAACCTCAGGAGACCAATCCTTCTCTGACTCTGCTAGCATCAAAAAAAATTCCCGTCAACGCTTCAAAGAATTATACACAAAGGATAAGCAAGCAAGTCTCAGCTCCAACCTACTTGAGATGGTCCCTCTAAAGGTCAATGCCAAAATGAACGCTATGTTGATTTCTCCTATCACTGTCAATGAAATCAAGCAGGCCCTTGATGAAATGGATCCGGACAAGGCTCCTGGGCTGGATGGGTTCATGCTCGATTCATTAAAACTTGTTGGAACATTGTCAAAAAAGGATCTATATAATAAAATGATCTTAAAGTCTCAGACCTGCCACAAGCTTGGGGGCAGCACCAACTCGGCCTTCTTGGCCCTTATACCTAAAGAGAAGGGTGTTAATTCTTTCAACAGATTCATGCCAATTTCCATCTGCAACATTGGCTACAAGCTTATCACTAAAGTCATGGTTAACAGACTGAAAGGCCTTCTTCCAGAAATCATTCCTGACAATCAAGGGGGATTTGTCAAAGGTAGGAACATAACTCATAACTTCATTCTTGTTCAAGAAGCGGTCCATTCAAGCATCCAAAGATGATAAAAAGGCATGGTTGTCAAGCTGGACCTGGCTAGTGCGTTTGACATAGTTAGGCACAAGTTTCTCTTCGGGGTTATGCATCAATTTGGGTTTGACTACCGCTTTATAAGCTGGGTCAAGGCCTACATTGCAGAACCATGGATTGCTCCACTTGTCAATGGGCATGCTATTGAATTCTTCAAGGCGAGTCATGGGATAAAGTAGGGATGCCCTCTATCCCCTCTTCTCTTTGTCATTCAAGCCTCTGTCCTTAGTTTTATGCTAGAGAAAAGACAAATCGAGAAAGAGCTTATGGGTCTTAAGATCGCCAGGGGAGTCAGGGACATAAATCATGCTCTCTTTGTTGATGACTCCATCCTCCTAGGGGGTGCTTCCGCCATCTCGGCCTCCCGCTTCAAGCTCGAGCTGGATCGATACTGCCTCGATTCTGGGAGTGAAATTAACACGGGAAAATGCTTCATTTATGCTTGGAACCTCACTAGCCTCGAGCTAAGCACGATCACCAAGATTTGGGTTTCAAAGGCTCCACGAAATGGGTGTCTTTTAAATATCTTGGGTTGTCAATCTTTCAAGGATGCCCAATTGGGAGGGACTGGTACCCCTTACTGGACAAATTCAAGCTCAAAATTCAAGTCTGGGGCAAGTCATGGCTCAATCTAACAGGTAAGGTTGTTCTCATTAAGTGAGTCCTTAATAGTCTTCCAATATTTCAGATGTCTGATCTGTTGGCTCCGATGGGCATTCTTTGAAAGATGGAGCAATCCATTCACTCTTTTTTTTGGAAGGGGGGGAAGAATAACATTAAGATAATTTCGTTGATCAGTTGGACTAAGATCGCTATGTCACTGCTGGAAGGTGGCCTTCACATAAAATACCTCAGGGAGCACAATATCGTTCTGGGGGCCAAGATCTTATGGCAGCAGGTAGCAAGGAATATGGGATGGGCACAGATTTCTTTGTGGAAAAAATATAGCTTCGGAAAGCATATTCGTAGCCTGGAGAACTTCCAATCTAATCGATAGGGCTCCTTGATCCATTAGCTTTGTAAGTGTGCTCTCCTACTGCTGCGTGACCACTTTTTCTGAATTCCAGGCAATGTGAAGCAGATCAACGTATGGGAGGATAGGATCATGAATGCATAAGCGATCGAGGAGGATCATGAGTTTTTGGAGCTAAAAATGTGGATGATTGCAAATGGTTGATGCACGATGTGGGACATTTCAAAATGGGATAGCAGCAACTGGGCAGGGTGGCAGAAGATAGATATTCCTTCTCATCTGGAGCAAGCATGGGCCAAATTCATGGTAGCGCTGGCTAGGAAAGCCCCCCTAAATGCAAGAAAAAAATACAAAAGGGGTTGGGGTTCCTCGAAGGGATGCTATTCCACAACCGAAGGCTATAGGTGTCTTAAAGCCATTCCCACTATCCCCCACAACCCTATGATTTGGAAAGGGAATTGGCAGGTTAAAAGAATTCCAAAGATTAATATGTTTACCTGGAAGCTGGGGCACAACAGTTTCCTCACAGATGAAAACAGACAATGTCGTGGATTCCACAACCCCTCTTGGTGTCTACTCTGTTAACAACAGGAGGAAAATTCGACCAACATATTTCTCGAGTGCCTCTTCGCTCAGGACATTTGGAATGAAATCTTGTTGATTTGGAACAACAGCGCCATCCTCTCAACCAACATCACGAGTATGATGTCTAATTGGGGAGACCTGTTTCCTAAGTCCTTCCCCGGGAGAGGCTGGCCATACGAGGGGTGGATGATTATACCTAAGCTCATTTTCTGGAAGATTTGGCTTGAAAGAAAGAATCAGATCTTTCAAGAGAGGGCCCTAAAATAGTAGCAAATCGGTGTGAAAATCATAAGCTTATTTAAAGAAATAATGCAGCCCAAGGTGAGCTAGAAGCGGGTTGGTAGCTTAAGTCAGCAAGGTAGGGAGTCATGCTAGCAGCTGGGGCTGAACCTTCCCACTGGTAAAAATATGGAGAACTACAAAGAAGAATGGAAAATCAGATTAGAGGATGAGGTCTTCGACAAATGGAGAAGCAACACAAATATCCACACTATGTTTTTTGATGGTGTAGCAAAGGGGAATTTGGGGAAGGCCGAAGGCGGAGGAATTATCCGCTGCCCTTCAGACCAAATGTTTGGGGCTTACTTCGAACAATCAAGTGAAAGCCATGGCTCTCCTCTAAGGCTTGAAACAACTACAAAAACATGGAATCAAGGATGCTCGATTCATTGGTGATTCACAAAGCCTCATTGGCTTTATTGTGACAAAATCGGTCCCTAAATATCTCCACTTGCAACGGTTGTTCGCTCGTATCAATAAGCTGATTGTGCCCTTTAACAAACTTCAGTTCTTTCATGTCCTTCGAAAAAATAACAAAGACGTGGATCTTGAAGCCAACATTGTTGTCTCTTTACAAGCGGGATCTCTCCTCTGCGAAGAGGGGAATTCATGGGATCCTCTGCCTTAGCCGACCCCTCTCCTTTGACATGTATTTTTGTCTCTTGCTGCAGCAATTTTTTTGTATTAGAAGGTTTGCTAGCCTTTGGGAAATTGCTAGATTGACTGTAAGAAGCAAAGTAGATGAATTTTTTTTGATCGAAAACCCCCTAGACATTGGGTCTCCAGATGCAATACCTCCAAGCTAAGCCTCAAACCTTTTGAATCAATATAAAAATAATTTTTTCTGTTAAAAAAAATATTATATTATATATTAATATAATATCATGTTATTATATAATATTATATTAATATATTAACAGTTAGATTTCAAACTATATTAAACATACAACATAATAGTATTTAGTTAATAATACTTATTTATGTCTCAAGATTATGTTATGTTCAATAATTATTATACATTTATTATTATTATAATGGTATATATATATATATACATATATATATATATATATATATATATATATATATATATATATATATATATATATATATATATATAGGTGGAGTAAATTATATATATACTAATCAATAAACTCAATGGATCAATATTTTAAACCCAAGGGATTATCAATATTATGTCTAAGATATTAATGTTATAAACAAACCCAAGGATTTATATGAAGCACAAGAGATTAATATTAAATCAAAGGAATTAATATTTAACCCTAGCCTCAATACTATAAACACTAAGATTACTATATCAAATATAACACTAATTCTAAACTATAATGGTGAGTCATGAGTTTAACCAAATGAGTCATGAGTTTAAACTAGAGGAGTTAGCTTAGTAAATTTGAGTTAGAGGAGTTACAGTTTAATCAGGCATGTGTAATTTCTAATTTGTAGCAATCAAGGTCATTTATTTCAAGTCATTTTCTTTTAAACTAGTTCTATGGTTGGAAGAACTAGTGGAAGGTCAATTGTGCAAAGGGACATCAGTCAAACTCAGTCGAACTCAATGATCATCTAGTTAACTGATCAATCAACCCAAAATAGCTAGTGCATGCATAGAATTCTAGTTTCGCAACTATGGTGGATATTTGAAACCAATGCAACATCGGTTGTATACTAGTCTTGACTGTACATGTGTTGTATGCAATCATATGATCAACCTTTGGAATTGCACACTCATTTTGGAGGAATTTCCTAAATAATAGGGTCCTAAATAATAGGGACCTAATTTCTCAAGGAATTACGCAAGGATATAGGGGCTCAAGTAGAGGCATAAATTGACTAACTCTGGGTTACAGCTTCTCAGTGAGAAGAGACATAGGTTATTCATTCGCAGGTTATGCTTAGTTGAGAAAATGAATTATAATACATCTCTATTCACCATATTAATGAAAGCAGGAAAAGGGGTTTTTTAGCATATTTCTTTTGGAAAAATACTATGTGCTTGTGTGTTATTTCTCATTGCATGTTTGTGATTGATGTTTTAAATTGTGAACTAAATTCCATAGAGCAATAGAGTAGGTTTGTGTTGTGTGATTTTGATTAAAATTTCATGAGTAGTTACAAATATGCATCATAATTTCTACATGTGTTATGCTTATGCATGCAATAGATAAAATATTGAAAATATATATCATTGAAATAAAACTCACGAACCACAATGATGATAAAATATGATCTCGAAAACCCTTACGGGAGAAAATCCAGCTGGAAGGTGAGGCTACTCCATGCTCTCTTTGTGTAAGAGGAAATAGATGCAAGTACAAAGGAGTGAGACATGTGTCCCATGTGCTGCTATAGTGCACAAGCCATCTCTATTTTCTATCCTTTTATCCACTATTAGCTACTCTACTTATTAACAACAAAATGAACTCAAATAGCATGGAAGCCTTTTTCCTCCTAGTGGTTTATTTACCACACAACCCAATAGCCTACTAGTGGTTAAATTTAACTCCTTCAACTCTTATACAATATTCTTCATCATTATCATGTGGTTATCCCATTTTCCATGAATAATGGGTGTCGACATGGCACATTCTTGGATGATGGTTGTTAAAATAGGAAGGTCAACTTCTAGGTTGAATTTTTTTTGCATACAAACGCTAATTGAGGTGATTATTGTGGCATTGGAAAGATATCTATGTTTAAAATAGAAATAGAGGGTGATTCCCTTAATATTAAAACTTTTACCCACAAAAAAGGATGTTTAATGCTTCAAACTACTTCCAAAAGGTTTCATACACCAATTGACCAAACTGGGATCCACTGGTAAAAATGGCCTTGTGAGATAATTCCTCTATTTTTTGCACTCTAAAATCATCAAGATAGATGAAAATAATATAAAGATCCAATCCGGATAAATTACAGACTATCAATGACTTTCCTCTAGGAATTGGCGCAAATTTGTTTCATGCTCTACACTCTCTTCATGGTCCAACTTATATATGGGTGCTTTAAGCAGAGCTCAACCAAGTAGAAGGTCCATTGAGTGTTGAATATTTCTCAATTGTGGTAGACCTTGTTGCTAAACAAACACATCAATATAATCCTCCAATAGTTTTTGGACCAACCTTCGAGTCTAATGTGGCTTGATGTTATTTGAGTGGTTGAACCACACAAAAATGGAGACATTTCTAGAGAGAAACTTGGTTGAAAACAACATAGCCAAAGACAAGTTGGGGCACAAAATATGAGGAAGAGATAATTTGAAATTCCTTCCCATTTTATTAAAAGTTGGATTGATTCTAATGTAGTTATATTATGCATTTCCTATCCAAAATGAGTGTAGCACAATCGAAAGACCTGTTACATCACATTCAATTGTGTTACAAGAAGGGGGAATGAAATATGTAACCAGAACAATGATTCAGAAACAAGCATTGGCTATAATTGGTCATCAACCCCAAATGATATGCCCCGTGACACAATATAGTAGAACGGCTAGACTTAGAGATCAGGTTCTTCTAATTTCCATCATATAAAATCAAATAGAAAAGATAATATTTAATCTTGTAGATATAAGTGAACAAATCCTTGTGAACCATCGAATTATAATGGTGAGTCATGAGTTTAACCAAATGCTCATGAGTGGTATGGTGATTTGAGACTTCAATGACTCTTTAGGAAGGGATAACTTAGCTAGAGATAGGCAAGAATTGAGTTGTTATAGTAGAAGAGATTCTTTTGGGGAATTTGACACTATAGATCCCTATAATCTTGAGAGGTAGGTGACTCAAATTAATTTCAGGTGCAATATTAGCGGTACTGAGGTGAGGCTAATGGATGAAAAGGTAAGGCTAAGTGATCCAGGTGGATATTGGTGGCCACCCATCTATTCCATTTGGATCCACACCATCAATTCTTGCAGCTTTTCACATTCAGCACCACTTACTATTTTTAGCAGGTTTTCGAGTCCTGCACTCCCGGAGCCGTTTTGGGGCCTTAATGATCCAAGTGGATATTGGTGGTCACCTGTCTATTCCACTTGGGGCCCCACCATTGTCTCTTTCAATTTTTCAATTTCGGCACAACTTACTATTTTTAGCAGTTTTTCGGGTCTTGAACTTCAGGAGCCGTTTTGAGGCCCTAAACGACGTTTTTTTGGTATCGTTTGTCAAGTGAATATGATTTTGTTTCGGAATTGATATTCATGGCAACATTTGTATTCATCGAATAGATCTTTCTAATGATGTATCATGTGCGTCAAACGGAGATAGTATGCCAAAGTTACATCCCTGGGAAGTTGAAACACCAATTTACCCAAATGGGGCCCATAGTTTTGGTGCTTCATCTCCTAGGGTTAGGTTTTTGGACGTCTAGAGTTATCCATTGTTTCTCCATAATAAATATGCCCTTTAGCCTCATTGTAACATAGTTCAGAGGTCTGTAGCCACCACATCTCTTCTCAGAGATTCGCTACCAACACCCTAACTATTTTATTTCCATTATGTCTGTAAGCATTTTTCTGTTATTTGACATTAATGAAATGACGCATTATTTCTGTTGCATCTCTATGTTTATGGTTATTTCTATATTCTATTGTGTTCCTACATAAATCCGGATCCATGGTATTAGAGCGGTCTGTTCTTTCTTTGTTTTTCTTTGCATGTCCCCAACGCGGTCAGGGTATAAGGAGTTAGGGCTCGATCTAGTTGAACCCTTGCAAGATCAGCCTCGCAAACCCCGACGAACTCCCATGGCAGAAGAAAAGAAAGACGAGGGAGTAGGAGATCCTATTAAAATATTGCTTGAGGAGGTCCTCGAGAAACAAAGGAACGTGATGATGGATAATTTTTCTTAGATCCTTCAACGACTGCCCACCTACGGCACATTTGCATCCAACAGCCACTCTGGAGGCGCCACTTCCTTCAAGGTACAAGTAAACTTTGATATTCCTGTATTTGAAGGCCAAATAGATGCAAACGTCGTAGATAGATGGTTGAATTTGCTAAAGAGTATTTCTCAGTCCATCATTTCTCTGACGGAGAAAAGATTATTTTTGCACTCCTCAAAGCCGCCCCCCATGTCAAAGACTAGTGGGAAACCTACCGTGAGCAAGAGGATGAAGGGGAACCCTCTCTGTTCTCGGCCACACCCACTTGGAATTCATTCCGAGATGGCATCAAGGAAAAATATTACCCCGTGGGGAGCTATGAGGACAAATACTTCCAATGGACCATGCTGCGGCAACAAAGGGATCAAGATGTGCACGAATTGATGAATCTGTTCCATACCCTGCACACAAAGTTGGGTATTAAAGATTCAGAGATACATTTGGTGCTCAAGTATCATGGCTGTCTACACAAACACATTCAGGAGGAAATGGAGTTCCTCGACATTACCTCTCTTGGCACGGCATATCGCTATGCCGCCAAGATCGAGCAGAAATTTAAGCAGAAGAAGCAAGAATTTGGATCTGCGAATCCGAAAAGTGCCCCCGAACGAAAGAAAAAGGGGCAAGGCCAAAGTGGTGCTACTCAGAACAACACCACAAATGAAAAGAAGGACACATGGAAGTGGTGTTAATTTCATAATAGCCCCACTCACAGCACAAACGAGTGTCGGGCCAAATAGTCATTGGTGGTTGAACTAAAGGCACCCGAATCAGATGCATTTTATGACCCTGAGTCAAAACCAGACAAAGGAAATGACAAAGACGAGGATCAATCACCGAATCCCAGTGCATATTTCACGAATCTGATGCCACACTGCAGATCCGAGAGGAGGACGGAAGGATCCGGACCAGGCGCCTGTGTCGAAAAATGTGGGTGAGGGTTCTCACAATTCCTTGTCGATAGCGGAAGCCAAAATAACACTCGTTTCGACGGTGGTAGGCGGCCAGCCTCTCGGCCATAACACACAGTATACACGTAGTGGCTTTACAGGAAATCTCACTCTTCCAAACTTCCAACAATGCCGCCTTCAATCTGACATCAAGCCATTCACCAGGATGAGGTATTATGTGATGTTGCTCCTCTTGATGTAAGTGATGTATTGTGTTCATACTTGTGGAGCGACATCTTGTGTATGATTCTGAGCCTGTCTGACAGCCAATAACAAACCAACATGCAAGGATACCGAAGGTAATCATATACATCTGCATCTCTTTGACTACTGCAAAACAATGCAGTAAGATTGTTTCCCAAACGAGGAAATTCATTTTCCTTACAACTTGCTCACAGGGAAAGAAGAATATTGTGGCCACAACCTCGAAACAGGGCTCCCCTGCACGCCTGCAACAGATGGAAAAATTCATGGAGGAATATGAGGACATTTTCTCCTCACTCGTAGAGGTTCCTCTACACTGTCAGGACAAGTACTCCATTGATTTGACCCCCAACGCACTACCGCCTGATGTTACCATACCTCCTGCAAATACGCATACAGAATCCACACATGTACTGTATGAGGCTGATAAAGAAACCAAATTTATTAAATGCATCCAGCATGTCTGCCCACAGGTCCACGACATCTTCAACAAATATAATACCCAGTTCAACAGAATTTGCTTCATCTGAGGGAAGATCTCAACGCAATGGGGAAAATTGCTTCCTAAGGAGGGAGGAATGATCCAAGTGGATATCGGTGGCCACCCATCTATTCCATTTGGATCCACACCATCAATTCTTGCAGCTTTTCACATTCAGCACCACTTACTATTTTTCGCAAGTTTTCGGGTCCTGCACTCCCGGAGCCGTTTTAGGGCCTTAATGATCCAGGTGGATATTGGTGGTCACCTGCCTATTCCACTTGGGGCACCACCATTATCTCTTTCAGTTTTTCAATTTCGGCACAACTTACTATTTTTAGCAGTTTTTCGGGTCTTGAACTTCCAGAGGCGTTTTGAGGCCCTAAACGACGTTTTTTGGGCATCGTTTGTCCAATGAATATAATTCTATTCCGGAATCGATATTCATGGCGACATTTGCAGTCCTCGGATAGATATTTCTAATGATGTATCATGTGCGTCAAACGGAGATAGTATGCCAAAGTTACGTCCCCGGGAAGTTGAAACACCAATTTACCCAAACAGGGCCCATATTTTTGGCACTTCATCTCTTAGGGTTAGGTTTTTGGAAGTTTAAAGTTCTCCATTGTTTCTCCATAATAAATAGGTCCTCAAGCCTCATTGTAACATAGTTCAGAGGTTTGTAGCCACCACATCTCTTCTCAGAGATTCGCTACTAGCACCCTAGCTATTTTATTTCCATTATATCTATAAGCATATTTCTGTTATTTGATATTAATGAAATTACGCATTATTTCTGTTGCATCTCTACGTTTATGGTTATTTCTATATTCTGTTGTGTTCCTGCATAAATCCAGATCACTAAGGTCATAGAGAGTTTAGGGCTAGGAGGGGGAAACCATAGTGGATAAGGTGCTTAAGGAGATTGTGAAGTAAAGATAGGGAACTCCCAATCTTTAATTATGCTACAAGGGATTGGGAGATTTTTAGCTCAAAATATCATGATCAAACATCTCCACTTATGTTATGAGAAAAGGGAGTTGTCAACTATTAACCATGATAATGAGCACTGATCTAAATCAATAATAAAAAGTCATACCTAATGTTTTATGAAATTTTCAATGCAACGCTATTTGGACTACAATGACTAGTAATTCCTAGAGGAATAAAAATTTCCTTACCAAGCCACACAAATACTATCCAATTCATAGTAAGGTATTGAATTTAACTCGAAAGAGAACCTTCACCCAATTCAATGTATACCATTGAGCATTCAAGGGTGTCTTGCCATCATCCAACGCTATGCCTTTTAGATGCATAATTGCATGTTGCAGCTTCTTTTGCTTGGACACATTTGTTTGCAAGTTGAGATGCATGAACAAGGTATGTATCCAAGAGTTAATTTGTCGACCATACATTTGCCTTAGAAACTCAAGTAATGCCATCATGGATCAAGGAGAAACATTGGTGGCATTGTAGATAAGGGACCCATTATCTTTGAGAAAACTCGTGACACTCTCTACAAACCACCACAAAGATCTAGAAAAGAAAAAGCCTCAAATGATGTAAATTTGAGTATAAAAACCAATATGAAAACTTGTAATACAAAAGAAAAAAATCTCAAATGATATAAATTTGAATCTCAAGACCAATATAATGTTGTAAAAAATAGATCCACCTAAAAAACTTAAATAATTACATAAATTAATTAATAATTAATCAATTAAAAAAATATTAGTAACTAATTAAAAAATAAACAACAAAATATACTAAACAAAAACTATATGCCATGTTTGCATCACTTCAATATTATATATATATATGAGTGTCCCTTTTTTCTTGATGTTTTATACACCATGTTTGCATCACTTCTCATTCATATATATATATATATATACACACGAGTAATAGAAATATCCTTATTTCTTGATTTATAAACTCAATTTGCCAATCTGCTTATTCGATTATATCTTTCCAAAATCAAACTTGAAATTTAAAATTAATAAATTATTAATCCTAAAACATATCATAATGAATTTTGACAATTGTAAACGAGGACAACTTCCCTCTTGTATTCAAAATTAGCCACATAGGTGGACAATAGCTAACTGCGCTCAAATTTTTATTAACGAAATTAATAATAACAATAAATCAACTTTGACCGAATTCCCAATATGATTTATTCACTTAATGCCAGTAAATAGGTTGCAAAACATATGGCAGTAATTAACCCGACTAATTAGCGCTGACACGTGGCGTCGTCGCCTAAGGAGTCGGGATGAGAAATTTCTAAACAGTTTAGAAACATATATCATTTCCTCCTTCGGTGAAGGACTGCATCCACAGGTTCACACATCAAAGTCATTTAAGCTTCTTCTTGACTTTGATCTCATCGTAACTCAGAAAAAATCAATGGCCGTGGAGCGGTGGATTAATGTCGCAGGCCCAATTAGAATAGGATGAAATATGTTGGTCTAAATTAATATGAATTATTAATATATTAATATAACTGAATTTATTTATTTATTTTATTTTTTTGGAATTTTATGATGAAAAAAAAGGTTACAGTTAACTTCAATTTTATCATCAATTTTTAAAAATATTTCAAATCTCACCATCAATTCAAATCTCGCTCTAAAACAGGTTGTTTTTGAGCAATTGTATTATTCAGTCAGGGTGGGTCTAATCAATAGTATCTTATACTAATATATTTATGCAAATCCCACTCTAACAACAGGTTGTTTTTAGATCAACTGTCAATTAAGGTGGTCTAATCAATATTATCTTACACTAATATATTTATGCAAATCTCACTCTCAACAACAGGATGTTTTTAGATCAGATGTTTCATTCAGTTAGGGTGGGTCTAATCAATAGTTTTCACTAAGCCATTTAGGTTAGTTATTTAATTTGGTTACAACATTTTACTGAATAGTTATAAACGGAAATTATTCATATTTTATTAATAAATTATAAATTTTAATTTAGTTTTTATTATTATTTAAAAAATTAAGTTATTTGAAATAATTATCAATATTTTTGTAAAATCAATTTTTATATTTCTTATAAATATTTATATCTAAATTTGTTTTTCTAAAATTTTAGAAAATAATAAATTTATAACCATGCAAAAATAATTCATTTAATATAATAATATAGATTTTTATTTTATTTTGTTCATTTTACTTAAAAAATTTCAATAATAAAAATATATTTAATATTAAATTTATTTATGTATTCATTAAAAAAAAAATCCCACTGCTATTTATATTATAATATAATTATTAAATGAATAGGAAAAAACTAAGCTATATGGTAGAGGGTATTTTTTTTATATGCGTGAAATGTAATGTAAGGTTGATAGAAAAATGTTTCAGATAAAATGTTTAGTATATTTTTAACTATTTAATATTATTTTTATTTTTTGGGTTGTTTATTGAGGTTATAATTTTTTTTGGGTTGTTTATTGAGGTTATAATTTTTTGGAAATTTATTTTTTATGGAATATTGTTAGTTCTTTTTTTCAAAAAATTGATCATAGGAGTGGTTGAATTGAATTTTGTTAAAAAAAATTCAAAACAATTGATCATAGGAGTGTTTGAATAGATGTTTTTTTTTTTTTTTTTTTTAATGGTGGAAATGGATTCAACACCATCACACACCCAAAATCCTAAAGTTTTGTACTTGTAATTTAGATTTCCCAAAATTTCTACAGAGTTTTGGCATAAATCATGTCAAAATTTCCACTATTTTCCGAACAAATTTATGGCCCTAGACTACTCTAATTTTTTTATAAATTTGTTATATAATTATTATAGTGAGTTAGTACATTCTTAACTATTCAACATTTTTTTAAAATTTGTGATATAATTATTATATTGAGTTAGTACATTTTTAACTATTCAAGTTTTTTTTTTTTTTTGTAAATTTGGTAGTACCTTTCAATTTTTCACTTTTTTCACTTTTTTTTTTTTAAACTCTATTTTCATAACATGTCCAGATTCATCACCCCGATCGGGGAAGGGAATTGAACCTGTGATGAGTGCTACAACAACCTGCCTCATCACCGTTTAACCAAGACCCCACAGACTTTTACCTATTGAAGTTATTTTGAGTGTTTGAATTGTTTTTTTTATAGTGAAAATGGATTCAACACCATCAGGCACTCAAAATCCTGAAGTTTTGTAGGTGCAACCTAGATTTCCCAAAATTTATGCAAGATTTTGACAAAAATCATGCCAGAATTTCCATTATTTTTAGAACAAATTTATGGCCGTAGACTACTATAATTTTTTTTATAAATTTGTGTTGCCACTCAAAATCACATGGCCAACAATACACTTCAATTTTCACAAGCTTACACCTGACAAGTATACAAACTAGTGCCTTAACAGAATACTCAATCACCAATAAGCTTCCACTCCATGAATGAGTTAATACATTCTTAATTATTCAAGATTTTATTTTAAAATTTGTGATATAATTATTGAATGAGTTAGTACTTTCTTAAGTATTCTAACATTATTTTTAATATGATTATTGTACTAATTGCAATTGATGCTTTAAAGTCTAATTAAAGAAGGGTTGTGTCTTAAATTTGGATAACTTTTAGACGTATTAATAAAATTTAATCATAAATGCAGTTGATTGCAAATTTGCACAGCTATTGCTTCGATGGAGGTGAAGCTATCAATATCTGCTTGTTTCCATAAATCCTCCACCGAGTTCACAATAAATTCTTAGATCGGTATTAAAATTCATTTATTCCATAAAATCTGAGTTCACAATAAATTCTTGGATCGATATTTAAATTCATTTATTCCATAAAATGTCAGAGAGGTAATAGTCTTTAGTTTTTGGTAAAATTAATTTACATTACATTATGATGCTGTGTAGGTTGAAGATGTAATTATTGGTTTCTTTCATAAATACTCACCAATTAGGTCCTGCTTTACACTTCTGGCATGGTTTTCTTCTAAACCCTCTCAATGTAGTTAAATATTTAATCTTTTATTTCCATTTTATTATTTTTTTTTCAATTTTACATGGTTTGACTAAAAAAAATATTAAAATTATAAATATGAGTTTTGTTTTTCTTTTAATAAGTACGAGGAGTTGTTTTTTTAAATATGAGTTTCCGTATATATTAGATAAAGTAAATATTTAAATAGTTTATATATATATATATATATATATATATATATATATATATATTTTTAAATTTAGTAGGACCTCGCTATTTTCTATTTATAATTTGAAAGCAGGTTACAAAATATAAAAGTCCAGATTGTGGCCTCAATCTGCCCGTAGGAAACCATTTCTGTTGGCCACCTTAAAGCATTAAACGCAAGCCAAAATTGATACTTTTTCATTCGTCCAGAGGACTCTTTAGCTAACTGTTCTAGAACACAATTATCGACAACATGGGGAATTAAAAGATGTCCATATAGAAAACCAAAATGCATGTAAAAACCATAGACAATTAAAGTTCAAACTAGCCATCAGAGGAATAAACACGAGCTAGATCTTTGACAGTGGAACCAGGCATATCCACTTGCTGCAGCTGTTGAAGTTGTTTCTCCATTCTGCCCACACGATCATCAAATCGGCTAATACGATCAGTAGCCTGGTACTGAGTAATTTTGATGTGATTCAGCTGGTTCTGAATGTCCTGGAGTGTATCAAAAATTTTTGGATCAAGCTTTGCAGAAGCAGGAGGAAAAATCTGCATGGCCTTAGCCAAAAGGCACTTGACATTCCAGTAGGTGTGGACAGTTTGCTGAAACAAATTTAGGCGTCCCCTAGTGTTACCAGGATCAGTGATAAAACCCAGAATTTTAGCTTCTGCTTCATTATCTTCAGGTTCAGTATTAATATCCCGCTCCCAACCTCGAATCTCCTGTCGAACAGTGGAGGAATTACCAAGAACATAATTGACTGTGAGGGTTTCTAAAACCTCCTACCGAGAGCCTTCTGTTTGCCTTTGGCTGCGAAATGAGGAGAGCGATGCTTCCCCATGATGGAGAGAGGCCTATGTATGGACAAATACAAACAGGAATGGAAAATTAAAGCCTTGGTGACAATTGGAATTTAACATTGGAATAGTTTATATTTTCATATTTATAAAACAATTTAATTTATCGAAACATTTAGTTCAATTTTTCAGAAATATTTATTAATAAGATTTTAATTATGTGTAAAAAAAAATTTCAGTGAAAATCACATAGGAGAAAATTTGTGTCGACGCATTTCGAACCAGCCAGTGTGGTTCATCATCAGGACAAGATGAAAAATCTGATCAGGAAACCAGCTTAAGTAGAATAGGACTGCTCCAACTAGCCGTTGGAAAAATGGCTATTTTGACTAGAATAGGAAAAACATTATTATTATTATTTATTTATTTATTTATTTTAATTTTGATTATGTTTTTATTATAAATTCTATATAAATAAAATATAAAATCAAATCAAATAAATTAGATAAATAAATCAAATATCAAATCAAATAAATAAATAATAATAATAATAACAATAAATCAAATAATTTAATATTACTAAAGAGGTAAGATTTGTTGAGAATGCAGCAAGATGATGGAGCTTAGTGAAATGAAGTCGCCTTCACTAAGTGGGCCCGCAGGCAAATTCTAGCGCAAAGTCTATTTTTAGACTATGTCTATTTTTAGACATACGGAGCATAATTTGGGAATTCTACTTGGAGAGTCTTGAAGTATGCGACATGTCGGTAAAAATAGATGAGACCCTTATTTTTAGGACCCAGGCTATTTTTAGACTGATCTCCTAAAAATATGGAAGTCAAATATTATTTACCCTTAATAATATTTTGACTATAAACAGCAGTTTACTCTCTTGGCGCACTTCAGTTTGAGTCATGGAGGTGGCTCATGCAACCGACACAAGGAATCACGTGGTTCCTAGGGTTTGATGGCATCTTGCATGGTTGGCTTCAGTTAGACTTCAGTGGCAGAAGTTTTGGAGGAGTTAACGAGACAGATAGTGGAGTTGTGTTCTGTTTGTTTTAGTTGAACTAGTTGGGATTAGTTAACTAACTAATCAACTAGATATGAGTGGAGTAAATTAAATAATATTTAATTTACTAAATATTAACTCATTAGTCAACTCAAGAACACTCCAGTTCACTACAGTGCATGATCAGTTCAGTGGAGACCAGTGGAAGAGGTAGATGAAAGGGTGAGTAAAGCTATCAGTTGGTAGATTTGTTTTGCATGAGATTTGCATTACACTTGGAGGAATTGTCCATGACAATTGCGTAGTCAAGGCAAGGGGATTCGAACCTTGAACCTCTTCATATACAGGCCATGATTGCGCAATAGAGGCAAGGCAGTTAGTGGTGTGTTTTGAACCCGAGACTTGTTCAAAACCAAGCTATATTGTGAGTAACTTCATGAGAGAGTACTGAGTACTTGTGAGGAGTATTGTACTTGTTTGGTTACTTGATTTCTCCATTATAATATACACAATAGCTGCGGGGTTTTCAGCTATAGGCTTTCCCCATACATACCGAGTTAATGTGTGATTGAATTGATGTGAGATTGCTTCTGTTATTTCCGCATGTGACAATTAATTGTAGAAGAAGGTTATGTGTTATGTATGCAATTCGAAATTGATATATGACCAGGTTAATCTTTAGTGAATAAGTGATTTATTCAGTTAATTTCTACATGGTATCGGAGCGAGATTAATTGTCGAGATCTATTACGGTGATTGCAAACTTATTTCCTCGGACAGAGTCTGCATGCGGGCCAGGTAGCCTCCGGAATATTCATCCTTCTTTGTAAGGTGAAAGATCTGGTGAATGCCCTTTGCAGTCAATCTCTGATTTGGAAATAATTTGTTTTCAAGTATAGATCGGAAGCGATAGAGCTTGGAGTTTGGAATTCGAATTTTGCAGAAGGTTGTTCTTCTTGGTGCCCGTGTTGAAAGATGTCTTCTTTCAATGGTTTGCGACTCGAATATGCTCTTGAAGGCAGTTCGAACTATGTTGCATGGAAAGATCGAATGGAAGCAGTGTTAGAAGATAATGGTCTGAAGGAGTTCGTGGATGCGGATGTCCCAAAGCCCACTGATGCAGCTCTGGTCGATGCATGGCAAAAGAAGATCGCGAAATGTCGAAGGATCCCGTTGGAGGGCGTCAAGGATCATATTGTATCCAGCCTGCATGGAAAGGCTACTCCATATTTAATGTGGAAAGCTTTGACGGATCTATTCCAGAGTAAGAGTGACCAAAGGAAGCTGGCGCTCAAAGACAAGCTCAGGAACATCAAGATGGAGAAGGGCGACAGTATCGCTAAATACATCACGAAGTTCACTCAATGCAGAGATGAACTGGGAAGTGTGGGAGTTACTGTCGATGAAGAGGATATGGTCGACCTGGCTCTCCTTGGTCTTCCGAAGGCTTGGCACTCATATCAAGATAGTGTCAATGGTCGGGAGAAGCTGCCGGGATGGGAGCGCCTTTGGGCGGATCTCATGCAGGAGGAGATAAGGAGGACTACTCGAGATGGATCTTCATCAAAGGGAGCTGATGAAGAAAACTGCGCTTTGATGTCCAAAGCAAAGAAGGGGAAGGGTAAGAAAACCTCTCATTCTGGTGCTAAGGGCAAGAAGCAGGATATGGCGAAAGTGAAGTGTTTTCACTGCCATGATCACGGACATTATGCTACCAATTGTCCAAAGAAGAAGAAGAACAAGCAAGCGAGAAGATCTGCAGATGGAGAAGCTTTGGCTTCACAGTTCGAGCTTGAATTTTCACTGATTGCATGCTTGGTTTCAAGTGTGATGGGATCGGTGTGGTTCTTGGACAACAGTGCGTCATTTCATATGACGGGAGATCGGGAGTTGTTCTCAGATCTGGAGGACAAGGATTTGGGTATGCACATCGAGATGGGCGATGACGGTAGATATAGTACGACTGGTATTGGTACCGTATCCTTTCAGAGGGAGTCCGGTAAACCCTTTGTCTTAAAGGATGTCATGCATGTACCTGGATTGAAGAAGAACCTGATTTCAGTAGCGATGTTGGAGGATAAGGGTTATGATGTGGTCTTCAGCGAAGGAAAAGCTTTCCTGCGCAGTAAGACTACTGGAGAGACCCGGAAGATAGGGTTTCGAACTCAGAACCTTTATCAGTTGCAGGTAGATGACTGCGCAGCTATGGCATGCAAGGCTGGAGATGTGGTGAGCCGGGATGATGAGGGCGAACTATGGCACAGGAGATTGGGCCATCTTCACCATGGAACTTTGAAGATTCTGCAGCAGATTTCTACTGGACTTCCTAAGGGCACCCTTGCGCAGTCAGATCAGTGCAAGGGGTGTACTTTAGGGAAGTATGTGAAAGCCACTTTTCACGAGAAGGATAGTCGCGCCACGACGATCCTTGAGAGAGTTCACACAGACGTGTGTGGTCCTTTCTCAGTTGCTTCGACAGCAAAGCACAGGTATTATGTGATCTTTGTTGATGATTTCTCTCGAAAGTGCTGGATCTTCTTCATGCAGAAGAAGAGCGATACATTCGCGAAGTTCTGTGAGTTTAAAGCACTGGTCGAGAAGGAGTCTGGGAAGAAGGTGATTGCTCTAAGGAGTGATAACGGTGGTGAATTCATCTCGGCTGAATTCAAGGAGTTCTGCAGCGCAGAAGGGATTCGGAGAGAGCTCATCGCACCCCATAACCTACAGCAGAACGGGGTGGCTGAGCGGAAGAACAGAACGATCGTGGGTGCTGCACGGGCGATGTTGCATGATCAGGGCCTACCCCTTCACTTGTGGGCTGAGGCATGCACTACAGCAGTGTATGTGCAGAACCGTTGTCCTCACAAGGTTCTTGGCATGAGTACACCAGAGGAGGCTTATTCTGGCAAGAGGCCTGATATTTCCCATTTGCGGATTTTCGGATCTCCTGTCTACATGCATGTGACGGAGGATGCAAGAAGGAAGCTGGATCCAACTGCTGAAGTTGGAATATTTGTGGGGTACACTGATACACCTCATAACTATCGAGTGTATGTGCCAGACAGTCGCAAGACTGTTGTGCGACGGGATATAAAATTCCAGGAGGAGAAAGCCATGCAGTGTTCGCTTGAGAAGGAGCTACACTTGCATGCAGATGAGGAGCTGTTAGTTCCTAAGGAGGAGCTTCCGGATGTGGATCAGCCACAAGAGGAGGTTCAGGAGGTGGAAGAAACCACCCAGGCAGCGCCAACCATCAGAGGGCGCATGCGCACTACAGAAGCCGAGCGACTGGCTCGGGATGCAGAGAAGGTTGTAGGACCACCTACAGCACAGCGCAGACAGAGACAGTCACCGGATCGGTACACTGGATACATGGCTCTTGTGAGTCAATGTGTTGTGACGGAGCCATCCTCTTTTGAGGAAGCCGTGGAGGAACCCGCATGAGTTGATGCCATGATCGAAGAATATGATTCGATCATCAGGAACAGTGCATGGGAGATTGTCCCAAGACCGGTTGGGAAATCAGTTGTAGGTTCGCGATGGATCTACAAGGTGAAGCAGGCGGCTGACGGGAGTGTGGAGAAGTACAAGGCGATATTTGTCACCCGTGGCTTCTCACAGATCGAGGGGATTGACTATGAGGAGACTTTTGCACCTGTCGCAAGGTACTCTTCCATACGGACGATCCTTGCTCTCTCAGCGCAGATGGGGTGGCACATTCATCAGATGGATGTGAAGACTGCGTTCCTCAATGGATTTATTGAGGAAGAGGTGTACATAGAGCAGCCTGAAGGTTTTGAGATCTTCATGCAGTGAGTCGCATGTGTGCCGACTCAAGAGAGCACTGTACGGGCTGAAGCAAGCACCTCGTGCTTGGTACACTCGGATAGACAGCTACTTCACCGGGCTTGGATTCTCCAAGAGTGAGGCGGATCCAAACCTGTACCAGATTGTGGTGGAGGGGAAGCTGTTGATCATCGTACCGTATGTAGATGATCTGATTTTGACTGGCGATGAGCAGTTGATACTTTCATGCAAGGAGGATCTTGCACGAGAGTTTGAGATGAAGGACTTGGGCATCCTTCATTATTTCCTGGGATTGGAGATTTGGCAGCGCAGCGGAGGACTGTTTGTTTCTCAGGGCAAGTATGCCCGTGAGATTCTGGAGAGGTTCAACATGCAAGGCTGCAAGCCTGTTGACACTCCTCTTCCTGGTGGTTGGAGGAAGGAGGATGCTACTTCAGCGGAGGTAGTGGATGCCACCGTCTATCGACAGTTGGTGGGGTCGCTTATGTATCTGGTCAATACACGACCCGATATATGCTATGCAGTTAACCAGCTTTCGCAAGCTATGGTTAAGCCTACCAAGCTCTTTTGGAAGGAGGGCAAGCATGTATTGCGCTATATCAGAGGCACATCGGGATATGGTCTATGGTACAGACAGGAGGATGGAGCGAAGCTTTCTGGCTTCACTGATGCAGATTGGGCAGGGAGTCCAACGGACCGGAAGAGCACTTCTGGAGGAGTTTTCAGCATTGGGTCGACAACAGTTTCCTGGTACAGCAAGAAGCAGAGATCCGTGGCACTCAGTTCAGCAGAGGCCGAGTACATGGCAGCAAGTTTGGCTGCATGCGAGGCTATTTGGATGAGGAAGATCCTCGCAGGTTTGTTCAGGTTGCATTTGGAGCCTACAGTGATCTACTGTGATAACCAGAGCCGCATCAAGCTCTCGGCTAATCCAGTATTTCATGATAGGTCCAAACATATCGACATCAGGTACCATCATATCAGAGATTGTGTTCAGCGGAGAATCATGATGCTTTCATATGTTCCCACGGAGGATCGGGATGCCGACATCCTGACGAAGGCGCTCACCAGGAGCAAGTTCGAATTCCACAGAGGCAGGATAGGGGTTGCAGATAATCCATATCTTGCCGAGAGGGAGTGTTGAGAATGCAGCAAGATGATGGAGCTTAGTGAAATGAAGTCGCCTTCACTAAGTGGGCCCGCAGGCAAATTCTGGCGCAAAGTCTATTTTTAGACTATATCTATTTTTAGACATACGGAGCATAATTTGGGAATTCTACTTGGAGATTCTTGGAGTATGCGACATGTCGGTAAAATAGATGAGACCCTAATTTTTAGGACCCAGGCTATTTTTAGACTGATCTCCTAAAAATATGGAAGTCAAATATTATTTACCCTTAATAATATTTTGACTATAAACAACAGTTTACTCTCTTGGCGCACTTCAGTTTGAGTCATGGAGGTGACTCATGCAACTGACAGAAGGAATAACGTGGTTCCTAGGGTTTGATGGCATCTTTCATGGTTGGCTTCAGTTAGACTTCAGTGGAAGAAGTTTTGGAGGAGTTAACGGGACAGATAGTGGAGTTGTGTTCTGTTTGTTTTAGTTGAACTAGTTGGGATTAGTTAACTAACTAATCAACTAGATATGAGTGGAGTAAAATAAATAATATTTAATTTACTAAATATTAACTCATTAGTCAACTCAAGAACACTTCAGTTCACTACAGTGCATGATCAGTTCAGTGGAGACCAGTGGAAGAGGTAGATGAAAGGGTGAGTAAAGCTATCAGTTGGTAGATTTGATTTGCATGAGTTTTGCATTACACTTGGAGGAATTGTCCATGACAATTACGCAATCAAGGGAAGGGGATTCTAACCTTGAACCTCTTCATATACAGGCCATGATTGCGCAATAGAGGCAAGGCAATTGGCGGGGAGTTTTGAACCTCAGACTTGTTCAAAACTGAGTCAGATTGTGAGTAACTTCATGAGAGAGTACTAAGTACTTGTGAGGAGTATTGTACTTGTTTGGTTACTTGATTTCTCCATTATAATATACATAATAGCTGCGGGGTTTTCAGCTATAGGCTTTCCCCATACATACTGAGTTAATGTGCGATTGAATTGATGTGAGATTGCTTCTGTTATTTCCGCATGTGACAATTAATTGTAGAAGAAGGTTATGTGTTATGTATGCAATTCGAAATTGATATATGACCAGGTTAATCTTCAGTGAATAAGTGATTTATTCAGCTAATTTCTACAAGATTTAATATATATATATATATATATATATATATATATATATATATATATATAAACCAAAAAAAAAAAAAACTAACTTTGAAAATTAAAAAATAAATAAATAAATAATAAAAAAAGAAGAAGAAGAAAATAAATAAATAAATAAATCAATAATACTAAAAATAAAATAAAATATAATAAATATATATATATATATATATATATATATATATATATATGTAAATAAATAAATAATAAATAAAAATAAAAATACAATAATTTAAAAATAAAAATAAATAATATATATATATATATAAAATAAAAACAAAACCAAAAACCTAATGAAAACCACATAAGAAAAATAAAAGGAGCACACCAGGCAAGAGGAATCAAGATCGACTAAGAGTGAAGTGCAGGAATCCAGCATTTGCTAACCTTCCACCCCTCATCCCTATTAAGGTTAACCAGCCTCTTTTCTATTTCCAAGGCTTCCCTTAACTTTTGGTGGTGGAAGTGGTCAATAGTTGCAATAACCTTAGTATCTTCAATACAAATATGGTGATTTGTTTTTTCAGCATGCTCTGCCAAGGCAGAGGACCGAGATCTACCATGTCTAAGGTCAGCGACATGTTCATGAATTCTTTGGTTAATAGATCGACCAGTTTCACCAATGTAAGGGGTCTCACAGGAACAAGGAATCAAATAAACACCCTTACCATCCATCGGGCAAATCGGGTCTTTAACCGATCTAAGAGAACCACGGATGGTGCGGAGAGGCTTGAAAGTTGAAGAGACATTGTGTTTCTTCAATATCCTTGCGATTTTTTATTTTTAAATTATTGTATTTTTATTTTTATTATTTATTTATATTTATATTTATATTTTATTTTTATTTTTTGATTTATTTACTTATTATATTTTATTTTATTTTTAGTATTATTGATTTATTTATTTATTTTTAATTTTTATTTGGATTTGAATTTGAATTTGAATTTTATTTTATTTTTTATTTTCTTCTTCTTCTTCTTTTTTAATTATTTATTTATTTATTTTTTAATTTTCAATATATATATATATATATATATATTATTTATTTATTTTTTAATTTTAAATTTATATATATATACATATATATATATATATATATATATATATATATATATATATATTTTTTATTGTTATTTTTATATTTTTATTTATTGTCTATATTTTATATTTTATATTTTTAAAATCTTACCTCTTTAGTAATATTAAATTATTTGATTTATTATTATTATTATTATTCTTTATTTGATTTTATTTTATGTTTTATTTATATAGAATTTATAATAAAAACATAATAAAAATTAAAATAAATAAATAAATAATAATAATAATAATGTTTTTCCTATTCTAGTCAAACTAGTCGTTTTTCCAACGGCTAGTTGGAGCAGTCCTATTCTACTTAAGCTGGTTTCCTGATCAGATTTCTCATCTTGTCCTGATGATGAACCACACTCGCTGGTTCGAAACGCGTCGACACAAATTTTCTCCTATGTGATTTTCACCGAAATTTTTTTTTACACATATTTTATGGATCACAGAAGCCAAATTCCAAAGATTTTAATTTTAAATTTGAAAGAAATAAAATCTCATATGAATGATTTTTTTTTTTTTTTGGTAAATTTGATATTATCTCTCTATTCATTCATCGAATGAAACTAGCGAGTTACATTAAAAGATTGTATACTTGGTGGCCTCAACCTGTCCTTAAGAAACCAAGCCAACTAAAATTGAAAAAGTTTGAATCTTTCTCTAGGTATCTTTGCAGGTCTATTGTCTACTACATCTACTAACATATAAAGAAAATAAATGTTGTCCGCTCTTTGCATATCAACAAAAAAACAAGAAACCACTAAACTTACTAATCTGATGATTCGATGGGTGTCGGGTCCTTGACACTTGACCCGAGCATATCAACTTGGTTCATGCTCTGAAGTTGCCTATCTATTCGTCCAAGGCAGACAATCTGATGATGTTGTTGGAGGTGAATCTCTTGGATATCCTTGTGAATTTCTGCTAAAATAGAGGTTTTCTTCGGATCTCCTCCGATCTCTTGAACAGTGACAATGGCTTTAGCCAGTAAACACTTTATAGTTCAGTAAATATGGATAGACTGCTTGAATAGTATAGTGACACTCTGCCTCTAGTGTTCCCCGAATATGTCAGCATTGGATCCATCTCGTCATCAGGGATGTCTTCCTCTACTTTAGTTTTAAGGTCTTATTCCCATCCAAAAATCAAATATTTTACATGGCTAGGGTCCCTTCTCCATAGGTCTAGAAGAGGTTCTGCATAATTTCCTTCCCCTTTTGCTAGGCCCCACTTTTTCCTTTCCTCTGTCCTTGCCCTCTTTTTTCCCAGACTGTGCTTTCACCATTTTTGTTTGAGGCTAGTCTCCCAGCAGTCGGGGAAACGACACGCAGAGTTTGCCAATTTCCTCCTTCCCCTTTTGCTAGGCCCCACTTTTTCCTTTCCTTTGTCCTTGCCCTCTTTTTTCCCAAACTGTGCTTTCACCATTTTTGTTTGAGGCTGGTCTCCCAGAAGTCGGGGAAATGACACACAGAGTTTTCTAATTCCCTCGACTGCTCACCTGCTTTATGCCGTCATTACTTGCTCAACAATCATCCACTCATAAACAAACCAAATGTTTTTACCCTGTCTTTCCACACTCCTGCGCTGACGTTTTCCCCGAGATCGTTTTGATAATCCCCGTTGTCTGCCATCCATATTAAATGCAGTCATTACTCGACGCGGGTGAAGCCACCCACAACTTTCATCGTGTGTCATCACACTTGCTCCATGTGGCCTACACAACCTACCAACACCTCACACCTTCCTAGACATAGGTGGCACCCAGATCGAGGAATCCCATATGAATGAATTAATTTAATATTTTGTGTATAAAACCTTTTGGTGAAAATCACATTCAAGATGATTTTGTCAACGCATTTCGAACCAGCCAGTGTGGTTCATCATCAAGGCAAGATGAGAAATCTGATCTAGAAAACCAATAAAAAAAAGTGAAACCAACTATATTTTTATATTTCTTATATAAAAATAAAAATAAATGGATTCAATCTCATATCAACCAATTAATTTAGCAATCTCGTAATTAAAAATATGAAATCAACTATTCTTTTACATATAAATAATTAGATTCAAAGTAATAATCAGAATTATTCACTCTTAAACCTAGTCTCCGCCCATATTGAGTTTCAATCCAGTCTGAAACATAAATTAGGGGTTTTTTTTGTTGATACCCCTAATATTAAGAATGACGATAACTTCGTTTCCTAAAGAAAAGTGATAGTCAACCTTTAAAAAATCATGGCTTCTCAGTGACAACCATTAATTCTTTATCAGTGCCGGCGGTGAAGGAGGTTCTATCAGCAGCTTCAAGTGTTATAAATTTTCAAAATGACAATGGAAATACGGCGCTACATGTAGCAACATATAATGGGCACTGGGGTGTTGCAAAGGAGATTCTACGTCGTTTACCACCTCTGTTTCTTACAATCAATAATGATGGGAAATCGTTCTACACTTGGTAGTTGGGGGATTCAAAGCGTTAGGTTTCAAGAATACTGACAAACATCTGGATGTCATTAGGAACTTGGTTTCAGATAAAACCCTAAATTTGCAAACCATTTTTAATTGCAAGAACAGGGATGGAAGGATTGCACTGCATATCGCTGTAATTTCAGGGAAGATAATTGGTGAAAATATTGTGAAGCTATTGTTGTCCGCACCAGGGCTGGATATCAATATTTGTGACAAAAATGGCATGACTGTTTATGAAATGGTAAAGGTAACCATGGCCACTGGTCTAACACCGAAGTCCTTGCTTGAAGCCTTGGCTCAAACAGGTGGAAGACCAATGATCGACCCTCACTCTCCTACTACTTATCAATTATTCATAAAAGCTACAAAACATACGGAGATCATAATATTATGGGCGCACTCCGAGGATGATGAAATATGCACTGAAAAATGTGAAAAGTGATAGAAGATTTTTCAGATAACAAAACTTCTGAATTCGCAAACTCAAAAAACATTCCAGGAAACCAAACTAGAAATTATTCAGCAAAGCACGGCCATGGAACACTCTCAGAACTGTTTTATGGGTTGAATACCAAGGCTCATAGATCACATATTGAAGATGCAAACAATAAATAAAATAGTGTAAAAGCATATGTGGAAGAAGTTGCAGGATTCAGCGAGAGAAGTGGGCATACTAAGCCACGTTCGTCTCCATTAATGGAGCACTATTTCTTAGCTACTTCAGTTACAGGTGATGACTACTCTATGTTTTCTCCGTCCCGATCGAATTTGACGACTTTTCCAAGTCCATCACCAATGTGTAGCCCCTTAGTTCTGATGAGCATCTCAAAAGTAAAAGTGAAAGGATGGCTTCATGTAAAGCGCAATTGCAGTGGTGCAATACAGGTTGTGGATGACTCCATTAAACCAGTGATGTCACTGAGAAATAAATATTTGTGTTATGGTATAAGTGTACCCAATTTTGAATGCCAAAAGGCAACTTCTAGGCCCCCACTTCCTTCACGTCGAGCTGGGTAGCCGTTATTGCTATGTCAATGTATTTCTATTTGGAATTTTATGGTGATGCACTGTTATGTTCCTTCTCAGCCTGGACAGATTTTACATTTTCACCTAGAAGGTTTGCCCAAGTTTATTTTTCTTTTATCCGTCATAATCTAACTATGCAATACATAATTGTAGAAAAGCATACAATAATGCTACGTAGAGTTTAATGCTCTTGATAGAACAAGTGATATAAAGGAAGAGTTATGGATATTAATACTAATTGAATTTTAAAATCTGCGGGAAGCGTAGAGAATTTTGAGAATTTTCTTAAAAGTGAACATATTGCTAACCCCACATATATGAATAATGGGGTTAATATGGCATTTACTCATAGCAGGGTGGTTAATGAGGTATAGCTTTTGCCTACAATCCATAATTGAGGTAATTTTTACATTGTTAGACAGTAGAGGAATTTAACCTTATAGGGGAAGAAGAAAACTACTTTGCTTTATTTTATTTTCTACTTATCTCCTTATAAATTTATTCAAAGTTTAAGTATGGACCAATAGGATTCAAGATGATGATGTCATTCTCAAGGATAGATATTTATATTGGAAGAAGAAAACTACTTTATTTCATTTTCTTCTTATCTCCTTATAAATTTACTCAAAGTTTAAGTGTGGATTGTTGTTCGATGCAAAATTAGATTTTGTATCCAATGAGTATTCATTCTACATACTTTTGAGTAAACCCACACACAAAAAAAGAAAATATATCAATAAAAAACTTGAGAACATGTTTTTTTATGTATAGTCCTTACTCGTTGGATGGGGGATCTAATTCCGCATTCAACAAGTTCCCACACTTGGAATTCTAGTATAGCTATAAAGAAGATAAGTCAAAAATACAATTAGAAAAGGTAGTTTCATTTTTTTCCTTTAAAATTTCATCTCTCTTATTTTATTATTTTTTAGTAGGCACATATTAGACCTTAAATTTCCCATCATGAAGGTCTTAGAGTGTAGAATAGTGTCTAGAGAGATATGCTCACAATTTTTTGACTTGCGAGAATTCCATTTGATTTCTCAAAATGGTTGTAGGGATTTACAGATATGCTCACAAATTTTTGACTCCCAAAATTCCATTTGATTTCTCAAAATGGTTCCAAAAGATTCTAAAACCCAATTTTCCAAACTTGGATCTCCCACTAAAATGGACCTTGATTCCTCTAATTTTTTAACCCAAAAAATACCAAAATATATGACAAAGAGGTTTTGCATCAGTGATCGAAACGGGGACTGTAGGAAGTTGGACATTAGGGCTACACCAAATTTTCACCGGTGATTTCACGAGTGATTTTCACTAAAGGTTGCACCAAGGATTGCACCAGAGGTGGAAATTGTGACCATTACATTGTCGAAAAGGAGTTGGTCATTGGGGTTGCACCAGTGACCAAAATGGGGGCTGAAGGAATTGAACATCGAGGTTACACCATATTGGAAAAGGAGACCATATTGGGGATGTAATGGGATTTGGTCATTGGGATTTCTCCTGAGGTTCGTATCCGCTCGAGGGATTTTTGGAGGCCACACATTCTCAAGGGATATTTAACTCCCCCGTGCTAGAGATTATTCATATTGGATTATTATTTCTCACAACTCTCTATATCCTCTATTTAATAGTCATTGAACACAATGGCTCTCAACGTAGGAGACCACATGTCTATTTGGAAAGTATTTATTAGGGTATTAAAATTGGAGGAGGACATCAAGACTAGGATCCCACGGGACCACTCTAAGCTCATTTATCTCTGGAAGAAATTGATTACTTCTTTTAACATCTTGCGCAGATGAAAATATTTAAGTTTCAGACGTTTTGATAAATGGTGGAGGTGCTAGGAGTGTTGGTATTGTTGTTGTCGTTAATTTACTTCATACAAAAAATTCTCATGGTCTAGTTTGCATGGTAACTTATACATTCGATCTCGAAGTCGGATTGGATTGGTTCCTATTTTTCTCTTCTAGAAGGGGTTTCTCCTTTCATTGGTGTGCTTCTTATGGTATTTTTTTTCCTCTAATTTGGGCGGGTTGCACTAGTGGCGCTTCAGTGGCTCTGGGGTGGTGGATTACAACTCTGTCTTGTTCACTGTGGTTCTACGTTATCAGGGGGATTTGAATTTTCTCAGGTCATTGGTTTTTCAATCATGAACGACGATCTAATCTGACGCTTTCATCCCTAGTAGAAATGATCCCACTATGTCTCGAGGGTAGTGAATTCATTGACTATGATGAGGTATATATTTGAGTTGGTGGACATTATTGAATGTTGTGTACCCTTCTCTTCCTTGTTGATGACGATTTTGAATTTTGTATTCTACGGATTCGGGGTTGGTGGGATCTCAAATCGAGATTGTTCATTTGGACTACGGGCTCGTAAATTTCTCCATTTTTATACTCTGTATTATTCCTTCCTCCACTTTGTCTATTTCTGGCTAGTAGTGGCCTTCATCTCTGACTTCTATATCGGTGGGGAGATTTTAATTTATGATTGGCATGCACTTTCCTCAGGGGGGTCTTTGAAGGAATATCTCAGGTAAGGATCATTTCTTCCCTCTCGGTGTTTTATCTTGGTATTTCATCTAATCACGTCATTATGATCATTATTCCAATACATTTCGTATATCATGGTTCTATATAGTCAGCATAATATCCCCCCTTTTTCTTACCCTTTCGATTTCACTCTCCATTGACTCTCCCCTCATCTATTCATGGAACACCTGGCAGATTTCGTTACTTCCCTAGATGCTATGGTTTCCTCTCATGAGGCATTTATCCACACCAACCTTTATGTTGAATGTGCACTATTATCATAAAATCCCTTCCGTTTGAGACAACATTACTTGGAACATTCGATTCACCCCTCTTCTGCTGCATGCCATACAAGTGGATCACATGCGATTTATGGGAAATATAACCATCCTATTCTCCAAGGTGACCATCGGCCAGGGCAACATACACGCGAGAAACCCATCAATCCATCTACTGCGATAAAACTCCTAAGCTTTGACTACGATGCCATGTGGGATCGAATTTCTAGTTTGCAGAAGAGAGCACTGGTAGGTATATGGATTTTCACAGATATTTAGGAATACGAAATGTAGTGGTGGGTACATCCCAAATGGATGCCTATTCTCGACTATCTGCCAAAAGTGAGCAAACTCATGAACCACTAATTTGAATTTCATTTTTTACATCACAATGACTTGGAGCAGATTAGATAGCTTCCATGGGTTTGGGGTCATAGCTTCTTATTTCTCCATAACTGGTATGTGGGGTTTAATCCACCGTGGGACACTCCAAAGAATAATTTCATCTTAGTGAAACTCTCGGGTTTGTCATTCGATTTTTGGACCCGCAGAGTATTATCAGAGACTGGAATATTAATTTTCCGCTTCATCTATGTTTACCCAAAATGTCTAGGGGCCAGTGAAAAACGTGTGGCCTAGATCCTGGTTTTAACTAGTTTTCCCCGGGGGTTTTTCGAGATAGATGAATTTGGCATGGAATCAGGATGTTCATAGATGAGCTATTGATTACCAGTGTATACATTTCAGTGCCTTCTATGCCACCACATAGGGCATATTCTAGAACATTTCCCTTGTAGAATATCACATGGTGGATACCATGAAGCATGCACAAGACTGATAAAAATCATGGTCTCTTGTTGCACTCAGGTACTAATATTTCCTCTAAGCAATCCCTTGTTTGATATGATATTTCTACCTCCTCTCCCTAAGAATCCCCTTGTCACCCCCTAGACCTTGTATCTCCTCATCAGGTCCCTCCATAAATGACTCCTCCTCTCCAAATTCCTCCCCTTCCCCTTCATGATCTGCTTCCCCAACCTCCACCTCTCTTGGCAACTACTTCGATTCCATATATTTCTCTGTCTGCAGACCCCCCCCCTCCCCATCTCCCATTTCCTGTTTTTTTCTTCAACTAGTTTTCACCCTCCTACTATGGGGCTTTCACCCTTTCCTCATTTGACCTCCTCCCCTCAGTCTCCCATGCCCCCTTCAATAACGAATTTAGACCTTTCCTCACACAACTTTGTTGGAAATGATATTGATTTCCTTATGGCCAACTTGACTATGGATCTCACATATTTATCTATTGCTAAAGGATCTCCACACATCTCCACCATTTCTATTAGTCCCAATTCCGCTTGCAATATCATTGTTCACAGGGGAGGTTGGCGAGGTTCTAGACATTATAAATTGGGTTCATCAACTAAATCCGTAAGTTTCTTGGACTCTGATGGACTTTGTGACAGTCTCATTTCTACTGCATACTCTCGGACCCTTGAAGCTAACACACTTGATATTTTTATTGTGGGATGAATTTTCTCTCTCTGAATTTACGTGGCATAGGGGACCACTCCAAACTCCTATCCCTCAAACACCTTTTCGGTTCTATTTGCCCTTTTTTTATTTTTATTCATGAAACTATGACTGTCTCTGATTGGGTTTTCTTGTATTTTCGTAGCATTTTTTTGGACTGGCACATGGTGGCAGTAGATTCAAATGGAATGTCGGGAGGCATGGCTGCCCTCTAGGATTCTAGATGGGCCACCTTATCTGAATATAAATTTTTCTAAGGTATACTATTGGCGGGATAGATTCGGGGAAATCTCGGTAGACTTCACATTATGAATCTATATGCTCCATACACAGAAAAATATACCTTTTGGAAGAACATGGATGACTTTGATCTTCTCAATATTGGTTCCTTGATTGTGGCTGGAGATTTTAATGCCACATTGTCCAGGGAGGAACGTTGTGCGGTCAGATGTAGAAGGGATCCTCTGGGTTACCATTAATACCATATGTTCGACTCCAATCATTTGCGGGATGTTTGACCACATACTTTGTCTCCTACATGACATAATGGTAGAGTTGGTGATGATCACAATGGAAAATTATTGTATTGTTTCTTAGTCCACTAAAACCTCTTGGATAGCTTTGGGTGTATGAAATCTTGGGTATTGAAATCCCATATATCTTATCATTTTCCAATTGTACTCCATTGGTGCTAGAACATCCTTGTTTTGGCATCCTTTCAAATTTAATAGGACTTGGTTGAAGGATGGAGGTTTCAATGAATTGGAAAAAAAATTCTTAAAAGAACAAGTTCCGGAGGAGGGGCGCTCCTCGATGCAACATTTATCTGATATACTACAATCACTTAAAATTTGGGTCAGGATATGGGATCATGAGAAAAAGAAGGCTTTAACCCGTAGACTTAAGTCTGTTATTAAGGAGATTGAAAATCCCGGCCATATTGTTGATCGGGGAGCACCATCAGAAGATATTTGGGACAATCTCAAATCACTAGAACTTAGAAAGAGCCAGATCCTACAAATACAAGAATCGACTCGGATACTGAATAGAAAATCCCTTTGATTACAGGAAGGTGACAGAAACACTAAATATTTTCACAAATTTGCAAATTTAAGAAATAACGGGAACATTATCTAGTAGATTCAAAGTCAAAGTGGGGATATGGTTTACTCCACTGAGGATAGTGAACTCTTTTGATCCAAATAACCAGGAAAAAATCACGCTTCCTTCACAATAGGATGATCCACGATGTAGTGGCTACTGCTCAGGAGATCATTCATACTATCCATACGAATAAAATAAAGGCTTTCGTGATGAAGGTGAACCTTTGGAAGGCTTATTATTGTGTCGAATGGGCCTTCCTGCAACTCATCCTTGTGAAGATAAACCTTTATATTTAAATCATTGAGTGGAGTATGGCTTGTATTAGTAATGTAAATTTTGCTATTATGATCAATGGTTACCTAGAAAAAATTTTCAGTTTCGGTCGGGGAATGCAGCAGGGTTGTTCACTTTATCCCTTGTTATTTATATTGGTAATGGATTGCCTCAATCACAAGATAAAATTGACATGTTCAGGGGGTCAGTTCAAAGGAATAGGACTGAGCACAGGTATCATGGCCTCGCATAACTTCTTTGTGGATGATATTATAGATTTTGATATGGTGTCTAGGTCAAAATGGAGGGTATTCTATCATATATTGCATCGATTGGAGCAACCTCAAGTATGTTGAAAAATGAAGGAAAATCATACATACTGCACTCATAGGGTGATCCTCAGGTGATCAATGAGATTGTATATTTGTTAAAGTTCCAATCCAGGCCTTTATGTGATGACCTCACATACCTAGGCTTCAAACTCAAACTAAATTACTACAAGAATGAAAAGTGTCTATGGTTAATTGATAAATTCAAACAAAAACTTAATGGATGGGCACACTGGTGGGTGACCCTTGGTGGTAGATATACATTGGCACAAGTTATACTTCAAAACAGTGATAGTGTACTGGGTGAATTTCTACATACTCCCCTTGGCCATCATAAATAAAATAAAGTACATCATGCCGTATTTTATTTGGGTGGGAAGGGAAGGAAATCAAAAGTTTCATCTCGTAAAATGGGAAAACATCACTATTACAAAGGATCAAGGATGTTGGGGAATTTTAGATATTTAAATCTTTGGCTAGGATCTCATTATAAAATCCCTATGGAAAGGACTATTTAAGGAAGGAATCTGGAGGGATATCATTTCCTCAAAATATCTGAGCAAGAAAATGGTTGAGGATTGGATTAGGTCGGGCCATCTTGGGATCAATTCTGGATCTTACATTTGGAGATGCTTCCTAAAAGTGAAGGATATTTTTTGTAGAGAATTTTTTGGCCATATGGTAGGGGGGATCATATTGTCATTGGTATTGATAGCATACGAGGCGTGGTTGTAGAACATAATTTAAATGGGGGCCTTGTACGATGTCTACACTCTCTAGATATTTTTCTATTAGAACAGGTTATTTCTGGTTGGTATGGGAGCTTTCTTGTATGGAAACAAGTAGGGGAGGTGGTCCTAGAAGGTACGAATGCAGTGGAATGGGGGGCATACATACAATCTCTTATAATCACGGGCCTAAGTAGATCCTATAAGGGGGACCATATTTCCTGGGGCGGAAAGATGTGATCTAACATGGTGGAGGTGGCAGACACATAAAAGTATCTTATTTACACTCTAACAACACTTAATCATTCTTGTTGGTTCTACAGTTTTTGGAAACTTGATGTCCCTATAAAGATCATTATTTATATTTGGTTGGTTTGGAGGAAAAAAAACCTTACCTAGGAGAATCTATATAAGAGGGGTTATAATTGGCATGGGAGATGCCCACTGTGCAGGGCCTCTGCTGAAATTAATGTCCATCTATTTTTTGAATTCCAAATTTCTATCATGGTCTCGGATGACATATTTTCTTCGTTGAATTTGTCTTGTAGGATATTTTCACACATTGAAGAATGTATCCAATGGTGGTTGACGTGGGGAGGTAAAGTTATGCCTATTCCACTTTTTATATTTTTCGAAATATGGTGTGTCAGGAATGGACACATTTTTGAGGGAATTCAGATGTCAACTCACCGTGTCATTCACAAAAAGTTTCTGTGACTAGACAATGTCAAGGCACTCTCTTGACCCATTCAATATTTTTCATATAGATTTCTTCCTCATCCCTTGCTCTACATAGCCGACTATTTTGATGGTGTTGCACAAAGGAACCTAAGTGGCTATGGTGTATGGCTTCATGTGGACCAGAATTGTCACTATAAGTTACACTCGAACGATGGACCAAGCACAAACATGAGGGCTAAAGTTTTGGAAATGTGGGGACTTCTTTGGTTCTCCAGGCGTCTATCCATCGACTCCTTAAATGTATATGGATACTCGCATGTGCTTATCAAAGGGATGATGAAAAATCACATTTCTCTCCTCCCCATCTCACTGTTTGGATTTCACAGGTTAAAATCCTCAGAAGGTCATTTATTTCAATCACTTTCGAGCATATATTCTGGGAGAAAAATCAGATTGTAGACTCATAGTCAAATAAAGGACTGTCTATAAAATTTGGATATATGCACTAATAACTTCCAGGGTTTGATACAATTAGAGCAGAGGGAACTATCCCCCTCCCCTAATCTCTTTTTTGTACTACTCCTCATTATATTTTGATCTGTGATTTTGTATCTTGATCATGCACCATATATTTGCACTGTTTGTTTATGGGGTCTTACTAAAACATAATTTATGAACTATTCTGAAGCATAGGAAGCAGTTCCGGAATATATGTCAGTATATGTGACCTTATCTCACTATACATCCTCCTTAGAAGAACTTTTGGTAGCACTTTGTATAAAGACACTATTTTGAATTGTATGAACTGGTACATTATATAAACCAGTATTTTTTTTTTTTTAATTCAACAAGAAATGTGCGTCTAGTTTAATTTTCCCTTAATTAAACTAGACAATAAAACTGTAATCTTATCTCATAATCACTTGTAACAGTTAAATGAGTGTGATAAACTCAGTTAGCTCATGAATTTCGAGTTGAGGTTGGTTGGTGAGGCATGCAGAGTGATTCTATTAGTTTTTGAGTCCAAGTTGCAGTTAGTACATTAGTTTAATTAATGAGAAATCAGTTAACTCAATTGATTGAGTTAAAATGAGTTTAAATAGTTGTAACTGTTTATTGTACTAGTGAGAGGTCAAGTGAATTAAATCAGATTTAATTCAAATGTAGTGATATGTCAAATAACTGATGATCTACTATTAATAGTTGCATGCATGTCAGTTACGATGAATACCTAGTTGAGACAAACGTTAAAGGGATGTTAACTATTAGTTGTATTATGAGTAGGTTTCCCGCATGCAATAAAACACCCACAAGATTTCCCATGAGCATTGCGCAATTTTGGAAGGCTAAAATTCCTAAAGAATAGGGATTTCATTCCACATGAATTGTGCAAGAAAGGAAGGTTGAGAAAAGGCTGCAAATTGGCTAAATGTTGGTCAATTTTGTCTGGATCAGTGTGAGACAGTTGTGAGAGTGCAACAGAATCTTGTGAGAAGAGTGTTTTGTAATTGTTTCATGATTACTTGGTGATTATACAATAGAAGATAGAGGAGTTTTGAGCAGCAAGCTTTCCCCCAGAAAATATATGTGTTGTGGTTTGATTTACTTCTTTCTTTACATGTTGTGATTGGTGAACGTGTTTATTTTCTGCAATTAATTTGTAGAAGGATTCAGTATCTTGCTTTAGCAATCGCATGATCAGATTGAATCCGTTGGTATACATATTGTTTGTATAATTTTTACATGGCATCGAAGTGTATGAAATCACTATAGTGGAGAAGAGATTGAGTTTGTGCTAAATAACATTCGAATTTGCAAAAGTATTCTTTTGTGCGATAGGCAGATAAAGATGGCTTTCAATGGCTTGAGATTGGAATATGAACTCGAGGGAAATTCTAATTATATTGCATGGAAAGACATGATGGAGGCATTTCTGGAGGACAACAGGTGAAATAATTCATTGATAATGACATTCTCAAACCTGCAACAGTAGATGTTTCTCTTCTTGATGCTTGGAAAAAGAAGGATGCAAAGGAAAGGAGGGTCTTATTAGGAATACGAGACCACATTGTCTCGAGTCTCCATGGAAAAGTGACTCCATATGCAATGTGGAAGGCTTTGACAGATCTGTTTCAGAGTAGCAATGTCCAAAAAAAATTGGCACTGAAGGACAAGCTCAGGAAAATCAAAATGGAGAAAGACAACACTATTCTGAAATATTTAACCAAGTTCATCCAATGTCAAGATGAGCTTTGGAATGTCGGAATTACTATAGCGGATAATGACTTGGTGAGCCTAGATCTTCTATGCCTTCCCAAGAGTTGGCATAGTTATCAGGTTTCTGTCAATGGGAGGGAGAAGCTACTAGATTGTGAGCGACTTTGGTTGGATTTGGTAGAAGAATAATTTAGGGAGAATACTAGGGATGGATCCTCATCCAAGATAGATGATGAGGAAAATTGCACCTTGGTTGGTAAGCAAAGAAGGGGAAAGGAAAGAAATCCTATTCCAAATCTAAGACCGGCAAAGAAGGAAAGAAGCGTGACATGTCCAAAGTGAAATGTTTTCACTGTCACGAGCATGGACATTATGCCACTAATTTTCCAAAAAATAAGAAGAACAAGAAGGCTTCAGGATCTGCAGCTGGTGAGGCTTTGGCCTCGCAATTTTAGTTGGACTTCTCTCTCATCGCATGCATGGTGTCTAATGCGATGGGATCGGTGTGGTACTTGGATAGTGGTGCATCTTTCCACATGATGGGAGACAAAGAAATTTTCAGTAGCTTGGAGGAGAAGGATCTCCAGATGCATATCTAAATGGGTGATGACGGAAGGTATAGCACTACCGAGATTAGTACAGTTACTTTCTAGAGATAGTCAGGTAAACCCTTCTTATTAAAAGATGTCATCATGTACCAATATTGAAAAAGAATTTAGTTTCAGTTGCAATGTTGGAAGATAGAGGATATGATGTGGTTTTCGGTGAAGGGAAATATTTCCTTCGTCACAAAGCCACAGGGAAAGTTAAGAAGATTGGGATTCGTGTGAAGAATCTCTACAAACTTGATGTAGATGGATGTGGATCATTGATGGGTAAGGCAGACAAAGTGGTGAGTCAAGATGAGGGTGAGTTATGGCACAGGAGATTGGGTTATCTACACCATGGTGCCTTAAGGTCATGCAACAGATTTCTATGGGGCTTCCAAAGGGTACTCTTGTGCAGGTAAACACATGCAAGGAATGTACCATGGGGAAGTATGCAAAAGAAACTTTTCACGAGAAAAAGAACCAAGCAGCGGAAATACTTGAGAGAGTTCACTTAGATGTGTGTGTATGATCCAATTTTAGATTATTAAAATTGTATCGAAATTACCCAAACAACCAAGATGGTCATTTGGAATTTGGTAATTGTCGATTATGTAATAATTGACCAAGATGGTCATCAAATTTGTGAGTTTAAATGTTTGACATCGATCGACATCAACTTCAGTTTCGACACCAGCAAATATGTTTCAGAAGCGCCAATCAAGACATCTTCAAGTCGACCTGCAACAAAAACAACAAGTTTGTCAAAGACTTATGTAATAAAATTTATCCTAAGTCAAAATTTATGTAATAAGACTTATGTAATAAAATTTATGTAATAAAAATTAATCATTATTAATACTATATTTTATTAATAATATATAAAGAATGGAAATATTTAATTTTATTATATAATTTAATATTTTCAAAATTATTTAAAATTATATTTAAAAATATTTTCAAAATTATTTAAAATTACATTCAAAAATATTTTAAAAAATAATTATTTTCTTTCTCATTGAAAATAACTGTTATTTTTAAAAATATTAATATTTATTTCTTAAAATATTATGTAACAAGATTTATGCTTAAAAAGTCGCAAAAGTAATTTTTATCTATTGTTTCCTCTTACTAAAAATTGTCTATTGTAAAAATTCAACATCTCTTCACAATGGTTTGAAATTTTTCATTAGTAAAATAAGTAGTAAATTAGATCTCAATCAACTTTCATCATTTCGATATTTCAATTATTATTTTAATTATGTATTACAAACTTAATACAAACATGCTAAAAAAACCTAAATCTAATATAACTATTATTATTTCAAATCAAAATACAACTTTTCCAATTTAACAATTCCAATTTAAAAATCTTATAAACCTCTCTTTAAACATTTTAGAGCAATTACTAATATATACCCCGCAAATACTACACCATATTACAATCGCTTTTATATAATATATAAAAGTAATAAAAGACTTAATTCCCCAAATCCTCTTATTTCATTGTATCTTCGAAAATCAAGCTCCAAATTTAAAATTAATAAATTATTAATCCTAAAACATAGCATAATAAAAAGTCCAGGCAAAAACAACTAACCGCACAAGTGGACCAAAAATAGGAATAATGAGATTTTTATTTATGATATTCACAATAATGTCTTAGAAAGTGCCTAATCAACTTTGACGGACTCCCCATATTATTCATTTAATCACCTATTGCCAGGAAAGAGGCTCTGACACGTCGCCTCAGGAGTCGGGATGAGAAATTTCGTCGGCATGAGAATTTTCTCAACGGCTTCACAAGTAACGATTCCTCCGTCGGTGAAGGATCATCTACAGGTTTTCACTCATCAAAGTCATTTGAAAAAATATCAATTGAATTAATTTTCACAGTTAATTTTTGGGATAATTTTGAGTTTGTTTAGAAATTGGGAGCATTTATTCAGAGATGTGTCTAAACGCTAAAATAATTTCTTTTCCTTCTCAGAATCGCAGAGTGAGTGAAGTTTCTCGCGGGGTCAAACTCAGTAGTGTCGCGGACGTGAATGGCACGCCGAGTGCTGTTTTGGCCAAGGATTCAATGAAACAAATTGACATATTAATTATATAGCTGTTTGTCCTTTTAGTTGCACCGACAATACTCCATGGAAACGAGAGCTGTTACGAGGATTCCTCTGAGATGGGAAGAATGCAACGGCTACCAATGGTGGTTCGCAACACCGTTGGATTGGGCTGCGTCCAATGGATTCGTCGAATCTGCCATTGAAATGCTGAAACTGAATGCCTCGAAGATTTGTGGGATGACGAATGCGGTTTCACGGATGCAGCCAAGGGGCGTGAATTGATTCTCAGGGAGCTAATTCTCATCGATTCCGGTTATGGCCCTTGGGCTCTCTATACTGCCGCTGCAGCAGGCGATATGGAGATCGTCCAGAGACTGTTGAATATAAAGCCTCAGCTGGTATTTGGTGACAGAGAGTTTGGGCTGAGGGACATGCTGTATGCAGCTGCCAGAGCTAATAGCTCCGAATTTTTCAGAGAAATCCTGGGTCTCGCTAGTTGTTATTATCAGGCTCAACCTTTGAGATCGAATAATAATAATAATCATCATATTGAGTATTGCAGGGGAATGGGTATAGATGTTCCGTTTGAAGTTATGAACAAAGCGCTTCATGCTGCAGCTACAGGAGAAACACGGAGATCTTGAGGGAGCTGATAGGGCAGTCTAGCCATTATCGTCTCAATGTACTGACTTGGTGCAAAGATGGCCATGGTGGAACTGCGCTACATTCTGCTGCTAGCAGAGGCCATGTTGAGGTGCACCGCCATATCTTTTCCTCTGGTCTGTCATTTAGTTTATTTCACCTCTCACAATGATATAGTAACGCCATTTACATAGGATTTCCTGAATTATAATCTGTGGCAAGACCAAAAGATTTACCATTGAGATTTTGAGAGAAATATGTTGGTTTAAGAGGCATGTGTCTCCAAATCTGAAGTGGTAGGAAAAAATAATAGCCCGTTATTATAGATAACCGTTTCATTCGATTAGGGTTGATCTATTCTTATTGCCAAGCCCCATGTGTTAAATTAGCATGAAATATGTTTATATATATGGGTATATATGTGTGGGCCGTATGGATAGTTAAGTTGAATTTTAGATTTAGAATATTAATTTTGGTTAAATTTAATTAAAATTTGGTAAATTTTTTAAAACAAGTTGTTTAATATGTAGAATTTTAGTGGCTCGTGAGTTTTTTAGGATGTTAAATCTATTTATGTTGATTCTCGTGAAAAGTTATTTTGTCGATAAGATATACTATGCCTTACTATATTTATACAAACTTTCAAGGAATAAAAGCTTAGTTATAATTATTTAATTAGGACTCTAGCTAATCAATATTAATCATTTAGCCATGTAGATTATTTTATCTGGTGGCAACATTTTCAATAGATATTTATTAGCTCAACCATGTAAATTAAATGATTCTTAAATGACTCTTAAATGCCAACATAAATAAATTCATAATGGGCATCAAAGCACTTAACTCATAGTACATTCATGTGAGATTGTTAACATTAAAAAAATCATAAAACTAAATTATAACTTTATTTTAATTTTAATTTTTTTGTAAGTTTGGTAAATTCATAATGGGCATCAAAGCACTTAACTCATAGTACATTCATGTGAGATTGTTAACATTAAAAAAATCATAAAACTAAATTATAACTTTATTTTAATTTAAAATTTTTTTGTAAGTTTGGTAAATTCATAATGGGCATCAAAGCACTTAACTCATAGTACATTCATGTGAGATTGTTAACATTAAAAAAACCATAAAACTAAATTATAACTTTATTTTAATTTTAATTTTTTTGTAAGTTTGGTAGTACGTTTCATTTTTCCTTTTTTTCACTCTTTTTTTTTTAACTCCATCTTCATCAACATGTCCAAATACAGATCATCTCGATTGGGGAAGGGAATTTAACCTGTGATGAGTGCTATAACAGTGTGTTTCATCACTGTTTAACCAAAAACCCTACGGACATAACTTTATTTTAAATTATTATATCTTATTTACGGAGATTTATCCTCACTTTACCAGAGGAATTCTTAACTTATAAATAGAATTTGTTACAATAACATAGACCAATACCATGGTCTATCAATACCACATGCCCAAAAGAACATAACTCGTTTCATATGACACTTGTTTATATGATCTTTTGTAATTAATGAAATTGATCAAAACATAAAGAAGCGAATAACTACTTTGGGGATAAATCTCAACTTTTGATTTGTATATACTATTAAGAATCTTCTAGAATATTCTATGGAGGTTAAATCCTTGCCATCTATCTAATAACTATTGACAAATAAAATTGAAATTCTAGAAACTCAATTCCAAAATAAATATGTCTATCCCAATAATAAATCGAAATTGATTCTAAAAATTAAATTATTTGAAATAACTATTAATATTCTTGAATGATAAATTTTCATATTTGTCCATGTGGTCTTGGATGGCAGTGATGGGGTGTGCTATTATTATTATACTCCTTCTAGATGTTACTCCTAAATGTTATATGTTATGTAACAGGTAATACTACTCCTATATGTTACTCCTAAATGTTAGATGTTAATTAGTCACAAGTAACACTACTTTTCCTAGATGTTGCTCCTAAATATAAGATGTTAAGTCACATGATCAATTCCTAGTATGTGTTATGCTTGAACATGACCATAATGTACCCTGTAACCTCACAAAAAAAAAATATATATATATTTATTAAAAATATTTCCATTTTTAAATTTAAATTATTTTATCTTTATTTTAGTAATATATATATATATATAATCTAAAAATAATTTATTGATTTTTTTCCCTCAATTTCACTTAAAATTCCATACAAATTAGTATAAATAATATTTTTTAATAATAAAATTTACATAATTTTAATATTTTTTAAATAAATAATAAATCTATTTTTATATTCAAAATATATTATAACTTTCCACTCCACTTTTTGATGTGAAATCACTCTGCTCCTTACCAAATCACTTTTTAATCCTCTCAAACCTACCAAAGAAATTTCCATATAATATTTATAATATTGCTGCTTCCACAATCAAGTGGAGGGAGGAGAATGACTAGGGTTTACGCTAATATTGCTGCTTCGTCGATCAAGTGGAGGGAGGAGAATGACTAGGGTTTACGCAGGTTTCGCTTGTCCTGCTTTCGTCGTCGAGCCTCGGCTATTCTTTGGGGTTTATGGCGGCAGGGAAAATGAAGACGGTATGCACACATCAATGGATTATGACGGAGGATCCCTCACGCACTTTATTTCATCCGTATATGCCATAGAGACTCGGTTCCTCTTGCAGTAGATGATGGCAGGGTGCGCTATGTTTGTTTCTTGTTGCCAGATTTAGTGGACGCAACGTGAATGAAACCAGAGCTGCGAGCAGCTTATGGGTTTCAAATATGCAACGAGTGTTATAAATGGAGAAGGTTATGGGGTTCTTTCCATTGGTGGACCGTCACAACCTCATATCTGTACGCCTGAGCGAGTTGTTATTGGATGAGGTCATCCGGGGAGTTGTTACGACCAATTTTCGGTCACATGTTTTTTTTCATTTGTTGGAAGCCTGAGTATTGAATTACTACTCTAATGGTTCGGGTAGAAGGAACGTAAAGCAGATCTGTCCCAGATCTACGATGTGGATAGCCGAGGGATTGGGGTTTGGAACAAATCCACCCCAGATCTACGCATGGCCCTTTGTTTGTTCAGATCGAAGCCATGATATTGGGGTATCAAATCTAGATCATGAGGAAGAGTTCTAGAATTTTTTTAAGACTTTAAATGGAAAATCAATCTTTTTAGGGCTCGACCCATGGATCTAGTATTAGATTTAAAAAAAAAAGTGCAAGAGAAATCGAGTATATCAGCTAATATACCAAACCTAATATATGGAGGTAAATCACTGCAAAATGTTACCAAATTGACACCAAATTGACAAAGTGCGACTTAATTATACAATCCGTATAAATTTGAAGTTGCTAGGTGGAGCATGCGGAACTAGTTTTCCTACTGGCTCAATTTCTTTTAAAGACGGAGTGAGAGGGAAGACAAACATACAAGAAAGACAAATCCCAAATTTGATAATCCCATGTCTTTACCCAGTGGAGAAAACACCATACCTGTCAGTAAAACTGCCAAAAGTGAGTGGTATTTTCACAGTTTTCCAAGACAGAACTCTTATTGGCTGATTAAATGGTTTTTGGTCCAAGTTTGAATATCTACATCAACGGATTTATCTCAATTGAACCAACAATTGTGATATTTACGTATGGTTGAATGGATTTTGTGTGTTTGAATTCCAAAATTAGACACATCTAGAATATGTCATAAAAGAAGGAATATGGTTTTGGGGAAGGGCCAGTTTTTCTTAATTCCATGGTTTCTAGCTTTTGACACCACAACCATGGTGGTTACTCAGATGATTTTATGGGTAATGGTTATATATTTTTGGCATCATTTTTTGAGGGCATTGAATTTTTTAGAGGGCATTGGAAATTTATTCTGGAGATTTCTAAAGATGAATCAAGAAAGAATGGACAAATATATCTTTACTTTTGTGAAGGCCTACTAGATCACATCCATCACACTGGACACAAATTTAAATGGAGACAATGGTTATATTTTGAAAACACTGCTTTAAGATGTCGAATCTTCCATCAAAAATGTGTAAAACTCATGTCTTCAAGCCAAAAAAAAAAAAGTCAAGAAAAAGATCCAAAAACCAAAGAGATGAAAATTCCCAGATCCACCTTTATCAATAAAATAAATAAATAAATAAAAATTCCAACAACATTCAGAAACACATAATCAATAAAACCCCAAGTAAAAGAAGGAGAAAAAAACATAAAAAACTAGCCAAACATGAGAAAGCCACCAATTAAGCAATGATCCAATCTACTAAAAATGAGCCTGAGAAAAACGAATCTAGAATCTAAGTTTTGGCATAATGTTCAAAGGATAAAAAAAAAGAAATCAATTTATTTCGGAAAATGTTACTCGTTCTGGTAGTTAGCTACCATAAATGCTTCAAGCACTTACCAACAATATCCAAAGTTTATCAATAAATGAATACACTTATGCCTATATTGATATGATTTTTTATTTTAATAAAAGAAAATTTTCATTAAAAAAATCATTTTATTTAATATCAAATAAAAAAAACTAGAGCTATATCTCAGAAGGTATTTTCCATAAAATTTATGACTGAGATATAACGGTGATTGAAAAAAATATTCAGATATAAGGTTCGAAGTTTAGATCCATACTTAACCAATCGACAATCGACATTTGTATGACTAATGTATTGATTGCAATTAATGCTGTACCTATTTGATGATTAATGTATTGATATTTGAATGTAATCAAATAAGGGTTGTTATATAAATTTGCATAACGTCCATAAGTGTTACAATATTAGTATTAATAAAATTTAGTCGTAATTGTAGTTAATTTCAACATTGCTTGGATAGAGGTGAAACTATAAAAATTCATTTATGATTAGAAAATAATTTTATGATTAAAAAACACCAATTTCATTATAATTCGTTTATTCTCCACGACCTTAAAAATAAAACACATTATGGTGGAATGGCCACTTAGATTCTACTTTACTAGAATTATTGCATAGGTTTTTCGCAACTATTTGAGTCAGTTTAAGTGTTTGATTTTTTTTTTTTATTTTTACAATTTGATTTAGAAAATATTAAATTTATAAATATTAATTTTGGCAGGGTATAAATATGATATATTAAATGTTTAAATTATTGTTTTCTTAAATACTTATTTAATTTCTTTGAATGACGATAACATAGTTTCATAAAGAAAAGTGATAGTCAACTTTGAAAAATATCATGCCTTTTCAGTGTGAATTTATGATAACCATTGATTCATTGCTGGTGCAGGCGGTGAAGGAGCTTCTATCGGCATCTCCTGGTGCTATAACTTCTGAGGATGACAATGGAAATACGGCAGTGCATGTAGCAGCATACAGTGGGCACTGGTGTGCTGTAAAGGAGATTCTACGTCATTTTCCACCTCTGTTTCTTACACTCAATAATGATGGGAACACCGTCCTGCACTTGGCAGTTGGGGGATTCAAAATGAGAGGTTTCAGGAGTCCTGACAGACATATGGAAGTCATTAGGAACTTGGTTTCACATAAAACCCTAAATTTGCAAGCCATTGTGAATTGTAAGAACAGGGATGGAAGGACTGCACTGCATATCGCAGTAATTTCAGGAAAGAGAATTGATGAAAAGCTTGTGAAGCTATTGGTGTCTGCACCAGGGCTGGATGTCAATATTTGCGACAAAAATGGTATGGCCGCTTATGACATGGTGAAGGCAACCGTGGCCTCTGGTCTGTCACCGGAGTCCTTGCTTGAAGCCCTGGCTGAAGCAGGTGGAAGACCAATGAATATCCCTCAGTCTCCTGCTACTTCTCAATTATTCAGAAAAGCTGCAGAGCAAACAGAGATCATAAGATTATGGGCGCACTCAGAGGATGATGAAATCTGCACTGAACTGTGTCATGAAATCATAGAAAAATTTTCATGTAAAACTTTCGAATTCGAAAAGCCAAAAAAGATCCCAGAAAACCAAATTAATAATTACCCAGCAAAGCACCGTCATGGAACACGCTCAGAACGGTTTAATGGGGTGAAGAGCAAGGCTCATAGATCGCACATTGAAGACGCAAGCAGTAAAGAAAATAGTGTAAAAGGATATGTGGAAGAAGTTGCGGGATTCAGCCAGAGAAGTGGGCATACTAAGCCAGTTTCGTCTCCAATAATAATGGAGCAATATTTCTCAGCTAATTCAGTTGCAGGCGATGACAACTCTATGTTTTCTCTGTCCCCAACGAATTCGACTTCTTTTCCATCTCCATCACCATCACCATCACCAATGCCTAGCTCCTCAGTTCTGTGCATCACAAAAGGAAAAGTGAAAAGATGGCTCCATGTAAAGGGCAATCGCAGTGGTGCACAGACTGTGGATGACTCAAAACCAGTGATGTCACTGAGAAATCAATATTTCTCTCATGGCAGTGTAGCCAATTTTGAACGCCAAAAGGCAACTTCTCGGCCTCCACTGCCTTCACGTCGAGCTGGGTAGCCATGTCAATGTATTTCTGTTTCTCATTTTATAGTGATGCATTGTTCTGTTATAGTGTACATAATTCTTAAAAAGTAATGCGAAGTCTTGAAAGACTTTACTTGCAGTACATAATTCTTTAAAAGTAATGCGAATAGTTTAATTCTCTTGAGAGAATAAGTGATGTAAAAGGAAGAGTTATGGATATTAATTCTAATTGAATTTTAAAATTCTGGACGGAAGGGCAGAGACTTAGTACATTGATCTCTTTCCATAAACAAGTAAATATTTATTTCCATAGAGATATCTCAATTAATTACATAGTACAGAACATGCCTTCATTAATAGAGAAATGTTTTACATAACTGATAGCTAGTCTACTCCCCTACAACAACCATGTATTACAAAAATATCAAAGACCCAATCCCCTGCTATCACAGAAAAAACAAGCTATGGATCCCAATACAAGGGAAGAAAGAAGGAAACATGAACCAAAACTCCAGAGAGTGGAGACAAAAATTGTTACAAAGGAAACCAAATATTAAATCTCAAAAGTACCCTGACCACAGATCATACCTTCGGCTAGATGTTCAAAAAACAGATGTCCTGAAGGAGGAACAAACCTCGCTTGGAGAGAGAACTGACATCGATGTTTTGTTCCCTGTATACATGCTGAAATGTGACTTCTGAGAAGGAGGCCTTTAAATCCCAAATCTATTGCATCTAATTACAAAGTGTAGGGACCTCTTCAATCTGAAGAAAAATTCCATAACTCGATCAACCACCTAAGGAGTCCCTTCAAAAAAACAAATGGGGTATATGTCGGTTAACTCGACAAGGGTAATGGACCAAGAGGTGACATTGGGAACTTAGGGCCAATTTCCTCAAAATATACAACTATGCAACTATCCACAAGAAGCAATGTTTACATTTGAGATTTTACTTTCAAAGATAAGTCAAATCCCCTACAGAATATATAATGGAACTGCGGCTACAAATCCCCTACAGGACATATAATGGAACCGCGGCTTTCACTCAGTGTGCCCAAGATATAAGACAAGCAGTAATAGAGGAGCAGTCTCTAATGACATTGATTTCTAATTATTATTATTAATAATAATAAGGATGTGTGCTTTGACTGAAAGTTTTTTTTTGGTGAAACTCAAGAGACTACAGTTCAGATTTCATTGAGTACATGGCTTGCTATGATCTTGGTTTAAGGAGTAAGCTCCTCTTTTCATGAGGACCTCTGAAAATTGATCTTGGATGTCCCCTAAATTACTCTAAAAAATTACCAATTTACTATATCTCAAAAAATAAATATTTCCAAATAACAAAAAAAAAAAAAACCAAAAAAAAACAACAAAGCTTTTTAAAAATTGATGATTGCAGTCCTCTAATAGTGCATCTGCCAAGCCCCCCACCAACCCCTTCGAACGTTTACATTTCAAAACAAAAATGGCTATTTAAACTTTCATATTTATATTTTTACAAAAATAACGATTATGAACTTTTATATTTATATTTTAAAAAAAAAAAAGATTTTTTTATTAAAAAAATTAAGATTTTTTATTAAAAAAATTACACACATTTGAAATTAAAATTAACATATGGATATTTTTTAACTTCAAATGGAACAAGATTTTGGATTTTTGAGAATTTTCTTAAAAGTGTACATATGGCTAGCCCCACATGTATTAGTAATGGGGTTAACATGACATTTACTCATACCATGGTGGTCAATGAGGCATAACTTTTGCATACAATCTCTAATTGAGCAAATTTTTAGACATTAGAGGAATTTTGAGGTAAAAATAGATCTCAAAATAAAAAATGTACTAACAAAGCTATCTATTTTTAAAATATTTATAGGGACAGAAGAAAACTACTTCCCTTTATTTTATTTTCTACTTATAGCCTTATAAATTTATTCAAAGTTTAAGTGTGGATGCTTGTTGCATGCAAAAGTAGATCTTGCATGCAATGAGTATTCAAAGTTGAAGTGTGGGTTTACTCAAAAGTATGCATAGTCCTAGTTGGATGGGGATATAATTTCGCATTCAACAAGTACCCACACTATTCTAATATATCTATAAAGAAGATAAGTAAAAATACAATTAAAAAAGGTAATTTCATTTTTTTACTCCCAACAATTCCATTTGATTTCTCAAAATGGTTCCAAAAGATTCTAAACCCAAATCTCCCACTAAAATGGACCCTGATTCCTCTAATATTTAATGTTGTAATGTTATAATTTTGTAATGTTTTGAATTGGTCAAATTACATAACAACAAAATAAGTAAAATAAAAGTATTAATAAAATGTTAGAGAGAGAGAGAGAGAACATATATCCATTCACATTAATAGTTATTAGGGGTATTTAGTTAAAGACTAACTATATTTAATTATTAATAACTATATAAATAATAACAACTAAGGATGGAATTTGGTTGGTAATGAGGTGATTTTTCTGTCCAATAAAATTAAATTTTGTAAAAAGTCAAAATCATTTGCTGAAACTATAGGGAAGTGTTCAAGTAGATGTGAAAACTATCAAATTTGAAGAATAACTCTGTTTTGAAATTACAATCACAATGGTATATTAATATATAATAATATAAATAGTATTTTCCTATTATTTAAAAATTATATTATAATATAAATAGCAGTGGGAATTTCATTTTTTCCTTGGCCATAACTCTGCTTAGGGTGGCGAACAATGACAAGGTGGTAGACAACAATGGAAGACACAAGCGAAATCAAATTGACAAGTACATAGAAACAACAATAACCTTGCGAAAAGAGGAACCAATTTTAAATAGGTGGCGCGAGGCTTATGAATTTCTGCTGAGTTGGCACGCCAAAAGACCGTTAAAAGGTACCATGACGTGGTTGATAACTGTCGCCAACCAGTAACTTATGTCACTACGAGAGGCCTCAAAGGTATGGAGAGCTCGTCAGGGTCATGCCCCCGTAGTTAATCCTGACCGCAGATCTTGATCGACCTCGTAGTCAACGGGGTCAACTGCAAAGGCACGCTCGTCGTTAAATCGTGTGTTAAATGTACCCGCGGGTTGTTTCTTTTATCTCTTGCCAAACAAATCTTCGGATCCCGCTTACAAACTTGCTTGTTTATTAACTGAGCGCTAGGACCCACCTTCATGAATCTTTTAAAGTATTGAACTTTAAACTTATACAAAATATTACATATCTGAGTTAATGTATGAGAAACTTATACTTTAACATACATTTTTATATTTTTCCATTTTTTTTGTATTTTTGAAAAATTGAAATAAAGGATATTGCAAATGAGCCACAACATCTGGCTCCACTTGGGGATAGTGTTTTTTTCCACGAAACGCTAAGAACTGCAAATTAGTGCCTTCACTTCGGGCATGGAGTCAAATATTGTTTTATGAAATATGAACAATGAGAAAACCAAATATGTACAATGGTGAACCATAAAATCTCAATGCTGGAAATAATGTTTGAGACACTGCCCATACACAGGCAGCTCTATTGTTTCTCCATCAAGATTCTCTAGCATGAAAGTGTTATTTGATCTAGCCTCAAAAATCTTGTATGGACCATACCAGAGTGGATCAAAATTACCATGCTTTCCCTTCTCTTCTCTTCTAGTATCCCATCTTAATACCAAATATCTAGTTTGAAAAAGAATCTCTTTTTCTTTTCTATCAAAAATGGACTTCATTTTTTCTTGGTAGGTGATCAAATTTTCTCTGACTTTGTTCCTGCTCTTAATTTATTCTATAACCTTGTTCAGACTTCTCACCAACGCATTAGGTTCTTATTGTGCTTCTTGAAGAAAAGAAATCACTGGTCTAGCCAACTGAGTAGGAAATAAAGCTTGAGTACCATAAACCAGTTCATAAGGAGACTTACCTATAGATATTCTAGTAGTCACTCTTATTTCCCAAAGAGAGAATGTCAATTTTCAATCCTAATTTTTCTGATTTCCATTAATTATCTTCTTCAAGATCTTAACCAATGTCTTGTTAGAAGATTCAGCTAGCCCATTCCCTTGAGGATGATATGTTGTAGAATGAGATAGAATGACATTATATGTTTGACAAAAATTAATGAATCTGACTGAATTGAATCCCTGGGCATTTTCAGTTACAATCTTGATTGGACACCCAAACCTGCTGAAGATGTTTTCTTCCAGAAACTTCATTACTACCTGATCATTTGCCTTTCTAGTAGGTATTGCCTCCACCCACTTTGTGAAATATTCAGTGGCAGTCATAATCCATTTGAACTTCCCACTAAATGGTGGATTGATTTCCCCAATAAAATCTAATCCCCATTACCTAAAGGGTTCTTCAACAAACACTGGGAGAAGAGGTAGAGGAGCTTACCTTTTCTTTTCTACAAATATTTGACATTTCTGAAAACTTCTAACCAATCTGTATACATCAAAAAACAAGGAGGGCGAGTAAAAACCTGATTTGAGGATTTTATGAGCAGTAACCTTCCAACTATAATAGCCTCCACATAGACTTTCATGATATTCTTTTATAACTTCCATTGATTCACCTTCTGTCAAACACAACAACAAAATGCCAGCAGGATCCTTCCAATATAACTTAGCATCAATTATGACATATGGTTGAGATTTGAGCTTAAGAGCTCTGTATTTTGTTCTGTTTAGTGAGGTTGGGCAAGAGAAAAAAACATAAGTAATGAATAATATCCTTATACCAATCAGAACACAAGAACTTGTATTTAATTGTTGTCTTTGTATTGCTCTGAATGCTTTCATTAATAGCTTCATCTAAAGGTGCCAGCAAATTAATTCCCAAAGCTTGAAAATTTGACACTGTCAACAACTTTGCCAAACCTTGACCTTTGACCAATTTGGTAGGTTTGATATCTAAGTCATATTCTTGGATCTTAGCTATCCATTTTCCTCTTTTACCTTCTACATCACTTTGAATCAACACATCCTTCACAACAGAGTTAGGCACATAAGAAACTATCTGAGACTGCAACACATAGGTCCTGAATGCTTTTAATGCTTTAACTAAAGCATACACCTGTTTTTCCAAAATGTTATATTTAAGTTCAACATCCCTGAGAACTTTACTGAAAAATTCCACAGGTTCATTTCCCTCTTCATTCTTCTGCAACAGCACAACAACAATGGTAGTAGGTGATGCAAATGAAAATATTTGAAAAGGATTTTGATAATCTGGATTGATCAGAACAGGAGCTTCCTGAAGAGCTTCTTTAATCCTAGCAAAGGATTCTCTAGAATCCTTGTCCCACTTTACTTCAGCATTATTTTTCAGCATATCTGTTATATTCCTGACAATTTCAACATAGTTTGGGACAAATATTCTCAGGAAATTTATTTTTCCTAGAAACCTCTGAATATCCTTTTTACTCCTAGAAAAAGGAATTGTCTGGATAGCTTCAACTCTTGCTGGATCAATCTTCACTCCCTGATTTGAAACTATATTTCCTAACAACTTTCCTTCCTCCAAAGTAAACAGGGAGTTTTTGGGATTCAATGACAACCCAAACTTTTTTCATTTCAAGAAAGCCTTCTGCAAATGCTCCAAGTGCTTATCATCTAAACCTGAAAAAATAGTCACGTCATCCAAATATATGGCTACAAACTTATCACCCACAAATGCTATGTCCATTTCCCTTTGAAAAGTGGCAACTGCATTCATAATATCAAATGGCATCCTGGCATACATCAACGTTCCCCAAGGTGTGGTAAAAGTTGTTTTCTTCTGATCTTCTTTTTCAATAGCTACTTGGTTTTACTCAGAGAAACCATCAACCATAGACAATCTATATGCTCCTATCACTTTCTGTAAAACTTAGTCCACCTTAGTCCATGTTTAGGAATACTAGAATTTCAAGTGTGGATACTTGTTGAATGCAGAATTGATCCCTCATCCAACGAGTAACCACTATGAATACTTTTGAGTAAAGCCATACCAAAAAAACAAAAATAGATGAAGAAACATGTTCTCACATTTTTTCATGTATTTTCATTTTTTTGGTGTGGGTTTACTCAAAAGAATTTTTTTGTGTGGGTTTACTCAAAAGTATATAGAGTGGGTACTCATTGGATGCAAGATATAATTCAACATCCAACTAGTGTCGACACTTAAACTTTAAGGAGATAAGTAGAAAATACAATAAACGAAAGTAGTTCTATTCTTTCCACCCTATAAATATTTATGTCTAGGAATAACATCATCATATTGAATGCTAAATGGTATTGGTTCTCTTAAAAGTAAGTTTGTTAGTACATTTTTCATGTTGAGACCCACTTTTACCTCAAAAGTCCTCTAATGTCAAACAATGTAAAAATCACCTCAATTAGAGCTTATATGTAAAAGTTGTGCTCCATTGACCACCATGATACTAGTAAATGCCATGTTAAACCCATTACTCATACATGTGGGGACATATGTGCACTTTTAAAAAAATTCTCAAAAATCCAAAATCTTATTACATTTGAGGGATATAGTTAAAAAATATCCATATATTCATTTTAATTTCAGAGTGTGTAATTTTTTTTATAAAAAGTTATTAAAAACAATTTTTTTAAATATAAATATAAAACTTCATAATGGTTATTTTCGTGGAAATATAAATGTGAAAGTTTAAAATAGCCATTTTCATTTTGAAATATAAAAATTAGCTATGTGATTAATTAAATGAGATATCTTCATGGCTTAGGAGGAGGCACATTTGCTAAAATCTATCTAGCCATTTTTTTTCTTAAAAATCTGACAGGAGTGCTTGAACCTTGTTTTTATGGTGGAAATGGATTTAGCACCATAAAAAACCCTTAGTCACTCAAAATATTGAAGCTTCATAGCTATAACAAGGATTTCCAAAAAAATTCACCGAATTTTACTAAAATCTTGCCAAAATTTCCATTTTTTTCTGCAAATTTGTGACTTCTTATCCACAAGGAAAGAAATGCTAAGAAATTATTACTAGGTTTCTACAACCTTGAGGGACTGCGAGAGGTGGCTTTTACTTCACTTTTCTGTATTTTACTTAGTCTTCTGGCATACATATCACTACTGCGATGTATAACTTAACTACTTACTTCATCACATTTAGTTCAACATAGGCATATAAAAAAAATTATAAACTGCATTATCATAACATTTATTAGCAATCAGTACTTCGCATCCATAGATATAAAGAAAACATAACAATGCACATAAATACAAAATATTGCCCAAAACTTCTTCTTTATTAAAATGAATCTTTTCAGTACATTCAGCTTCTCGACATGAGCACACAGCTGCAGGTGGTGTGCGCACTAAGCTGCAAACTCTTCCAAGGTCTCCACGCACTCAATTGCGGAGCTTTTTCTTAAGACCCAAAAAACAGAACAAAAGACTCAATGAATTGCACTCATCAATACCTGTATTCTCTCTCTTCCATGATGATGTCTCTTCAACAAAGCATTACATTTATTTGTATACATTACATAGCTACAAAACCATGGTCCACATACCATGGGCTCGACAAAATAATCAAATAAAAAACCAATACCTGCTACAAAATGAGGGGCTTCGACCCACCCCGAAGCCCTTAGAACACCGCAGGTAAATATAACTTCACGCTACTGCGCACTCCGCTCCTCAAAATTCCTTTGACCAAAATTGAATCAAGTTGGACCGTGCCCAACACATTTCTCCCAACACCCACAACCATTATGAGAAATCAAATGGAATTCTTGGGAGTCAAAAAGTTGTGAGCATAGCTCCCTATACACTATTTTACACTTTGAGACCTTCATTACGAGAATTTTGAGGTCTAATATGGGCCTACAAAGAAAATAATAAAATAAGAAATTTTGAAGGAAAAAATGAAACTACCTTTTTTAATTGTATTTTTGACTTATCTTCTTTATAAGTATACTAGAATTTCAGGTGTTGGTACTCGTTGAATGCCGAATTAGATCCTGCATCGAACAAGTAACCACTATGCATACTTTTGAGTAAACCTATACCAAAAAAATGAATATAGATGAAAAACATGTTCTCACGTTTGTTGCCATGCACTTTCATTTTTTTTTTTGGGTTTACTCAAAAGTATATAGAGTGGGTACTCGTTCGATGAAAGATATAATTCTGCATCCAACTAGTGTCCACACTTAAACTTGGCTACTACACTACCATAACACAAATATTGATTTCTCAGTGACATCATTGATTTAATAGAGTCATCAACAGCCTGTGCACCACTGCAATTGTGCTTTACATGAAGCCATCCTTTCACTTTTACTTTTGAGATGCTCATCAAAACTGAGGGGCTACACATTGGTGATGGAGTTGGAAAAGTCGTCGAATTCGATGGGGATGGATAAAACACAGAGTAGTCATCACCTATAACTGAAGTAGCTGAGAAATATTGCTCCATTAATGGAGAAAAAGCTGGCTTAGTATGCCCACTTCTCTAGCTGAATCCCGCAACTTCTCCCACATATGCTTTTACACTATTTTCTTTATTGCTTGCGTATTCAATGTGTGATCTATGAGCCTTGGTCTTCAGCCCATTAAACAGTTTTCAGAGTGTTCCATGGCAGTGTTTTGCTAGATAATTATTAGTTTGGTTTCCTGTGATGTTTTTTGAGTTTGCGAATTCGGAAGTTTTAATGTCTGAAAAATCTTCTATGATTTCACACTGTTCAGTGCAGATCTCATCATCCTCTTTGTGCGCCCATAATCTTATGATCTCCGTTTGTTCTGCAGCATTTTTGAATAATTGAGAAGTAGCAAGAGAGTGAGGGTTTATCATTGGTCTTCCACCTACTTCAGCCAGTGCTTCAAGCAAGGATTCTGGTGTTAGACTAGAGGCCATGGTTGCCTTCACCATGTCATAAGCGGTCATACCATTTTTGTCACAAATATTAATATCCAGCCCTGCTGCACACAACAATGCCTTCACAAGATTTTCATCACTTCTCTTTTCTGAAATTACAACAATATTTTTGGAAATAAATCTCAACCACCGCAGTAAAAGAACTGGCAACAACCATACCTCAGTTAGTGTTTTGCAGGTTACAGATTGCATGTGAAGAGGACAAGTTTTGAGAAAAGGACAATAACCCATTCGGAAACAGAGTTAAATAATCAAATTCAAAAGGAATTTAATGCATGGTTATTAAATGTGCATGGGAAAACATTTAATTCGCAAGTTTTGTTTAGTTCACACAACTTCTGTAATGTTCAAAAAATGATGATGTCCGCCCATGCTTTGTATTAAATTTGGTCTGTCATGAATTAAATGTCATAGTATATATGTTTAGATTTTACATGTAAGTCTACAGGAGAGAGCATGAAAAGAGAGTGTTGTGTAATGTGGCGGATGTATGTCTGGAAAGACAAGTAGAGAAAATCGTGGAGCGAATTTTGGTGGGTGCGTGAAAATATTTTTTAATGTGTGTTACTCTGCAACGGTGTGGATGTAAATCCAAGTAAGCAGTCTTGTTTTACTTGTGAAGGAGCCACAATCTCCATATGTTAATGCATTTCATGTGTTGAAGTTTTAATATAAAGTTTGGCTAGTTGCGATATAGTTCTGGAATTTTCACATATGTGTTTTACCGCAACACTTTGTTTTACTCAGTTTCACCATGAGTAAAATTAGTTGATTATATTAGCTCCTCTCTATAGTTGCGATTTTAATCTCCGCCACTCTGTATTGAAAAGAGGATTCATATGATTTTATTTCCGCAACCGTATGGTATGGATTAAGTGAATTCCACAACTCTGTGTAAACTGTGTATGTTGACGGAAAAACATTTTATTCCCTCTGTCTTTAAAATTTTCCATCATGGTATCAGAGCGGGTTTAAAATATCAGTAAAATATAGTGTTTTTACTGAGGATTTAAAAGGAATGCATTCCTTCCATCCCTGTTCTTGCAATTAAAAATGGTTTGCCAATTTAGGGTTTCATCTGAAACCAAGTTCCTAATGACATCCATGTTGGATAGGCAGAGGATTCAATCACAGAAATAACACAAGTATTTCACACACAAAATAATGAGTTGTGGCTCTTCAATTAATCTCAATCACTCTAAATCATAATCTCACTCAATCTAAATACAATAAACCCAGTGAAGGGTATTTAACCTAAATTGACATGCACACATTCTCACATAACTGAACTTGATCAACTCACTTAAATGACTCTCTAACTCACTCACCAAATATATCTATAACTCAACTCAACTAATTCACTTAACTGTTTGTCTAAATCTGCATGTGGGAAGTAATTATATATTTTAACACTCCCTCTTAATTACGACCGCTGAATTAAAACATAACTCATGACAACTCAAACATGTCTGTTGGTCTATGTCTCAGCTAGGCTTACGACACCCAAGTTTCTTTTGTGAAACTCAAACATATCTACTGTTAATGGCTTTGTAAAGATATCAGCCAATTGATCACTCATTCTACAAGGCTTCAAGTGAACTTCTCCATTGCTCACAAGTTCTTGAATAAAGTGATATCTAGTATCAATATGCTTGCTCTTTTGATGAAACACACTATTCTTGAATAGTGCAATTGCTAATGTTTTGTCACAGTATATCGTCGTTGATCCTTGTTGTTGTTGCTTGAGTCCATCCAAGACTCTTCTTAACCATACTGCTTGACATGTTGTTGAAGTCACTGCTACATACTCTGCTTCTGCTGATAATAGTGTCACAATAGGCTACTTCTTAGATGCCCATGCTATCACTCATGAACCGAGATTAAAAACATAACCGGATGTGCTCTTCTGATCATCCAAACTTCATGCAAAATCACTATCTGTGCATCCAATCAATTCTTTTTTTTCTGTACTTGCATACATTATGCCATAATATCTGGTTCCTCCTATGTATCTCAGAATTATTTTTCCAACACTCCAATGTGTGTCTTTTGGAGTCTCCATAAATCTGGAAATCAAACTTACTCCTTGCATAATATTTGGTCTTGTCGCTGTGAGATACATGAGGCTACCAACCAATCTTTTGAATAGAGTTGGATTGACATCTGCCCCTTCATCATCCTTACTTAACTTTGTACCTGTTGCAACTGGTGTAGGTACATGTTTGCAATTTTCCATCCTGAATCTTTTCAACAAATCTCTTGCATATTTATTTTGACAAATAAAAATTCCCTTTTCAGAGTGCTTAACTTCAATGCCAAGAAAATATTTCATGAGACCAAGATCTGTCATCTCAAATTATTTCATCATGGCTGCTTTAAATTCATCTAACTCAAGATCACCTGTAAAAATCATATCATCAACATATAAGCAAAGAATCAAGATCTATCCATGCTCATTTACCTTTTTGTATAAGGTAGGCTCAATGCTGCTTTTACTAAATCCATTCTTGATCATGTAGCTGTCAATTATGCTATACCATGCTCTAGGTGCTTGCTTAATTCCATATAGTGCTTTCTTCAATCTGTAAACTTTATCTTCTTTACCTTCAACTTCATATCCTGGAGGCTACTGCACATAAATTTATTCTTCTAGAATTCCATTCAAGAAGGCTGTTTGACATCCATATAGTATACTTTCCACTTGTTCTGAGCTCCTATCACTAGAACTGCTCTTACAGTATCCAATCTGGCTACCGGAGAAAATGTTTCCCCAAATTCTATTCCCGGTTGCTACGAGAATCATTTTGCTAAAAGTCTTGCTTTAAATCTGTCAATCTCACCTTTCTCATTCACTTTAGTCTTGTACACCCGCTTCACACCAATGAGATTTTTATCATTTGGTAAATCAACCAAATCCCATGTGTCATTATTTTCAATTGAATTCATCTCTTTATCCATGGCTTGCACCCGATTTTCATCTTTGATTTATTTTTCAAACGAAGAAGGTTGGAATGCCAACAATGCAAAATTTGAACTAACATCCAAATCATTATAAATATCTTTCAGACTTCTCATCTTTTTCTTACCATTTCTTGATTCATTACCTGATTCGCTACTTGGAGAATTCTGGTTTGTTGATCTACTTGAAGATCCATGATGCTATGAAAATCTTGGAGTCCTTGCTGGTGTGACTCTGTTTGGTGTCTGCTCTCTTGATTCTTGTTGCTCCTTTTCTGCTACTTCGTCCTCTTCCATCAATGGTGTTTGTGCATCGGTTAGTGTGTCTACAGTGCCATTCCACGACTCTTGTTCTTTGAACAAAACATCTCTGCTAATGATTGTCTTCTTGGTGGCAGGGTTATACAATTTGTAAGCTTTTGATTGCTCACTATAGCTAGTAAAAATGCATTTTTCACTTTGATCATCTAATTTTCTTAGGCACATGTGCATAGGCTACACATCCAAAAACTCTAAAATGAGATACACTACATGACATACCTGACCATGCTTCTTTTGGAACTCTGTTCATCACACTCTTTGTAGGATATATGTTCATCACATAAACAACACATGCAACTACTTCTGCCCAATATTCATTAGACAAGTGTCTTGCTTTCAACATGCTCCTTGTCATGTTCATAATCGTTCAGTTCTTTCTCTCTGCTATACCATTCTACTACGGTATGTATCTGGTCGTAAACTGTCTTCTGATTCCATGTTATTTGTAGTACTCATGGAATGCCTTTGAATCGTATTCTCCACCACGATTTGATCTCAATACCTTGATCTGTCGATCACTTTGGTTCTCCACTAAGGCTTTAAACTCTTTGAACTTTGCAAAATTTTCAGACTTCTGCTTCAAAAAGTAAACCCAAGTCTTCCTATTATAGTCATCCATAAAAGTGAGGAAGTAACAACTTCCACCAATCGACTGTGTCCTCATAGGTCCACACAGTTCGGTATGCACCAACTCAAGTGGTTTCTTTGCTCTGTAAGAAACTCCTTTCGAAAAAATTTCACAGTGTTGCTTTGCCAAGATGCAACACTCACAAGTGTTAGCAGGTTCTTTGATGGGAGGTAAACCTCTAATCATCTGTTTCTGCTGCAATAATCTTAAACCGAAAAAATGCAAGTGTCCAAACCAAAAGTGCCATAACCAGTAATCGTTAGAACATGCAGCTGTAAAAGAACTAACCTGATCATTGTAGTTCATAATTAGGGGAAAGATTATGTTCCTTGTCATCTACACCTTTGAAATCATCTTCTTACTTAGGGATTTGTCATAAATAACACACTGTTGCCCCTGAAAGATAACTTTATATCATTTATGCGTCAATTGACCAACACTTATCAAATTGTGTTTGAGTCCAGGGACATAATATACATCTGATATGGTCTTTAGCTCCCCTTGCTTGGTCACAATGTTGACCACTCCTTTTCCATCTACATCCACAGTCTTGTCAGTCCCCAACTTTACCTCTATCTTCACAGATGCATCCAAATTTGCAACCAAATTCTTGTTGCCTGTTATGTGGTTACTGCAACCACTGTCTAATAGCCAGACCTTATCAAACGGTTTATGCATGGTGCTGCATGCTAGGAACATGGAGTCAGTGTTCTCTGTACTAACATTAGCTCTCTGATTGCCTTGATCAGCTATCTTTTTCCTACAATCACGAGCATAATGGCCAAATCTATTGCAGTAATAACACTTTACCTTTGATTTTTCAAACCTTTGATTGTTATGAAAGCTTTTGCTGCTGCTGGTTCCACTTTGATGCTCATGCTCTTCTCGGCCATCTCTCTGACCACCATAGTTTTTGTCTCGTCCTCTGCCTCTCGATCGACCTCTGCCTCGACCTCTTGAAATATAAACTTGAATTTTGAAGGCAGTTTCTAAAGTGGAATCCTTATTTCTGTCTATCCTCGCCTCATGCGATAGAAGAGATCCCATTAACTCATCAACTGTTAGTTTTTCCAAATCCTTCGTTTCTTCTATGGCTGCTACCACAACATCAAACTTGGTAGATAGTGATCGAAAAACCTTCTCGATCAGTGTTCGATCTTTAATATCTTCACCATAGATTTTTAACTGATTGAAAACAGACATGACCCTATTCATGAAGGAATCAATGTCCTTTGTCTTTTCCTCTACAGAATTTTGAAATCTTTCCTAGTATTCTGCAATTTAACAATATTAACTTTAGCCATACCTTGATAGCTTGTCGCCAAAGTTTCCTATGCTTCATTTGCTGAAAAAGTTATCATTATTTTCTGGAACACTGCTCGGTCCACTCCTTGCTGGATTAGAAGCAACGCTTGTGCATTCTTCTGTTTGTCTTTCTTTCATTGTTCCCTCTCTGCATTACTGAGAATTTATTCCTCTGCATCATCTTGAGATTTTGCAAACGAAAACTTCACATGATCCCAAACATCATGTACTTTTAACATGGTCTCTATCTTAATGGCCCACACATCATAATCCTTCCCTGTGAAAAAAAAAATTTGTGGTTGGAATTACTTGTAACTATCTTTCTTCAAACAAAAGTTCACTTCTAAAACTCTAATTTTTTTGATATGCTTTGCAAAACTCCAAAAACAACTTTATAATAAAACCCTAGATTTTATTATTATATATATATATATAATTTATTTACATATAAAAAAATCTTATATAATAAATATATTTTTTTTAAAATACTTATCATAATCTCCCCTCATAAACAAAAACCTTTTTCAAAAAATGCCTTTTTGGAAAGCCCCTTTTTTTTAATCATTAAAAAGTTTCCCCAAAAAAATCCTTTTGAAACCTCTTTTTAATACACCACCTTATTATTCAAAAGGCCCTTTTAACTTTATGAAGTAAATCCAACCTTTTCAAAGAACCTTATGAATTTGTTTGAAACTTACGGATTGACTCTTTGGTTGAGAGCTTTGTATTGGAGCTTCGTTATTGAACTTGCGTTCCTTTTAGAATATTAACGCGCCCGATGTTGAATACGGCAGTGCTAACGCATCTCCCGATAGTATGGTTCCGCGTTAGTGCTTTAACGCACAGAAAGTTGAAAGCGGTGTAACTTTTAATGAGGTTAAATATCAAATGCGTTATAATGTAAATATCGGAACAAAAAAAATCTTTTCTTACGCATGGATGATTGCTAATTTGTCTTTCTCTCGTTTTTTGTAACTTCACTCTGATACCAATTTGTTGAATAAGCAGAGGATTCAATCACAGAAATAATAGAGGTATTTCACACACAAAACAATCAGCGGGCTCTTCAATTAATCTCAATCACTCTAAATCATAATCTCACTCAATCTAAATACAATAAACCCATGAAGAGTATTTGACCATGCACACATTCTCACATAACTGAACTTGATCAACTCACTTAAATGAGTCTCTAACTCACTCACCAAATCTATCTATAACTCAACTCAACTCAACTAATTCACTTAACAGTTTGTCTAACTCTACATGCCAGAAGTAATTATATATTTTAACAATCCAAATATCATTGAGGACTCTTGAACCCTGACGCGCTTTGAATCCTCCAACTGCCAAGTGCAGAATGGTGTTCCCATCATTATTAATTCTAAGAATCAGAGGGGGCAAACGACGTAGAATATTCTTTGCAACACCTCAGTGCCCATTATATGCTGCTACATGTAGTGCCGTATTTCCATTGTCATCTTAAAAAGTGAGAGCACTTGGAGCTGCGGACAGAACCTCCTTCACCACCTGCACCACCAAAGAAGTAATGATAATTGTCATGAATTCGAAACGAGAAGCCATGATTTTTTAAAGGTTGAGTATCACTTTTCTTTATGAAACGAAGTTATCATCATTCTTAATATTCTTGGTTTCAAGATAAAACCCCTAATTTGTGTTTCGCACTGGATTGAAACTCAATAATTCTGTGTTTTGGTGGTCTGATTTTTCCAGCAATGGCAATGCAGTGAGTTATATTTGTTTTCTCCGCTGAACATGTCAGAGAAATCACAGCGGAAACCTTAAACAATTAACACACAACAGATTTAATCAAGCACATAAGAGACACAGGAGTTTTACTGTGGTTCACCCAAACCTCCTGGGCTACGTCCACACAACAGGGCATTGGCATTCTTATTAATTCAAACAGGAGATTACAATTCACACACACTCTCCAAAACAAACGTATGGGTACCTGTTATATAGCAGGAGAATCTAACAGCCTCATAAATCCTCTCAACTTAAATTTAGGATGCATTAACTCCCTCCCAACAAACTGGAGCTAATCTAGGAACTAATTCCTAATTTTTGTCACCTAATGAGATTTTTGCCTATTTTACTCAAAACAGAAAAATCTCAACAATCTCCACCTTGACAACAATTAGCCTGATGCCCTGTTCTTTATTATTTTATCTCTTCTGCAAGCCAAGAGAAGCCAAACACCAACGCAGCTTCTCTAACAAAACTGGTTTCGTGAACATGTCTGCACAATTCTCCTTTGTATGCACCTTTTCAAGAGAGACTCCCCTTTCAGTGATAACCTGTCTTACAAAATGGTACTTGATCGGTATATGCTTTGATTTACTATGATAGGCCGGATTCTTAGCCAAATGTATTGCACTTTGACTATCACAAAGTAACTTGATGTTGTCCTGTAACCTACCAAATTCACCAAGCAAACCTTTCAACCAAACCGCCTCTTTGCAAGCATGAGAAGCAGCAATGTATTCTGCTTCAGTAGTGGACAAAGCAACAATGTTCTGTAGCTTTGACATCCAGCTGATAGCTCCACCTGCAAGAGTAAATACGTACCCTGAAGTTGACCTTCTCTTATCCAAATCACCTGCAAAATCAGAATCAACATATCCACAAACATATTCACTGCTCCTGTTATAAGTGATACAATAATCACTTGTGCCTCTCAGATATCGAAGCACCCATTTCACTGCTGACCAATGTTCTTTACTCGGATTTGCCATGTACCTGCTGACAACCCCAACTGCATGTGAAATATCTGGTCGAGTACAAACCATCGCATACATCAAACATCCTACTACATTGGCATATGGAATTCGAGACATATAATCCTTTTCTTCATCTGTATTAGGACATAAACTAGAAGAAAGCTTAAAATGGGAAGCTAAAGGGACTGACACAGGCTTCACATTGTTCATACCAAACCTCAAAAGTATCTTCTCAACATACTTCTGTTGTGATAGCCACAGCTTACCATTTCTCCTGTCTCTGAAAATCTCCATGCCCAAAATCTGTCTTGCTGCTCCTAGATCTTTCATATCAAATGTCCTTGCCATCTGAGTCTTCAACCTGTTGATTTCATCAATGCTTTTGCTTGCTAAAAGCATATCGTCAACATATAACACTAAGATAATGAACATGCCATTTTTCAATTGCTTGAAATACACACAATGATCATATTCACTTCTAACATATTTCTGACTCAACATGAAAGAATCAAACTTCTTATACCACTGCCGAGGCGACTGCTTCAGGCCATATAATGACTTCTTGAGCCTGTAGACAAATTTCTCATTGCGATGCTGAACAAACCCTTCCGGTTGTTCCATATATATTTCCTCATCCAAGTCTCCATGTAGAAATGCAGTCTTAACATCTAGTTGTTGTAACTCTAAATCAAACAAAGCAACTAAAGCTAACACAATTCTAATTGAAACAATTTTAACCACTGGTGAAAAAATCTCATGAAAGTCAATACCGGCTTTCTGAGAAAACCCTTTTGCAACCAGTCGCGCTTTGTACCTGTCCTCCGTATCATTCACACCCCGTTTCAGCTTGAAAACCCATTTACACCCCACAGTTTTCTTGTCTTTCGGAAGCTCAACCAGATCCCATGTGCCATTCTTACTCAAGGCCATCATTTCGTCCTTCATGGCTGCTTTCCACTTGTCACTATTCGAACCTTCTATTACTTCCTGATAGCACAGAGGTTCATTGTCATTAGCAGTAAATGCAACTGAAGTAACATAATCATCATACCTTCTCGGTGGCCGTTTGATTCTTGTCGACCTCCTTAAGGATGTTTCTGGTGCTTCCACAATTTGCTGACTACCACCTGTAGGATCTTCTTCATGACCACCATCTGAGACCTGTTCACGCTCTATATCTGAACCCTGTTCATAACTAGTATCTGAAACCTGTTCATGACTAGAATCTGAACTATGGTCATCATGACTATCATTAGAAGAGCTTTCAAACTGAATGTGCCAAAAGTCAGATACATCATCCTGTTTCAATCTATTATCTACATCTAACTGTATAAGAGAGGATTCATCAAACTTTACATCTCTGTTGATGATGATTTTGCGGGTAGTAGGATCCCACAATCTATATCCCTTTGTTCCAACACCATACCCAACAAAGATATACCTTTTAGACTTTGGATCTAACTTAGTTCGCTGATGTTTAGGCACTAGAGCATATGCATCACAGCCAAACACTCTGAGTTTAGAATAATCACAAGGGTGTCCTTTCCATACCTCTTGCGGAATTTTGCAGTCTATCGCCGTCGATGGAGATCGGTTTATCACATAACAAGCTGTTGCCACTGCTTCCGTCCACAACTCCTTCTGCAACCCGGCGTTACTCAACATACTCCTTGCTCTCTCTAGAAGAGTCTTGTTCATGCGTTCAGCAACTCCATTTTGCTGAGGAGTATAAACCGTGGTCTTATGTCTCTCGATCCCTGCATCCTTGCAATAGCTGTCAAACTCCTTGGAAGTAAACTCACCACCATTGTCGGTTCTTAAACACTTTATTGTTCTACCAGTGTTGTTTTCTACCAATGCTCTAAACTGTTTGAAAACTGAAAAAACATCAGACTTCCTTTTCAACATGTAGACCCACACCTTCCTAGAAAAGTCATCAATAAATGATACAAAATACGACGAACCACCATATGATGCTGTAGGAGCTGGACCCCAAACATCTGAATGAATATAATCAAGTATGCCTTTACTAGTATGTTTGCCTGTTTTAAATTTTTGTTTACTTTGTTTGCCAAACAGACAATGCTTACAGAAATCTAACTTTCCAGATCTTAGATTAGGAAGTAACTTTCGATCAGCCAAAATTTTCAACCCTCTTTCGCTCATATGGCCCAACCTTTGATGCCATAGGCGAATGGAACTACTGTCATGTTCAGACACCGTAGACACATGAACTGACCCTGTTCTTCCTTCTAACTGAAACAGATTTCCTACTTTCTTAGCTTTCATTACTAGTAAAATACCTTTATAGATTCTCATAACTCCACCTTGAATTACAGTTTTATATCCATTCGTGTCAAGTGCTCCCAGTGAAATTAGATTTTTTCTTAAGTCTGGAACATGTCTCACATCTGTTAACAATTTAGTTGTGCCATCAAACATTTGCAGTTGTATGCTTCCTATCCCAACAATATTAGATGTGACATCATTACCCATGTACACGACTCCATCATTAATTGATCTATACGTCTTAAACCATTCTCTATGAATACACATGTGGTTTGATGCACCGGAATCTAACAACCATTGTTGATCATGATTTGACATATTAACAGACAACACTTCGTCGCTCATACCTGAACCAGATGCCGAACCTGTATCTGTCGCATTTGCCTCCTTCTTCTCTGTCGAAGAATCTTCTTTAGAAGTTTGCTGCTGTCGCTTCCAGCAGTCCTTCTTCAGGTGTCCAGCTTTCCCACAATGCCAACACTTCACCTTTGTCTTCTTTCCTTTAGACTTTGAACGAGAGTCGCTATGCTTTCCCCCGGAGTGTCTCTCTCTCGAGCGACCTCTGGCCATCATTACCTCTGATGTAGAGGTGTCTGCATTCGACCTCTTCCTCGTCTCCTCAGCCTCGGACAACAAGGCTCCAAGCACATCGTTCTCAAAATGGACACTCTGAGTTTTCGCCATCTTGTTTCAGCAAAAAACACAGTAATCTCCAGAACCAATTTTCAAACAAAGAATGCCCTTTTAATTAAAAAATGCCTTTAAAAAAAAAAAAAAAATTGCCCTTACCTTCCTTTAAGTGCCTCTCACTGCCTAAAAAAAAAACCTTCCACCTTATAAAATACTTTGTGCAGATTACCCATCATTACCAATAAACAAACCATACCATATGCAAATGGTATTAATAAACAAATTTCAATTCGATTAAAAAACACTTTTACAAAAAAGTGCCGCTTATAATCTTCACCCTCTTAAATCGATTTTTGTTTACCACCATACAAATCCACTTTTTAAATGGCCACTTCATATACCATTACAAATCGATTTTACCATACCTTATGCCACACTTTTAAAAAACCCTCTCTTAAATCGATTTAACATATCGATTTAACATATGCACTTTTTAAAAAAGAATTACCATATATTAAAGTGGCATATTAAAACTTCAAAAAAACGATGGCATAAAGTGGCATATATATATTACCATATATTAAAAAACGATGGCATATATAAAAACTTCAACTTATCGTAATAGGTTCATAGGTTCATGGCGGGCAGCTTTTCAAACAGCAGCAAAACAGAATTCAACGCACTCCAAACCAGCGTTTCATTCAAACCTGTTTGGTCAACGGCCTCTACGCACAGGACGGCCTCATGACAGCGTTTTAAATCAACGTAGCAGCATTAACACGCAGATCTGTAACATCAACGCACTAGGAAACAGCAACAGCATTAATCGGCTTTTAATACCTCCACACAGCTTCACACCAGCAATCGATTGACGGCTCCGGCAATCACCAAACTCCGATCCGATCCGCAGCAATGTTCAACGCACCACTTTACGCACCTCCGCCATTCAACGCGGCCAGTTCAACACTGGTTATACAGCGGCTTAACAGATGCACACGGCTTCTACCACAGTGTATGGTTCTTCACGCAGACCAGCACTCCACATAATGAACACGCAGGTCTGCACAGCACGCGCAGGTATACTTCACACGCACGAGCACTCCAATATACCAGCATCGATTTTTAAATAACTCCACGCAACCTTCCTTCACTGCGCGCTCCTCTACTGTGCGCTCCTCAACAAAGCTCCGATACCACTTGTCAGAGAAATCACAGCGGAAACCTTAAACAATTAACACACAGCAGATTTAATCAAGCACATAAGAGACACAGGAGTTTTACCGTGGTTCACCCAAACCTCTTGGGCTACGTCCACACAACAGGGCATTGGCAGTCTTTATTAATTCAAACAGGGGATTACAATTCACACACACTCTCTCCAAAACAAACGTATGGAGACCTGTTATATAGCAGGAGAATCTAACAGCTCTCAACTCAAATTTAGCTAGCATTAACTCCCTCCCAACAAACTGGAGTTAATCTAGCAACAATTTCCTAATTTTTGTCACCTACTGAGATTTTTCCTATTCTATTCAAAACAGAAAATCTCAACAGAACATTGAAGTAAGACTTTATATTCTCAACTAAGTAGTAAAAATATGAGAGGAGACTAGGTTTAAAGGGACTTTATTTTCTCCAAATTTAAATTCAAATCTTGTGAAGGATGGAAGCAGTTTTCGAAAAAGTTAAATTATCATATCAAAAAAATATTTAGAAAAATTATGCTAAATATTTAGATCCTCTGGAGGATGGAAGCAGTTTTCGAAAAAATTAAATTATCCTATCAAAAAAAATATTTAGAAAAATTAAACTAAATATTTAGATAATTTAATAAATTTTGAAGATTAAAGCTACCACTCATATTCATTAATAAAACAACTCATATAATTTTAATATTTTGAAAGCCAAATTGTGTAAGATAGAAAAATATATAACAAGGAAGAAATAAAAGATTAAATATTTGACGGAGAGTGTTTAAAAAAAAATCATGCGAGAAGTGTAAAGTAGAATCTAATCGGTCAGTTCAGAAAGGAGTATTTATTGAACGAAACCAATAATTACGTCTCCAACTTCCACCTCTAAAATGGTCGTAATGTAATGAAATGAAAATTAATTTTACAAAAACCAGCCACTACCACCACTACCCATCTGACATCTCATTGAATAAATGAATTTTAAATCCAAGAATTTATTGTGAACTTGGAGGAGGATTTATGGAAACTAACAGATATTAATGCCGTAGTCTAACTAGCCAGAGGAATCGCCCTGAAAATCATGAAAATTCTGATAAGATTTTCAAAAAATCCGGCAGGAATTTTTCTAAATTCATGTTATAACTATCAAAGTTTAATATTTTGGGTGTCCTACAGGTTTTTGATGATGCTGAATCCATTTCCAATATCAAAATCAGGATTCAAACACTGTTTCTGCAAGATTTTTTAAATTTTTTTGGCCTGGATTCCGGCCAATTTTGACCGTCCGGGCAATTCCTCCGGCTCGTTAGACGACTCCGATATTAATAGCTTTACCGCTATCCAAGCAATAGCTACCATCAACAGCATTTATGATTACATTTTATTAATTCTTACTAAAGTTATGCAAATTTATGGCACAACCCTTCCTTTATTACAATCAAATTAGCTGCAATCAACTGCATTTATGATTACATTTTATTAATACTTATAAAAGTTATGCATACTTATGGCACAGCCCTTCCTTTATTACAATCAAATAATTATAGTTATGGCATTAATGGCAATGAGCACAATAATCATACTATTACCACCTATTTAGATAAGATAAAAAATGTTGAGTAGTTAAGAATGTATTAACACTGTAACAACTATATTACAAATTTAAAAATATAAAGCAGAGTAGTTTAAAAAGTTATAAATTTGTTTATAAATTAGTAAGAACTTTGGTATGATTTTTGTCTAAATTTAGTAATTTTTTTGGGAAATTTAGATTATAGTTATTAAATTTCAAGATTTTGGGGGTTCAATGATATTGAATCTATTTCCACCATAAATTATTCAAATATTTCTATAATCAATTTAAAAAAAAAAAATAACATAATTTCAAAAAAAATAACTTTTCCAAAAAAAATTGTAATCTCGATAGATAAACTCAAAAAAAAAAATTAAATAATTAAAAATTTACTAACTCTCAGGGTTTTATATAAAACATTTTCCTCTCAGCCTTACATTACATTTCAACAAGCCCAGGAAAGATCAACAAGCTCAATTTATATATCAAGTAAGGGTCAACCCCATAATCGAAATCCTAATCTTCCTCATAATCAAGTTGTTAACTCGCGTCAAAAGGCAAATTAAGGTGTACGAGGAGAGATGAATTCAATCAAGTTTACTCTGGTCATAAAATTGGATCCCTGAGATCAATTCAAGGGCTGTAGCGGGTGCGAAAGTGGTGTTCAACTGGGTAGTATGGGTAGGCTCGACCATACCTTAAAGCGCATCCTCTTTTCTTTGTCATGTCGGGGACAGCAATTATACCATATGGCTTTAGTTTTGTTTTTCTATTTTTTTAATAAAGATATTATAATATAAATAATATTTATTTATTTAATAATTATATTATAATAAAAATAGTATTGTAAATTTGTTTTTTTTTTTAATGAATATATAAATAAATTTAATATTAAATAAATTTTTATTATTGAAAACTTTTAAATAAAATTGACAAAATAAAACTATTAAATATAAATCTATATTATTTTTTAAAATGAATTATGTTTGCATTACAATAAAATAATAATGATTAAAAAATTATTATTTTTTAAAATATTAAAAAAAAATATTTAAATCTAAATAATTATGTTTTCATTACAATAAAATAATAATGATTAAAAAATTATTATTTTCTAAAATATTAAAAAAAAAAAATTTAAATCTAAATATTTATAAAAAATATAAAATTTGATTTTACATATTTATAATTATAAGAAATATATAATTATTTTAAATAATTTGAATTTTTTAAAATAATAATTGAAAATAAATTTATATTTATAATTAACAAAAATAAGACTAATTTCCATTTATAATTATCTATAAAATAAAATAAAAAATTGTTATAACTAAATTAAATAACTAACCTAAATGGCTTAGTAAAAACTATTGACCCACCCTAACTGAATGAGACAGTTGCTCTAAAAACAGCCTGTTGTTTGCATAAATATATTAGTATAAGTTACTATTGATTAGACTCACCCTAACTGAATGAGACCGTTGCTCTAAAAACAGTGAATAAATATATAGCATAAGTTATTCTGTTATTGATGATGAGATTTTGAAATATTTTAAAAATTTGATGATAAAAATAAAGTAAATTTTCAAAATATTCCAAAATCTATAATCCAATTATATTAATAATTCATATTAATTTAGACCAACATATTTCATCCTAGTTTAACACATGGACGATAAGGATGAAACTGTTGGCTATAGTCACGGCCTGTTATTAGATGCATTTCTTCCGAACACTTGAGATTTGCAGACACGTGCCTGCTTAAACCAGCATTTTTTTTTTTCAGAAACCAACATATTTCTATCATAATTTCAATGGTAAATGTTTTGATATTTGCCAGAGATGATTATAAATCATGAAACCCTATCTAAATGGCATTACTATATCATTGTGATAGACTAGAAATAAATAAAATGACAGAGCAGCGGAAACAGAATCGTGGCCCACCTGAACATGGCCTCTGCTAGCAGCAGAATGTAAAGCAGTTCCACCTCGGCTATCTTTGCACCAAATCACCACATTCAGGCGCTGATGACTAGACTGCCTTATCAGCTCTCCCAAAATCTCAGTGCTCCCTCCTGTGGCTGCAGCAAGAAGAGCTTTGCTCATAACTTCAAACGGAACATCTATACCCATTCCCCTACAATACTCAATATCATTTTGATTATTATTATTCGACCTCAAAGGCTGCGCAGGATAATCACAAATAGCTGAGCCGAGGATTTCTCTGAAAATTTCGGAGCTATTAGCTCTGGCAGCTGCATACAGCATGTCCCTCAGCCCAAACTCCCCGTCACCAAAAACCAGCTGCGGCTTTATCTTCAACAGTCTCTGGACGATTTTCATGTCGCCTGCCGCGGCGGCAGAATAGAGGGCCCAAGGGCCATAGCCGGAATCGATGAGAGAGTTAGAGTTTACATTCCATTGGTGAAGAATTAGCTCCCTGACGATCAGTCCACGACCGTTGGGCCTTGGCTGCATCCGTGAAACGGCACTCGTCATCCCACAAATCTTCGAGGCGGCGGATTCGCGTGAGAGATGCGAGATCTTTAATGAGAGAGGTGTTCAGTTTCAGCAATTCAATGGCAGATTCGACGAATCCATTAGACGCGGCCCAATCCAACGGTGTTGCGAACCAGCATTGGTAGCCGTTGCATTCTTCCCATCTCAGAGGAATCCTCGTTGCACCTCTGGTTTCCATGGAGTATTGTCGGTGCAACGAAAAGGGCAAACAACTCTATGTACAATTAATATGTCAATTTGCTTCATTGAATCCTTGTCCAGAATAGCAGCCGGCGTGCCATTCACGTCGTCGCCATTACTGAGTTTGACCCCACCAGAAACCTCACCCTGCAACTCTGAGTACGCGGGCCGGCCACATTAATCCACCGATCCCCGGCCATTGATTTTTTCTGAGTTACGATGACATCAAAGTCAAGAAGAAGCTTAAATGACTTTGATGTGTGAACCTGTGAATGCAGTCCTTCACCGACGGAGGAAATGATATTTGTTGGTAAACTGTTACGAAATTTCTCATCCCGACTCCTTAGGCGACGACGCCACGTGTCAGAGCTAATTAGTCTCGTTAATTTACTGCCATATGTTTTGCAACCTATTTACTGGCATTAAGTGAATAAATAATTTTGGGGATTCGGTCAAAGTTGATTTATTGTTATTATTAATTTCGTTAATAAAAATTAGAGCGCGTTAGCTATGGTCCACGTATGTGGCTAATTTTGAATACAAGAGGGAAGTTGCCCTCCTCGTTTACAATTGTGAAAAATTATTATGATATGTTTTAGGATTAATAATTTATTAATTTTAAATTTAAGTTTGATTTTGGAAAGATATAATCGAATAAGCAGATTGGGGAATTGAGTTTATAAATCAAGAAATAAGGAATATCTCTATCACTCGTGTGTGTATATATATGAGAAGTGATGCAAACATGGTGTATAAAACATCAAGAGAAAAGGGACACTCATATATATATATAATATCGAAGTGATGCAAACATGGCATATAGTTTTTGCCTCGTATATTTTGTTGTTTATTTTCTAATAAGTTATTAATATTTTTTTAATTAATTAATTATTAATTAATTTATGTAATTATTTAAGTTTTTTTTTTTTTTAATCTAGTTGTTATAACATCATATTGGTCTTAATATTCAAATTTACATTATTTGAGATTTTCTTTTTTGTACCACAAATTTTCATATTGGTTCTTATACTCAAATTTACATCATTTGAGGTTTTCTCTTTCGTAAATCTTTGTGGTGGTTAGTAGAGAGTGCCACGAGTTTTCTCAAAGATAATGGGTCCCTTATCTACAATGCCACCAATATTTCTCCTTGATCTATGATGGCATTACTTGAGTTTCTAAGGCAAATGTATGGTCGACAAATTGACTCTTAGATACATACCTTGTCCATGTATCTCAACTTGCAAACAAATGTGTCCAAGCAAAAGAAGTTGCAACATGCAATTATGTATCTAAAAGGCATAGCATTGGATGATGCCAAGACACCCTCGAATGCTCAATGGTATACATTGAATTGGGTGAAGGTTCTCTTTCTAGTTAAATTCAATACCTTACTATGAATTGGATAGTATTTGTGTGGCTTGGTGAGGAAAATTTTATTCCTCTAGGAATTGCTAGTCATTCACTACTACATAAAGGGGGGTTTTTAAGACAATATTTAAGACAATTTTTGGGTAAATTGTCTTAACTTAAGACAAAAGAAAACTTGTGTATTGTCTTAAATATTGTCTTTAAGCGGGTGTCTCAAATTAAATTGTCTCTATAAAGACAATACATAACGCAAGCATTTTTGTCTCTCCAGAGACCGTTTCATTTTTGTCTCTCTAGAGACAATAGTAGCACTACAACACAAAGGGGGGTTTTAAGACAAATTTTGGGTAAATTGTCTCAAATTATTGTCTTGAAATTTGTCTCTATAAAGGCATATTGTCTTTATGGAGACAATGTCTTTAATCCTATCTATTGTCTTTCTAGAGACAATATAAAACAATGAATCCAAAAAAAGATCTCACCATTAAAATAAATCAATATAAAATTATTTAATTAAAAAAATCTACAATATCATTGAATAATTTATATTAGGGTACAGTTGAATCGAACCACCAACCTTCTGCATGGCAGGTGCTCTTCCATTGAGCTAGCACTCTTTAAAGAATTATGTGAGGTGTTATGGCAGTCCTTGAAATTGTATAATAGGCATTGATTTTTAAAAAAGCGTTCAACACATAATGGCATAATCCTTGTAAAATATATAATCATGCAAGCCCTTATTTTTAACTTAATAAAAAATTAACTCAATGGAGTTAGCTCAGTGTGACACCCTTATAGCTTCACTTGCACAAAAAGCTAATAATAAACAATAATCTACAAACAAATTAATCTAGCCATACAAAGAAAATTAACTAGAATTAGCACAAGCAATACAACCACTACCCAAAGAGCTACACCAACTTGATAGTAGGCACTGATGACACATATGATGTACACAACAAGCCATGACTACATCGTCAACTCATTCAAGACAGATTGGGCACTCTCCTAATTCATCGTTACTAATTTCTTTGACCACTTCTTCAATGTAAACTTTTGAACATATAGAACTAGAATCTCCATTAACACACATTTAGCTTCCTAGAAGAAAACGCCTTGCCCACTTATACATATCAGATGACTGTTGTGTATCAGTACTACACATCTATGGACTCAGAACTATTAGTGTGTTCATATTTTTAGGTTTTGTATGATGTCATTAGAATTACAGTTATATCTAATTTAATAGTGATTGGAAGGTTAAGGTTTTTAGATATTATGTACAAGATTTGTGCTTGATTTTCTTGTTAAAGGGAATACTTGACATTTTTAGAATGAGTTTCATATAGATACTATATTTCAGTTAGTTTCATATAGATAAAGATATTAGTGTTAGTATCCTGAAATATGAAAAGTAGTGGTGTCTAAAGATACTATTTCTGGTTATCTGGACAAGTTTAGATGGGATCTTTTTTCCTTATAACCACTTGAATACCATAAATTAATACTATGGATTCTTATAAACCTAGAGCCATATAAACCTAGAGCACTAGGAATTTGAGCTAGCCAAGTTACCTGAACCAATATGATTTGCAGAAAGAATGATTTGAAATGAAATTGCTAATACTAAGACAAATGACATCCATATGCAATAAAATACTATAATAATTTTTAAATGCAATTCCATAGATATTGTGAAAATTTTACTTTAGACAACCGAGAAAACTAGCCCGACAACATAGGTGAATCACTACGAAAAAGGACAATAATTTTAGAGAAACTACAATGACTGCATGTATCTTTAATGAATAGGTTAACACAATTTCTCTTCTTAGTTGCTACAAAATTATGGTAAGTGATAGTAAAAATGCATCCCTGGCTTGTACTCCACTTCTTACTCATTGCAACAAAGATATGTAATCAAACTTAATATATAAACATATAATACAAATACCATTTAAATTCCTGTTCTTGACGTCAGCAAACTAATTTCAGATCAATTGTCGATCATCAGTTTAGTCATTTAGATTCTTGTGGAAAGCAGTCTGCAATAAACATGGCAAAACCACATGATGCACATCAACACATGGGGAAAATTTCATGAATTAAACAAATAATAACATAGTCTAGAACTGAATGAAGAAAATGACATGCACAGATTAATATCCCTTTAGAACTGTCACAAAGAAAAGCATAACCATTGCAAAGAAATACAAACAAATGTTCCAAAAACATACCGAGGTAGATGTTTTCAAGAGTTCTCGGATAGCCATTGTTGCATAGCATGAAGTGGGTAGGGTAAAGCTCATGAGAAGAGAAGTGAAAGATGCAAATGTAGAATTAATAACAGAATTCGCTTCCTTCAAATCTGCTTTTATGTGTATTTCATCACTTTCCTTAGCTACAAAATTTTGTTTGTCATCATCGACCAGATGTTGACAATTTTCAGTCGTAGAATGCTTGTCATGTTCCTCCAGACCTACATCTGAGGATTTCTGTTTAATCCGGTTGTCTAAATTATTACATTTACCTATATTATCAAGATCTGTTTCGACCAAAGATTGTGTGGGGTCCTCATACGTGACAATTTCCCTGATCAGAAAGTTTATTTTGTTAGAAAAAATACAGCCTGTTTGACTCAACAAGACACACCTGTATATGTATGAACTAAAAGAAGTATACGAGTAAGATATTTAAATAGTAAGAACTTAGAAGATTCTTCTCATAGAAATTCCTCCTGATTGCAATACCAAGAACCAGAGATAAAATCAGAGGCTAAAACTTCCAGGCACAAGTATCATTTCAGAGAAGGAATCAAAGAATTAAACATGTGTCTCTTCAATCAAAAAGCATTTAACATTCAACCACAATCATACTTCAATTTTCACATACCATATAAAATCGATTGGCTTTTGAATCAGTCGCCTATATGCTCCTGGTATGTTTGTAATTGAAAATTCTCTATAAGGATGAGATTCAACTCTAACATCAGAAAAGTAACACATTCATGAATAGAAAGATATGAAACAAGACACTAGAAGAAGATTTGCAATCGATCATCAGATACTGATACTTATTTCTGATTAAGAAAAACATCACCACATTGAGATGAATAAAAGGAAATCTTCCTCCAAAATATTTTGCCTTGCAACTACAACAAAAGATTAATCTAACATTGACATTAGAACTAGAAACTTACTTCACATTGTGAGAGTTGTCTCTCAAGTTGACCGAATCTTGGATCAACAAAACCCGATCATAAGAAAGAAAGTAATTCTACCACTCATGATCAATTTTACCAAAAGAACAAAATACTTAACTAAGACAACTGCAAAGGCATTGTCATAGAAATACTTTTGTAGTCTTTACTGTAGAAGATTGTACATTTTCGACATTACAGTAAATGTAAGGCATTGCAGATTCATTCCATTTCTCAAATGAAACTGTAATATCCCGGATGGGATATTTTAACTAAAATGCAGAAAAATACTGAATACCACAATTTGCCGTAAAATAATCATTCATTCAACAGAAGATTTCCATGTAAAATTAAAAGACAGGAAACACTGCAATCCAATACCATATAGAACAGAAGAAAAATCTCAGCTTTTATTATAGATAATAAACAGGGGGTTACATATAGATCTGACCCAAGAAGAGCTGAGATAGAAAACTGGCCACCAAGATAAGCTGCTGAACGGCACTGGCCACAAACTGCACTGCTGCACTCTCCCTCCGGCAACAGCTGAAACTGAACCCACTGAAACTGATGAAGCCCAAGTTGAAGATCTGAATGATCCTCACACCAAACTCTGAAGCTCTGTGAAACTCCTAAGTGAGGTCTCCTCAAGAGAGTTGGGTTTTCGTCCAACACTCACAAATCACCCGAGGGTTTTCGTCCTGGGGCTACGGCTGAAGTAGAGAACCACGTCCTCAAACCTCTCATACACAAGCAAATGATCTACTCCAAAGATGTCTCCCAATGGCCTCCTCCCTTTCTTTTATAGATCCCTTGGAGCCTTCTAGAGCATTATTTTATTATTATTTTATTTATGGAGCACTTTTCCCTTTTATTAAAATATTATAAAATACTCCTTTTTAATGCAGAAAAGGGTATATCGGCTACCACGCCTCCTCCGGTCACTGAAATCTCTGTCTAACTGTCCCATCGTGTAGGTCTCCTCGTCCCGATTCTGATGAGCTATTACACTAAGGTGTTCCATCGTATATTCCTCCCGGAATGCCACCTTGAGCATTATCAGCTGAGTTAAGCCCATAAATAACTCAAAATTCCGAAAGTTATCGGAATGCATCGGAACGAAAGCCAACTGCCCGGATGATGGAGTATATCAAGCGAATGCCTCCAAGCACCATGAAAACTCCTCAAAACTCCTCCGAAAAGCTCCTGAGCCCACTGATAGCACCAATCTGTACATGTGACCTGTCTGCTCCTAACCCTGGAAGTCCCTCCTAGCCCTGTCACGGGTGATACCAAAAATGGGAACATTATAGACCTCTCGCCCCAAGATTGCTTGCCCTCAAGCAATCGAAATATGTGGGCCACTCTGTTGGCCCGCTGCATCTCAGACCCAATGCCTGGATCCCATACCAACCTCTGTGTGCTGCTATGCACCTGTGTCAAACCTCTCGGAACAGATCCCTCAATGCCGGGATCCCAAACTGATCTCTCTCTATCCCAGTCAACAAACAATCCTCCTGGATCCCAATGCCACCATGGCCAATCATCGCCCAAGTCCCATGGCTCAGGCTGCGCACTGTCTCTGGCTATAGCTGATGCTCTCAGAGGTGAAGCCCACCAGCAAGCATCAATGCTCCCGGGCTCCTGTTGTGCTGTACCTGTAACTGCACATGTTGCCCCACCATCTGCATACCAACTCATCACCTCTCTCCAATCCAAGTCCTGACTCAATCCCATGCTGATCCTGTTCTCCTGGAATCGGAAAGGAGTCCTGAAGTAACGACAATCGGTGCCCTCCTGCCAGCTGGAATCTGTAACATCTACTATGTCTAAGGGCCCCTACTCCACTGTGCTCGCCACGAAAAATACCGTACCATCAAGAGGGTACCAACTCATGATCTCCCGCCAGTCCATCCTGGAAGAAGAATCCAATGTAGCAACAACCACACATGGAACACGCCCAGGGTGTTGTTGCCAGCCTGTAATCAACTCCCACTGCTCTGGCCTGTCTACCAATGGAAGCTGCCTGTAGAAGGAAGCCTCTCTCTCTATAGTGGGCCAAAGTGGGCAAGACATGCTGCAAGCCCCATCGATGTACTCCTGGAGAGTACTACTCATCGAAAGTGCTGCAGCCCGGCCGACTGTATGTACATCTGTCTGTACCTCATCAATGTGTCGGCCCAAAGATGGATGCTCCACCATCTCCAACAACTCATCCCTCTCATCGGGAATGTAAAACTCCTGTTGTCCCCTAGCTCCCTACAGAACTATCCCATCGACCTCCAACGTCTCTAGAGGATATGGATCTGCAACCGGTGTCTGTGCATCTGACTACTCCTCTTCAAAGGCTGACCCCAATGTTAGCTGCATATCCATCATAGGCTCAATGTAGGTGCCCATCTGGATCTCACCCAGGGAAATGTCATGCCTGATGTCCATAGTATCCTCCTCTGCTGACTCAGGCTCCATCATATGCTGTTCTGGCTGAATCGTCACAAGTGACTCATCACCCAGAGTATCACCTATACAGTCCCCTGACTGCTCACCCTGCACACTAGAACACAGCTCTGGTCTACTGTCATCATCATCTCTGCATGGCTGCTCCCGCTCCCCAGAAGCATCCTCATATGATCCCATGGACTCATCTGAAGAAGAGTCCTCATCCTGGCATACCGAAGGAACGTCTACCTGCTCTACCTCTGCCACCTCATCTGCATCTCTCACACATGAGTGATCAGGCCCCCAAGGTTCTTTGCAAATGAAGCAAAGTCCCTTCCTCCTCAGCTCATTTCTGCTGCCTGCCTGACCAAACTGGAGTCGCTCCTCCCTAGTCAACTGTCTCCTGAGAAACTCAATGTTCTGCTCAACTAGCCCTTGGGCTAGCTCATAAGCAGCAGGCGAGACCAACCGCTTTCTCCTCCAAATGCTCAGCAACCTGATCTGCAACTTCCGGCAAATGGTCTCATGGTCTCTCATACATGACGACAAGATGGACTGCATGTGTGCTATGACAGTATCAGGATGATGTTTCCTAATGCTAAAGAAGCATCGGAACATCTGCAAAATCAGGTCATCACACTCAAGATCGATCATGACCTCATAAGTTCGGGCCATAGCCATGACTTCTAGAACCTTAAGCTTCCTCCCAAATGTAGACCCTGCGCAAGTGTCCAAATCCTGAAAGGTTCCTACTATCAATCTGAAAATTCTTCTCATAATATCATCATTGTAGGGAGGGAAGGGTGTTGTTATCCTCAAGATATCGCTGAAACAAGAGGCAAATATCAGTTGGACTCTCTCACATGGATGTTCCAAGAATCTGGCTTGTATCAATGCAAGCATAGATGGCTCCAAAGCCCAATTCAAACACCAATCAGATTGTTGTACCTTTGAGAGACAGGATTCCAGATTCTCTAACATGGGCAAGTCATTCCCTAACCTTCCATTCTTCAAGTCCATCCCAAGTGCATAAAGCCAATTCCCCACTTCTTCCTCCTTTTGTCGATTCCTCAAATGCTCTTGTTGGAGCAATTTATGTACCTTCTTGGAGAAGGGTCTGCTGTTCTGATTAGTTTTTTGGTTTTCTGATGCACGGTGGTTCAAGGAACCAACTTCTGTCTTTATTTTCATCAATCTGTTTAGAAGTTCCTCCATGGTTCAATCAAGGATATAATCACTGTTTTTCTGAGCTAATGAGGTATTCCTTCAGTCAGTATCCCATCAAAACTTCATTTGCAGCTACTGTAGGCTTGAGTATATTCCTTGATTTGATTTTTATTTTATTTCACTTCCAAGTACAGTGATCCGCATAAGATGACAGATCTCAAATTTCAGAACTTTAATCATTAACCAGAGCTTCATAAAAATAACCCACTGGTCAACAATGCTACCCATTCCATCACCGTTACATACTCAGGAATCATCTATTAATGTCACTTGTCTACCCACAAAAAAATAAAATTAGCAGTAAACCCAACACAGTGAGCAAAATATAGAACTTGGAATCCGCACAATTCTGGAATTAAAATGGAACTTGAATGGTAAAAGAACAGCGGAACCTGATATATTCGTATGGGTAACTTCTCTGCTTTACACTGTCCCTCTCTGCACAGACTCGACTTCCTCTACAAATTTATGCCTTCAATAAGACCGCTCCAGAAGTTGGAATACGACAACCCTTGACATTGGAACTTCTCGGCCCCAACGATAATTATCATAGACGGTCCCTCAACTGATAAGATTCAATTTGCAACTACAGCGATGCTCAATCCCTCCCTTCTACAGCTCTCGGCTTATGTATGGAGAGATTTGAAATTCGGTGAGGTAATCCGCTCAGGTTTCTCCGCGTACACATGTATACTGCCTTCTTGTCTAATACATCGACTTGCCTCCACAGTAACTCAGGTTGACCAACAACGTGTACACACAGCTGTGCATCCACCCACAAATCTGCACCCGTCAACTGTCTGTGCAATTCACGGCCGATCACCTTGGCCGTCGCTGCACCGGAATTATAGAAACACGATTTATGTAGAATTAATTTGCATGATTGATATCCTGGGCATTTACTCCTAATACTAGCTCTTCAACGTGTGCCCAACTTTAACAAATAGCCAGCGCAACTTTCGAATGACAGCGTTAATCCCTTTCTTCAGATGCTGTGAGTATGCCTCCGATAGCGCACATCAATCTGTTTAGAGAAAACGATGGCGGCAACATTTCGGCTTGCTGAAGAGTTTATTCAGATGCGGCTTCCCCTCGAACAAATACGGGATATGGTTAGCAGTCGTGGCCATCCTGATTCTGGCGGCGACATAGTTCTAGAGAAATTCGGCTCCTTTACTCGACGACTGTCAATAATATGACTTTATTAGTGAGATTGTGCCATTGCAATAGAAGCATCGATCCCGTTCTGCAAGTACTCAGATATCGACCCACCTCTTAACTCCCAAATTGACCGCCTATCTCCGGCAAGAATGAACACAGCGCCACACTCAACAAATGTTCTGAATACACAATCTCCGGTCTCAAGCAAAATCATTGATATGCACGATTGTGTTCACTTATTACATAATTCTGAGCTCATCCTTATCACACTCCATGTGTGCGATTCTGTGCCGACGGGCCATACTGGCCGTCACCGCCAATGCTCTAAAGATTGACTAAGCTCACTGCCCTGATAATTGCATGCTGTCCCCTGCAGTTCTCGGCGTCTCTGTGCTATTGCTCATTCCGCGGAGTGTGTGTGCTTCGACCACCTTTCCAATGGACTGTACGTAGCCCCACAGCCCCACCTTGTCTCCTCGCCGATCGAACAAAAAAATTCTGGTTAGACAGAACACGTTGCCGTCCGCAGAAAACACAACCCGAAGAGACAAAAAGAATGTCGTTACTGTCACAATTTGTTGTGGTGGTGAATGCAGATCTCCTGTTTCAAGCCTTTGCCTGAAAATACGTCTTCCAATATCACTCATACTTCTATATGCACAACTGCTGCATCAAGGTCATCTATACCAAGAGCCTTTTTGAATTTGATTATTGATTCTGTCTCATCACCTTTGAGGTCCTCATTGCCAGAAGGAATAATAGAAGAAACATACCTAAATCAAAATTGAAAACCCGCAGGCTGAGCCAAGAGCAACTGCTCTGATACCACTGTAATATCCCAGATGGGATATTTTAACTAAAATGCAAAAAAATACTGAATACCACAATTTGCCGTAAAATAATCATTCATTCAACAGAAGATTGCCATGTAAAATTAAAAGACAGGAAACACTGCAATCCAATACCATATAGAACAGAAGAAAAATCTCAGCTTTTATTATAGATAATAAACAGGGGGTTACATATAGATCTGACCCAAGAAGAGATGAGATAGAAAACTGGCCACCAAGATAAGCTGTTGAACGGCACTGGCCACAAACTGCACTGCTGCACTCTCCCTCCAGCAACAGCTGAAACTGAACCCACTGAAACTGATGAAGCCCAAGTTGAATATCTGAATGATCCTCACACCAAACTCTGAAGCTCTGTGAAACTCCTAAGTGAAGTCTCCTCAAGAGAGTTGGGTTTTTGTCCAACACTCACAAATCACCCGAGGGTTTCCGTCCTGGGGCTACGGCTGAAGTAGAGAACCACGTCCTCAAACCTCTCATATACAAGCAAATGATCTACTCCAAAGATGTCTCCCAATGGCCTCCTCCCTTTCTTTTATAGATCCCTTGGAGCCTTCTAGAGCATTATTTTATTATTATTTTATTTATGGAGCACTTTTCCCTTTTTATTAAAATATTATAAAATATTCCTTTTTAATGCAAAAAAAGGTATATCGGCTACCACGCCTCCTCTGGTCACTGAAATCTCTGTCTAACTGTCCCATCGTGTAGGTCTCCTCGTCCCGGTTCCGATGAGCTATTACACTAAGGTGTTCTATCGTATATTCCTCCCGGAATGCCACCTTGAGCATAATCAGCTGAGTTAAGCCCATAAATAACTCAAAATTCCGAAAGTTATCGGAATGCATCGGAACGAAAGCCAAACTGCTCGGATGATGGAGTATATCAAGTGAATGCCTCCAAGCACCATGAAAACTCTTCAAAACTCCTCCGAAAAGCTCCTGAGCCCACCGATAGCACCAATCTGTACATGTGACCTGTCTGCTCCTAACCCTGGAAGTCCCTCCTAGCCCTGTCACGGGTGATACCAAAAATGGGAACATTACAGAAACAGTTTGAACAATATATTAGACTGAGTTATTATGTTTATAATCACCTATTATTGTAGTTACAATCCAGCCCGAGGTTATCAAAATTCATGGCCTTGGTTATAGTGTCAAAAAACAGGAAAGTAAATTGAGGACTGTTATCTTCTTGTGCATTTGTGTCATTTCACAGTCAAAATATGATTTTTATTTGTGTTAATTTTAGCTCTCTGAAGACAGGTTTGAGAAGGTGTGGAAAGAGCTGCAGACTCAGATGGTTAAACTACTTGAGACGAAATATAAGGCATGGACGATTCTCAGAAGAAGAAGACAACATGATCTGTAGCCTCTATGCTAGTATTGGTAGCAGGTAAAATGCAATCAACCAGTCTTAAAAAAATAAACAGCTTCTCATTCATCTGCAAAGTCCTTTACTAGTTTTTTTATTCAAACACAACAGCTAACCTGAGAATTCTGGCATGCATTCTTCAGGTGGTTTATCATTGTTGCCCAGTTGCCAGGGAGAACAGATAATGATATCAAAAATCATTGGAACACAAAGCTGAAGAAGAAAGTACAGATAAACAAACGGAAGGGTCATCAAACCCATATACCTGCTGCAGCAAAACAAGAAAGTGGCCACCTGCAGAACTATGCTATGTCAGGGGCCATTACAATCCCAAATATCTATGGGCCACAGCAAGCTTAGAATGTAATGAATATTGATATGCATGCTTCTTCCTCGAACTTTGGCCCTGGAATAATCTCTCAGATGTTCGAGAAAAACTTTGGCTCAACAATTATTGAATCCAATTCAAGTTCAGAACTAGCTACATCTCACTTGAATCCTCGGAAAATCCAGCTTGATCAGGAACTGTTGTACCATGGTTACTATCTAGGAGAGCTGTTCCAAAGGCCTGAAGGAATTCTAGTGGATTATCATTCAAACAATAACATGACTATGATCAGTACCAGCTCCTCATTACAGGCATCCAACTGCATTAGCACTTCACAGATACAACTTGGTAATCATCATTATAACTTGGACACTGCAAGCCATATTTTCTATGAGACATCAGGCACTCCAACACCCATGTATGTAACACACATGGATAATTATATAAAACAAGAAAATCGGCCTGCAACATCAGTTGAAAATGACAATTCATTGATTTTTTCTGCATCTAGCTCACCTGAGCGGGGACACTATAAATCAGATTGGATGAATACCTTCAACATGGAAATTAACTTGGGAGCCTATGAATTCTCAATGGAATTGAATGACCTATTATTGTACACCAATGGCTCAGAAGTACAGCAGTTAGAACCCTGCAATTATGCTTGTGGATCAATCAGCTTATATTAGCAAGTTGCAAGTAGACTAGCATAGCAAAGGGAACCTGTTGTTATGTTATGATTGTGAGTATTGGGAATAGACCACCCCAGTCTCACTTCTAAGCTCATGAGAATTATTTTTAGTCTTAATAAATAGAGATTCATTTCTTTCAAAATTATGATTATAAAACTTTAACAAAATCATTTTTAACACTAACTCTATCTCTGAGTTAATTACAACTACTATTGCAAAACCATTGAAGTCACTACTATCTCCCATCTTTCTTACTTTGGTGGAGCTGAATGTCCTTTGTCATCTCTCTTAATGGGGAGCATAATTTGGATGGTGGGGGACGTTTTCCATGTGTTAGTTAAAACATAATTTTTCCAATTTCTTTGGTTGGAATAAGCCAAAATAAATTTGTTTGGTTTGTTTTGCTGCTATGGTTTTTCTAAATTGTTTGCTCTTTATCGAATTGAGAAGTAGAAGATTGGTTCAAAAGTGAACGTGATTGTTCTTTTTGTTCTGCTTCAAGCTCTAGCCTTATATCAGAAGACTCCAAACTGAGATCAGGGGGGAGAATGTGTGCATTCCCGCACCTAGACTAGGCATCCAAGCCAATGTGAAACTTTTCACACGATCCTACTTTCCAAGACAAACCTGCTCAAATTAATTCAATAGAGTTCAAAACAGATCACCAGATGGTTGATATGTCCTTTCTATTCCAGCTAGGCCTTCTGAACCATTCATTTATATTCTGCGGCCTGTGTGTAGCTTTAAACATGGTATTTACTATTAAATATGACTAAGCTGTCAATATCTAGGAGTGACGTTGCAGGATAACCACATAGAATTTATCTCCACAGGCATGAAGACTTAACTTACCTCAGAGACGGAGACTACCATGACATAAATAATACTGGTTAAATAAGATTCAGCAGATAAGAAATTTGCAATACAATATAAACAGAAATAATGCACCTATAAATTTTCTATTGATTTTCTACATCTACTAATATTGAGATTCTGAATCACTAGTGTCATTAAGTATAAAATAGTAAGTTTCCTGGACTTATGGAAGTAGATAGATAAACTAAACCTGTGCTAGAAAAAGTAGCAAGGAAGACATATATAGGGTAATTGTCTAAATATTGGGCTCCCTTGACACATTGGATCGTTCTCTTGGGTGTTTTTTATGTACCGTATTCACAGTTCTTCCTCGATCTCACATTTCCAATAATGGAATGTGATAGAGGCCTTACATCCTGTGTGTGATACTTGCATCAAGAACATACTCATACAATAGATATCATATCAGTGTTCCATAAGACAGGAGAAGCTAAACAGTTTAAACTTGTCCATAATAGGATCAACATTAACAACAAAAAAAACACAATACACTACACATCCCTTGCAAGTTGTTAGCATGAAAAGTTTATTCGTAGACTACTGCACCACATCAACTAGGTACCCATTTGACCTCAATGTGAGTACGAATATGATTCAAGCCCTTTCTAATGCAAGTTACCATCCCAATTGTACATTTCTAAGAATCAACATAATACTTACCTCCTTGAAATGGTATGAAACTTCTTCTTCCCCACCATTAGCACTAGTTCCAAATGTACATTTGTTAGGTTGTTTTTGCATTAAGCATTTCATATATCAAAAGGCTATCCATAAATTTCCATGCTTGGGGTTATATAAATTGGATATAAAATTATTACAAATTCTTAAGTAAATATTCAATCTTCATAGAATCTCTCTCTAGTGAGCCATGCAACTTGGTTGTCTAAGTTTGGAAATCATCGACTGTTTTACACATATTAAAATGAAGGACACAGTGGCACTGAATGAATAGAGATGATATCCAAGTTATTCCACCTATTTTGGAAAATATGAAACCAATTGAAGATACAGAAACACAAAACCACAGCTAAGGAAGTTGGCCCTAGAAACTAATAGATGCAATCCTTGGTTTTGAGTAGGTAAAACAGTGACAGATTCCATGCACTAGATGGATCAATGACAGATCATGTAGTGGACATTAAATCTAATGCTTATATGGTCGAGGGTTCTAAGATTAGAATGAATCTTCTTCCTTAAGGGCTATTGCATATATCATATATGTAAAGGTTGTGTCCAAAAAATGGTTGGATTGTTGATTTATTGGTATTCTACAAAACAAGGCATTTTTACAGAAGTCAAACAGTTAAATAATCACTAACACAAATAGATCAAAGATTAATATACAAAGGTATTATATGGTTAAAACTCTCAAGGATGGAAACAATCCAATTTATGACAATTAATCTTTATATATGGACTCCATATGATCTTTGAAGAGTTTGGTTAATGTTTTGTGCTAAGATGAAATTTGGTGTAAAATTGGCTTCAGTTTGGTGAGCAGCCTCAAATCCTACTCCTGGATGGGAAAGGAAATCTGAAGGTTTTTATTTTGGGCTGTGTTTTGCACCAAGTGTCATATTTTATTAATACATTTAAATAGTCCCCAATTACTTAACGTTTCAAAATCATAGTTTTTAGCTATGAAACCCTGTTCACCGATTGTAATTTATAACAATAACTAAATTTTCAGAAAATATATTCTTATCAGAAGGGACATAAGCAGTATTAGTTGATATGAAACTGAGGCAGTAATTTAGATACAATTTTTTGGCCCAAGCATACAAGTTGAGAAAGTAAACACCAAATGAGCTCAAATTTGTTATTGGTCTTTACCTTAGCTGAGAAGGTAAACACCAATAACAAACTTGATCCTTTTGATGACAACTCTCACTTGGCTCCCAAGTACAACAAATCCATGATAATATCACTTGTCTTCAAGTTTATTGAGAAGGTAAACACTTTCTAGTAACAAACTTGATTCTTTCATGGCACTCTCACTTACCCCTCAGTCCAGCCAAACAAAGATACTCTGACTTTCCCCCAAGCCTAACCAAACCAAGATATATTAGGATAGTAAAAATTTAACAATCATCAATCCTTCTAGACTCATCTTCCAAAGACTCCCATGCATATAACTACCAAATTCCGATCCAAAAGCACAATGCATTGCAGAGCTACATACCACCATGCTTAGAAAGTATTCACATGTTAAAGTGGCTCCATAAGGTAAAATCATGACCCTGCATGATGCTGAGATCCTAGCAAATCTTTAGAGTATCATACCAGGACCAAATATCGCCAACATATTTGGTATGACTTTAATTCCTAACCTTGAATTTTCAAAACATCCTATTTCCTGAAATGTAGACCTTATTTAAAAGAATATTTATAGCATTTTCAACACCATCCTCAAAACATATTATTTTTGCAATATCAGCTACACGATCTTTCATTACAGCAACCATAGCCAGATGGATTGAGTCAAAAGGGGATTTGCAGCTTCCATAGTACTATCTTCGTTTTTATCTGGGATAAGATGTTGCTTCTTTAATGGTGGTGGTGCAACCCCTATCCAATTCATACATTCAACCCAATAAAATTGGTCTAGTATGAAAGGAAAAATTATCTGGGGTACTCCAGCATGTGATGATGCTGCAGTTGTTCCACTCACTCTGGGGTACTCCAGCATGTAATGTTTTTGCAGTTGTTCCATTGTTACTGTGTTGTATTACTACATAACATCTGGGTAATGGCCAACTATACAACATGGAACAAGAATAGAAAATTAGCCTATTTTTAATGAGCTATACTCCATCTTTAACAAGGTCAGGATTGCTTTCATAGTAATTAGTAGATGCATCATGAAGTTTGTTGGCACCCAAAAATTCTCTAGAAAAATAGTTATGGCCCCTTGCAAGATTTATGGACTTCCCCTTGCACCATGAGCAGAGAGTTGCTTGTGAACTCTCCAAAAATTCAACTCATCCCAAACAAGCTATACAAGAATGAAAATAGTGTTTGTACAACAGGCCTCCACCATGCCAGAGTGATAAATATCCACATCTTCCTTTTGAAATATCTAGACAAAGAAACCTTCAGAAGAATCTAAGCAAGGAAATGATTCTTATGGCCTATGGACCAGTCATTCCAAATCCTGAACCAACTAATGATCAAGATGGTCTCACCCCTAAGGACCATAATCATCCCTCGCTAGATGGGGGGCTTATCCCAGCCCCATTTAAAATAGAAAGCTCATTTGTAACCCAGACTATTAAGAATTGGAATATGACAACAAACCACTGGAAAAGAACTTGTTGTTCATCAGCCTGCCTTTTTCTCAAAAGAATAAATAGAATGCTAAAGGACATTTATCCCCTAAGAGAACAAATTAAATTGAAAGGCCACAACTTAAGGAATACTTTCACCTAAAACATTAAGCTAAGTTTACTTTTGAAAAATGACAAAAATATTATTTCCAATACTATCTCTTCTAAGATTAGTATCAATCCTCTACATAATTGGTATAAGTATAGGGTGTGAAATAGTAAAAAAATCCTTTGTCAGAAATTGATGGGTACAAAATGGTTCAATCAGAAACCAACTTTAGATGCATCAATACAATTATAAATAAAACTTTGGGACTTTATAGAATTTATACTTGCTTATACAAGCCTTGAACAAAATCTGGAATGCCCCTCTAGATCCAAAGGTCATTTTTGTATGGTCTTTGTTACATGATAGCCTTTCTCTTGCCCAACACTTGTGATATCTAATAATAGCCTTTGCACGTGGATTTCTATGGCCAGGTTGTAACTAATATCTTTTTTATTTTCTAGGAAGGAAAAAGCTAAAAAGTGGCTTGGAATTGAGCCATGGATCTCTATGGTCACTTTTCAATAGGTCCACCTACTTGGAAGACCACACTGTTGGGAAATAAAAGAATATGCACTATTAAGTGTGGAAAATTATTTTAGTCACTGGAAATATTGTAACAATATTAAATTCAAGAGTTGAGATATTGATCAATTTTTTCTTGAGCTGATAACGAGGAAATCATGTATAATTTATGTCTGCAGAATGAGGAGTTGAGATATTTACCAAATATTTTCTTGGGTTGATAAAATGGTTGTCATGTATAATTTGTGTTCACAAATGGAGGCTCAAGTTCACTAGTTGACCATGGACTTCAACATCTTTGCCAAATGGATTCGACAAAAACTTGGAAAATACTCACAATTACAAAATATAAAGTTATAAATATAGTTTGACACATGCCCAGCAGAGGTCAAATGGAGTAAGTCTAACTTGATCAAACTTGTTCAAACCAAGTTTGACACAAGAATATGATGAAAAAATCATTTAGGATCTTATCAGAGTCAAACTCAATAACTCACAAGTTTGACTCACAATCCTAGTAACTATACTTCCATGCTCTTTAGTGGGCGGTCTTCTCCTCAGTCACCCCCCCCCCCCTTTCAAGTACTCTTTAGATGCTCCAAATAAATTCCTACTATCTAAGTATGATATGAACAAGGTGATTGGATAGGATCTACAGGAAATACATCCAGCTCAGTTGAATCACATCCCCTAAGTGTCTTATACCCAAGATGGCTTTCTATTTGAGCACTTCATGCAACTAAAAGAGATGAATGTGAAACCTAAATATACATGGAAAAACTTGTTGCAGACCTTCAATATCCCTTTTGGAAATTTTTGAGTAGGGTCTTACTCAGTTTGGGTTGAAACCAATCACCAAATTCGATGCCTTGATGGGACTTTCCCGCTATAACACTCATTTCATTTATATATTGACATTTGTTCAGGTGTAGTTGCAAAAAAATGATTATATAATGTGACACAAGACACATCTTTGGGTTTTAGAAAGTCCATGATATTTGCTGACAGCTTACGTATATACTCCATAACAAACAATGTGTGGCATAGAGATGGCCAAAAACATGCCTAAAGGCCAAAATTATCTCAAACAGCTTCTAGTCTAAAGCAATATACAGAGTTGTGTGCACTGTGTATGTACTGAATTATAAATTTCGCGAAGGCTGTGAGAAAGATCATACCCGAAGGCATATGGAGTGGAAGGAAATCACAAGCAAATTGTCTCAAAATCTTTTGTTGCTATTTTTTTTCACATGCAGCAAATGGAAAACATGCAAAAACAAATAACACATCTTTGAATTAGAAGAGAAAACATAATTGGTAGTACATATGTTGTCTTGGAGAAAAGGGAAAAAAGGAAAAAGTAGAAGGGAAGCAATCTACAGAGGTATGTATAACTCAACAGACTCCACAAAGGCTGTTTTTGAAAACAGCAAAAGGAAGAAGGAAAAAAGGACAAAAGTAGAAGGTAAACAAAAAATACACATCTTTGTAGGGTACACGAAGAGTCAAAAGTGTACGCTCTTTGAATATATATATATATGCTTTTGATTTCCTTCCACTCAATGTGCCCTCTGGTGTGATGTTTCTCACATCTTTTGTGGAGTCTTTGTTGAGTTATGCATGCCTGTGTAGATTGCTTTAGCCTAGTTTAAGATATTTTGCCCTTGCCCATGATCTTCATCAAAGGTTTAGCACAATACAGATGTTGTCTTTGATGAAGATCATGGGCAAGGGAAAATTATCTCAAACAACATCTTTAACTAGGCTAAAGAAATCTACATAGACATGTATAAGTCAAAGGCTCCACAAAGTTTGTGAGAAACATCACACCAAAGGGCACATGGAGTGGAAGGAAATCACAAGAAAATTGTCTCGGAGTCTTTGTTATGATGTGGTTGTATGCTCATGGCAAAATAAAATTAGGCAAAAGCTAGAAGACAAAAGCAAAATACGGGCACAGTGAAGAGTCCAAGGTGTATAGGCTATTTGAATGAGGAAGTAAAAATAAGTCTTTGATAAATATTAAATATAATTTGCAAGAATTATCAGACTATATTGTTGTACCATGGCTTGTATTAAAAGATAATGTAAGAAAGGTCGCAGAAGTAAAGGAAAAAAATCTAAAACATGAAAATATGACCAAACAAACATTAGGTGATGCTGAGGAAGCTAGTGCCAACAAGACAAACAGTAACAAATCAGACCAAAGTTCAAGAGAATTCCAAAGTCGTATCTACATAAAGAATGATTATGGATTCAAAGTTCCAAGAACTACCTAAAACTAGTGAAGAAGTTTGGAAGTCAATTAGCCTACAACAGTCAACTGTATATCCAGTAAGTGTTGCTTTTGAGTATTGACTCACACGAGTCTAACTCATTTGAAGAAGCGAACATAAAGCAAGAGTTGCAGAAAGAAATTCCAGAGGATTATACCGAAATACAGATAAATCAGACTTGGGAGCCTGTGTAGGCTTTGAAGAAACTTTGCACTTGTTAGATGAATACAATTAGTTAGGCATAGGTGTGAGATTTGTTAAGTGGATGTCAAAAGTGCCTTCTAGAATACAAGCTTTGTAGAGGAAATGTATATGCATTATAGCTCATATGGACTGAGGCAGGCTCATAGAGCCTTGTATGAGCCTATATTATGCATATGAACTTCTTTCAGTGAATCGTCACTGCTCAAGATATATTCCAATGATTATTATTATAGGAGCCTAATACTCAATCATATTTGACAGTCCTATACATATATATCTATCATAATTGTCAATTTATCTAATCTCTACTTAATAACAACTTTTCCTTCAATCAAGCATCTAACAAATTTTCAAGTTTAACAACATCAATTATGCTACTAGGATGGAGAAACACAAAATCGATATACTATCAAGCAGTTCTTATATAAATACTCCAAGCCTTTTTTGCCACTGGAGGCGAGGTTGCCCTTGTCCTCGATTCGAGAGGGAAAACACACTCCTCTTTCGACCTGCTTGTAGCAATTACCTGTTTCAAACCTTCATGTGTCTACTTCCCTTCTTCTTTTTGGTCATTTTGCTACTCGAACAAATTGTTTTAATTTTTAATATTTTTCGTCATTTTGCAGCTTGAACGAATTGTTTTAATTTTTAATAGTTTTAATTACTAGCATTTGCACAAGGGTGCAAAGGGAACGCCGGAGGTGCATTGAATGGATGCTGGGTGACCGACAGTCCGAACGGGAGGACGAAGCTGGAGGCGAAAATTGTCAATTTTTTATTTGACAAAAGGGCAATAAGAAAAGGTTTTGATTGGGTGGGGTCAACAGTGTTTGCTAACCCCACTCCAGCAAAGATAACGCTTCCAGCGTAAATATAAACTAGATAAAATCAACTTATGTTTTAGCAACACATCTGAAGAAAAAAAGACAAAGAGGTCAATCATAAACTCAGTAACAGTCTTCAAACACAATGTGTGAGTTTTGCAACTTTACTGAATTAGAAACAGAAACAAATGGTCAGAAGAAGCATTGAAACATTGATAATCAAAACAAAATAAAGAAAATTTTTGACACAACACTGGATCAGATTTACTGCAACATAACTTGTTAGAATCTTGTATGAGGCATAGAATATACCCCAAACACTGACAAAACAACACTAATTCGATCATTTTCCAGTTAATGCATACACCAATTTTATCATTTTTCGGTCTAGAGTGCCAAGCTAAGTCGGTTTTAGAATGGAAGAGGGACAAATATCCAACATTGCAAGCCTCCAGGTTAGCTCACCAACACCTCCAAAATAGAGAAAAAAAGGCCAAATAGGTAGCCTAGACATTATCCATAGCCCATTCAGTCAATGTGTATGGGATGAAAGAACAGTGGAGAGAGATGAATACTCTCACGGAATCAATTGGGCACAACCCATTCAAGATGGAGTCCAAAAAGCATAGACAATGAAAATAAAGACCCACATTGATTCAGGTACCTGCTATAGATTTTTCCTTTAGAATAACATCAAACATTTTTAATATGGTACCTGGTTTGGTATGTTGGCTATTCCGGCTTGTTTGGAAAGAGAGTGATGCCTCGTACAGTACTTGAACTTTTTAATATACGAGTATTTTTCAGTAACAACCTAAAAAAATCCACACCATACATGATCTATCCAAAAATTGTAAACACCTAACCATTGAGGCCACATTGGCAAAAGGAGTCATAAAAAAACAGTTTTAAGGAAATGGGTACAAAAATTTCTTCGTTGATTTTGATAATGTATGTTCCCTGGAGGGAAGAGAGTGGGGATGAAAAGAGGGAAGAGAGTGGGAATGAAAAGCAGATAAAGCTGCAGTCCCACAGGACGCAGACACAGACACAGACGGAGCACTGAAACCTTGCTTCCAGTGGCAGCGAGAAAGGACTGTAAATCTGTGAAATACTCTGTATCATCACTCTCTATGAATCAATCAACATTTTTTCACTCTACAATAGATGTTATTGTTCGTGTTCTGATTTGCTGCTCCTTATTTTTGTAGCATATTATATTGAAAATTAATTAAATAAAAAAAGGGCAATTTCATTTTTCTGGGCTTCTTCATAGACCTGTTTGCCGTTTGAAATTTGTGATGTAATCTCCACTTACAGTTTTATCAAAGCATCATATAATCTTGTTATTAGCTCAGATTTCTTGCTGTTAGAAACCCTCTATGTAGCAAAGGTTTCCCCACTGTAGTTTTTTTTTTTCTAACAGATCAATGCAATATATATCGAATATCATTTTATGCTTCGATCTATAAATGTACAAAAAAACACAAAATGGAATAAAAAAATGTTTTGAACACATGAAACAAATCTAAATTGCAAACCTAGCGTTATGTAGCCTCTCTTCTAAAATACAAAACAAAACACGCGCATTTTTGCATAATGTAGGTTAATGAGACTAAAACAACCCACATTGCAGTACAAGAGCTTAGGCTTACGCTTACCTCCATCTCGTTACACATGGGAATCTAAACCAGAACCATCAGACACTCTGCTGACGCACCTTTCTCCAAATCCGCTGCTGAACTTGGGAATTCGAATTGGGGCACCGACTTAATCTTCTTGATGTGGATCCACAGGCATCCCATCGCCAACACCAGTCTATCTGCCGACTGGATAAGAAACAACACAATGCAGATGTTGGCCAATGCCTGAAGAGGAGGGGCGAGATAAGTGGCCCTGACAAATACCCATTCCGAATAAATGGAATGCAAAACGCCCTGGAAGTCCAACGCCGGAGAAAAGTTGAAATGAGGGCAGCTAAAGTGCCAACCTTTCATAAAAGCCGCAATCTCAAACCCTAGCATCAAGATGGAAAATAAGAGAAATCTTTTAATGACTCTGTACAGTTTACTTTACCCTGGTTTGTCCTCCTCTGTCACACGATTTTGATTCTTGCTCAAAGTAACTCTTCTATTTACGGCGGAGAGAAGGCTCCATAGCCCTTGCGCGAGCCAGGTGACACAACCCGCGGCCCGATGGGCTTTCAGTAGCCATACCCAGGTAAGCCGCCTGACATTTTTGCCCTGGCCCTGCTTATCTGACTGGTGGAAATCATCTTCAGGGCTTTGCAATCCCACCATGGACCAATTTGGATTCTCCATTTTTACTACCACGGAAGTTCCCCTGTGGATCTCCTTCTCCTTGTTCCACCATTCTTGAAGCTCAAAATTGGGAGCCATACATAAGAACCAAACGACACCCCACCCCCTGGGGAGTCACATGAACAAAAAAAAGGAAAAAGCACTATGCCCAAACCTGGATAGCACAAACCTGGATCTTTAGGTCAGAGAATGCGAAGTCAGGATCTTGGTCATAAGTTGGAAAGAATTTTGACAACAATAATAGTAAGTGCGTTCTCCTCCTCCGATTCCTCCATCTTCTAATTGATAGAAAACGAACCCATTGGCAACCTCGCCTATATAGAAGCTGCGCCGATCTCACAATGTGGAGGCCACCTGGAGTTTGTTCGATTCGATCCGCAAATGTCGAGATGTTATAAGCCAGGCGCGCACGCAATCAATAACTATGGACATTTTACTTGAATACAGGAAGGGTTGGAACGGAGGGTAATCCAGGAGAACGCCTCCAGCCTCAAAATAGTTTTAATTTAAAAAAAAAAAATATTAGTGGACAGTCTTAATTTATAACTTACAATAATTAAAATAGTTTTAATTTTTAAACTAATAATTTATGATTTTAAAATAAAATATTAATCGACCTTGAAAAAAATGTTTTAGAGCGATATAAAAATAAACTAAAATAATAATTTAGGATTTTAAAGCAAAGTATTACTGGGTCTTTAAAAAAAATTGTTTTAAAGTGATATAATTGTTATGTGGAGTAGTGATATAATAGTTATGGTTGTTTAATTATTTATTGGGCTTATAAATAAAGCATTACTATTTTATTTTATTCATGAAGATTATTTTAAGATTTGTGTGCATAATTTAGGTGTAAGTTTAAAATAATCCAACATAAAATGTTGTTTTTGAGTGTTTTAAAGAGGATAGAGATTAAAGTACAAATTAGATTATAAAAGGATATGATGAGTTTCTTAATTAAAATACGTGTATTGATTAGATGGAAAAGAAGCAAAGAATATGCATCTTATATGAAAGTAAAATTTAAATAAGTGCACTTTAATGACAACACAATCCTTGTAGCATGATAACATATACAAAACGACCACATCAACTCAAAGAGCTATAAAATAAGCATATTAGAAACCATTTGATATGTGAATGAAGTGTTAGAAAGTAAATCATAAAGACATTGTACCATGGGCTACTCTATCAAGCTCTTACATGAAGTTCTCTCAAGTCTAAAATGGATGAGGGTAGGCAATGAGAAGCTCTTGACACCTTTGTAAGTAAATCCACCCTCTAGAATGAGGACTTGCACCTCTCCTTTATAGAACAGGGTAGGAGGAGAGATAATGTAGTCTAGGAAAGAGAAGAGGATCAAATTGTAGGTTAAAGGCTTGTGTGCTAGATCATTTTGGATGTCACAATTCCTCTCTAGTGAATTTGCTCTCTTTCAAAACCAGGTTTGTTGAAAGTACACACCTGCCCAAAACACTTCATAGCTAATTTTTTCCTTTAATTGACAAATATGTTGAAAGTATCTTTAGTGAGGTGCATGTCTTCTAAAATATGTGTTGTTTTAGCACGTAATACTCATGATAATGCATTAAATGTATGAGCAACAATTCAACACAACACTGTGAACATTGTTACCGATGAAATAGGTAACCTGACCTCAAAACGGGAACTCTAGCCCAAAAAGTCTCAAAAAACATGAAAAAACACCCCCCCAAAAAAAAGTGTGTCTTCCAGAACGCACTTGTTTTTTTTTTAAGGTCAAATTTCAACATTTTCTAAAATTATGCTAAAAACAAAATTGTTTGTTGAAAAAAGGATTGAAAAAACACCCAAAAAAAAAAAAGTGTGTCTTCCAGAACGCACTTGTTTTTTTTCTAAGGTCAAATTTCAACATTTTCTAAAATTATGCTAAAAACAAAATTGTTTGTTGAAAAAAGGATTGAAAAACACCCTCAAAACAAAACCAGTTGATGCTGGAATAACAAAAAAAAAAATTGTGTCATAATTTTGACACTTGTAACAATGGAATTAAAGACAACATATTAGGACATTTTTTAAAATCGTAAATTTCTAACATTTTTTATAGATGATGTTAAAGATAAACAAATACATGTCCGAAGGGCTTATAATTTCGAACAATTTTCATCCACGTTGTTAAACATAAAATATCTTGACTTTAAACAACCCCAAATTTGTAATTATTGTCAACCATAACCTTAAAGATAAAATTTGGTAGCGCATAAAAACCTTAATGACAAGTTGTAAATCTAAAGTTTTTCAATCTCAAGTGTTCAACATACTTGAACAATGAAATTATGGAGAAATTATAAGACTTAACAATTTAAAAAAATGAACAAGTAAATGAAAAAATTATCATTGAACATAAACAAGTAAGAGTAATTTTAATTTTAAAGAATAAAAACTTATCTTTTTTCAAATCTTAGCATAAGACAAATTTAAATATAATTTCAACCAAAACCTAAAAATAAAGCATCAAAACAAAGTGTTCTGTTTCAATGACGCATATAATTATTAAAACTTTTAAAAGTATCTTATACCAAATGGTAACAATACATAATGTCATGGTAATATCACTGCATAATCTAAAAATTCAACATTAGTTTATATTTTCTATTTTACTTATAATTAAAATATCAACATTGGTACTTTGAATATAACATAAATTATTTTTGTAATTCATTGTTACATTGTCGATATTCTAAAGAAATGAATTCTTCATAATTAAAACATATAATCCAACAAACATAGAAATGTCTCAGAACTTCATGAAAAATGAGATGGAAGTCAAAATTTTTATTTCAAGTTACCATACAAACATCAATTACATAAAAGTGTCTTAGATAGTTATTCAAAATCAGCCATAGGTTATGGCACACCATCATAATCTACATCTTCAGATGAATGGCTCGATGCAGATGAAGATGATCCATATTCTTCTCTTTCATCAACTAGTGCTCCATCTGAGTCAACATGCATGCCCACCATTTCAGAGTTCAAAAGTCTTGTAGATCTACATCTACATTCTGTAGAGTCCCATTTCAATAGTAATTGTTCTGGTAGCAATTTCTTCAAAATATTTATGGTCTGCAACCAAAGAGTTCCTCTCTTTGTCAAATTGAAGTCATACACAAGTATGTCAACATCCTCCAATTTTAAGACATCTGTGCGGTAACGATTTATATTTGTGCCCTTTCTTTTTCTCTTTCTTCCAATTCTTTTTTCCACTACCATCTCTGGCTTGTACACACCATTGAAAGGGTGGGTACTTGTGGTATACCAATGTACATCAAAAACTGTAATCTCTTCATTTTCATTAATGACCTTTATAACCTTGGCAATCCAGAATGGATAGCCAAGTGGATCTTCATCTGCTAACACTGCTATCATGCAACCCTCCTTAAGATCCTGCACAGAACCCCTGTAAAGGTCTTCCATGGCTTCACGTTGTGCACGTGATCTTCTAGAATCAATATAGATTTCTCTTTCCTCTACCTGTGGGAAATTAATAATAGCTTGAGGCTGTTGTTGTTCAACATTGTGTGTTTCCTGATGTTCATGTTCATTTGGCATATTTTGTGGCCAAAAAAAGGAGTCTTCAAAAGCGTATCCTCATTTACTGATATTGAAATCATATCACTTTGATTACTGAAAAAAGACTCCCACCAAACTGAATCAGCAACATCGAAGTATTCATATGTATCTCTAATACATCTTTTAATTTCCTCTAGACATTCAAAATAATTTATCTCTCTCTTTTGCCTTCGTGCATTATGGAGTTCGGAAACTGACTGTAATAACAATATCTTTGATGAAAACATTGGACGCTCTGGAATGAACTTCAAAAATGCTAAACCCGATGATGGTCCCCATTCTTCAATAGTTGAATACTTCTTGCCCCATATAAGTGTTATCCCATCAATTTTTTTGATACGAAATTGATGCTGGAAGCTAATGTCGTTAAGTTGTTCAATGAATTTCTCCTCACCATGCGATCCAAAAATAAACCTTCGCATGTCAATAGTTTCTTCCAACACATGAAAAACAGGCTCTGGAATGTACGATTTCTTAATACATTCAATTAATTATGGCAGGCTCCCAACAACTTTCCTCAATGTTACTGAAAAACGACTGAACATTTGATCAATATGATCATGAGTATGCCCAACAAGAAGGAAACCAACCTTTATCTTTTTAAAAATCCCCAATTCAACGAGCATGTTTAGATACCCAAAAAGAAATTGATTTTTGTTCTCACGACTTGTGTTGTCTAATTGTAAATACAATACTTCAGGAAGAATCCCAGACCAATGAGTAACTACATCATGGATTATAGTTATGTTCAGATTTGCATCATTGTGAATATTTGGAGTTGTGAAGAAAACTCTTGGAAACATCTTCTCATTAAATACCATACAACCAACCAAGTGAAACTGAATGAAATTTTCCTCCTGTAATTTTGCTGGCGTGCGGAAAAAATGTGGAAGAAGTGTTTTCTTTTGGTCCATACCATCAATTATCAATCCCATATATTTATTTGGATGATCATAACACTTCTTTCGATGTTTATACAACTTTTGTCTTTCACTTGTTTGTTGATTGCGATGGTCTTGAAGTTCTTTGACAACGGAATCTGTACATAAAATAAAAGAAACATATGAATACATATATTTTCATAGTTGATAAGTATCAAATTTTAAAAAACAATGTTTTGAACACATACCTCTTTCTGCCCCTTGACATTTATCTCTTTTTGCTTTAAGAGAAGCACATGTGCTGCAAATCCCCATCCTTGTCTTCTTAAGAATACGAACATTGTTGAATTCAGTTTTCCATATCCTTGTAAAATAAGAATATGTAATAAAATTACCAATTCCTTCAACAGCTTCTGCATAATCTTTGTATAACATGAATATTTCTCGTCTCGAGAAATTATCCGGAATATGTATTGTGTCTTTATTTGGCATACACTCTCCATGATTTGAAAAGAAGTCTTTCATCCATGTCTTAGCAGTATTTGCAAACGGCCCCACCTCCCGTTTATGACGTGCTTCTGAATAATATGTGGGATCATTTTCCAATCTATCCTGGATTCTTGACAAACGCCAATTACCAATTGAATACAACATTTTGAATGCCTTTCTGCAAAGCAATACATTCCCAATATGATAATCATAACCTGCTAGTGTAGATTGCATGCAACCCACTAAATATGAATTTTGCATGCTTTTATTCATTGACATATATGTTTTCCTTTTCTCCAAAGAAAAGTTGAAATCCATATTTTTCAAGCAATCCCTTCGACAACATGCACTTGAAATCAAATGAACGACGGAACTTTTTGTCGTGAGATACTTTGTCCTCACCCTTGTATAACTGGAATGCTTTGGATTGATATGAAAAGGTATACTCCTACTCCTAGTTGCAATATTTGCTTGCAACGGCTTCATCATTTCATCATCCTTTGTAAAAGTAGTTTCATCACCATTAGAAGGAATATTATCCTCACTATCATCATCCTCAACATAGTTAAGAAATTCTTCAACATAATTGCGTGGAAAATTTTCTTTACCATCATCAGTTGAAGAAAAAATTTCACAAGAATCATCGACACTTTTGTAACCCTGACTCAAAAGAAATTCTTCACCATCTTGACCCATGCTTTCAAATTCTTCCCTGGGAGGATTCAATTTTTCATCACCATGAGTGTCTTTGAAATGGTCACTTGGAGAAAATTCAATATTCAGATCTGTGCCTCTAAAATTATCATTTGCAAGAAACTCTTCATCCTCCCCTTCCTCAGTGGCGCTCTCATAATCCTTGGGATTAGGCATAAGTGGAAGCTTTGAATTTGTATTCACTAGAATTTTTTCATCCTGCCCTTCCTCACTAAAGCTCTCATAGTCCTTAGGATTGGGAATAAGTGAATTCCTTGAATCTATATTTATTGGAAATTCTTCATCCCCCCCTTCATCAGTGGTTAAATTATAATCGTTATGATTAGGATGAAGTGAAAATTTTAGCTTTGGAAATTCATCCCCATCTTCATCAGTGGTGCTGGCATAATCCTTAGGATTAGGACGAAGTGGATATTTTGATGCTGCAAATTCTTCATTCCCCTCTTCCTCAGTGGTGCTGACATAATCCTTAGGATTAGGACGAAGTGCATATTTTGACTTTGAAAATTCTTCATTCCCCTCTTCATCTGTGGTGCTGACATAATCCTTAGGATTAAGACGAAGTGGAAATTCTGACTCTGGAATTTTTTCGTCCCCCTCTTCATCAGTGGTGCTTGCATAATCTTTAGGATTAGGATGGAGTGGAAATTTTGACGCTGTAAATTTTTCATTTCCCTCTTCATCAGTGGTGCTGGCATAATCCTTAGGATTGGGACGAAGTGGATGTTTTGACTATGAAACATTATCATTCCCCTTTTCATCAGTGGTGCTCGCATAATCCTTACGATTAGGACGAATTTGATATTTTGACTCTGGAAATTTTACATCCCCCTTTTCATCAGTGGTGCTGGCATACTCCTCAGGATTAGGACAGAGTGGATATTTTGACTCTACAGATTCTTCATTCCCCTCTTCATTTGTTGTTCTCATATAATCCTTAGGATTAAGCTGAAGTGGATATTCTTCATCTCCCTCTTCATCAATGGTGTCCTTATAATCCTTGGGATTAGGACGAAGTGAAACTTTTGACTCTGGAATTTCTTCACCATGCCCTTCATCACTGTTGCTTTCATAATCCTTAGGATTAAGAGTAAGTGGTATAACTAGCGCTCGATTTATAGAAATTTCATTTTGCTGCACCTCATCAATTTTGTTTTCATCATCTTTAGGATAACGACCAAGTCGATTTTTTGACTCTCTATTCATGGTGAACGAACTCCCGTTATATTCATCACTCTGAATAGAGTTTTTGCGTGACGAAGATGTTGATGTTCTAGAAAGAAAAACTTCGCTATCAGAAGAAACCATGGCTTTCAACAAGAATAGGTTGAATGATACAAATTCCTCTCCCACTTACAATATATAGCTTAAAGACTGAAAATTTCCCTCCAAATTTTCCCTCCAAAAAAATTCGCGAAAAAAATTTCCTCCAAAATTTTCCTCCAAAAAATTTCGCGAAAAACTTTCCCTCCAAAATTTTCATTTCATATATTTGGTACAAATATTAATCAAAAAATGTATTTAACATTTTTTTTAATAAACTGTTTATGTTGAAATATTTTACCGATATTTATATTCAAAATATCCACAAAAAATTTCTATCATGGATGTCTTCCAAACTAAAATAATGTTTTTATTTGAATGATTTAACATTGACTAGATGTAAGTATTAACTATAATATTACTATAATACCTACATGCAAATATTAACTATTTCAACTATAATTAACTACATGTACATATTTTAGATTTTAAAATTTAATCCCATGATTTTAAACATTGATTACATGTAAATAGTAACTATGATAACTAAATGCAAATGTTAACTATTTTATCTATAATATTAAATATAATTAACTACATGTAAGTATTTCATATTTTAATTTTTAATCTGAGATTATATTTGAATTATTCAACATTCAGTACATGTAAATATTAAATAAAATATTAATTATGATAACTACATGCAAATAATAAGTATTTTAACTATTGAACTATAATAAACTAAATCTAAATATTTTAAATTTGAAATTTTAATCCCACATTCGTTAAACAGTAAACCAATCAGACAATATACGCTATTTAAAAGGAATGATTCTTTTTATTCATCACATCACATCAAGTTTTCTGGTATTTGTTAGAGCAAATTTCTAGAGGTGTTGCGTTGGCATTGGTAATTTCGTGGAGGCATTGCATTGGCATTGGAAGTGTTGTGTCGCTATTGGTAATTTTGTGAAGGTGTTGCATTGGCATTGGTAACTTCGTGAAGGCATTGCATTGGCATTGGAGGCATTGTGTTGCTATTCGTAATTTTGTGGAGGCGTTGTGTTGGCATTGGTGACAACAGCTTTTTGCATTTCAAAGGTTAGTTTTCCTTCTATTCTTCAATTTAAAGACGATTTTGGGGAAAATCTGTTTTTCTATAGTTTTTTTGTGTCCAAAAACTATTTTTTTAAGGTTTTTAGGTTCAAAAACCTTGATTTTTTAATATTTTTTTAGTGAAGAAAATGCAAAAAAAACTAAATTTTTTAGGGTTTTAAGAACAAAAATTTAGATTTTTTTTTCTTTTTTAAGACTTATAGGTTCATTTAGACAGAAAAATCCATAAAACGACCATCCACATAAAAAAAAAAAGTAGTATGATAACATTTTTTATTTGTTTTTTTTTTTTATCATAAATATATCAGTGATTTCATTATTTAAATTTTTTTTTTTATTTGAGAATTTTTTTATTTTATATTCTATTTTATTTTATTTTTTTAATTTTAAATCTTTGTTTTATTCTTTTTAATTTTAAATCTTTAATTTTTTTCATTATTGTTTTGTTATATATATATATATATATATATATATATATATATATCTCTTTTTTAATTGTATTGTGATATAGTTTTTTTTTTTAAATTTATTATATTGTTTTTTTTTTTTTTTAAATTATATGATGTTTAAAAACTAAACATTATTGTGATTTAATAAATTTTTTTTTTTTTTTTTTTGTTATATTTTGATATTTTTAACATTTTTTTTATTAATAAATAATGTTTTAATAATTATATTTATATTATTAAAACATTATAAATATAAAAAAACATTATATATTAATATTATTTAACATTGATACAGCGCGCGGTCTGCCTGTTGGGCGTCGGTGGCCGGGTGGGCGGGCCATGCTAAGCAGGCGCGCCCGTTGGGCGTCGGGGGCCAGTCGGGTGGTGCCATGGAGGCGGCCCAGCCTGCCTCCCGGCTCCCCCTCGGCCAAGGGCCGATTCCTGGAATCGGCACTTGACCGGGGGGGAGCCGAGAGGCGGGCTGGGCCACCCCCATGGCGCTGCCCGGCCGGCCCCCGGTGCCCAACGGGCGGGCCGCGTGCTGCCCAACGGCTACGATTCATTTTTAAATTTTTTTTTAATTTTTTTTTTTATTTTTTAAAATTTTATTTTATTTTTTAAAATTTTAAAATTTTGTTTTTTAAATTGTTTTTTTTAATTTTTTTTTAACATTTTTTTTTTTTTTTAATTTTGGTTTTTTTTTTAATTTTTTAATTTTGTTTTTTAAATTTTTAAATTTTTTTTTTTAAGAATTTGTTTTAACAAAACATTTTATAATTTTGATTTTTTTTTTATTTTTTTTTCTTAATTTTTTTTTTTTTTAATAATTTGTTTTAATAAAGCAATTAAAAGTTTATAGAAACATTGTTATATATAAAAATAAATAAAAAAATTGTTATATAATATAATAAAAACATTGTTAAATAATAATTGTTAAAAATATCAAAATATAACAAAAATATATATATATATGAAAAAAAAAAAATCATTAAACAACATTTATGTTTTGTTTTTAAACATTATATAATTAAAAAAAAAATACAATATAATAAATTAAAAAAAAAACATTTGTTTTAATATAACAATATAATAAATTAATTAAAAAAAACTATATAACAATACAATTAAAAAAATAAAAAATATATATAATATTATAACATTTGTTATAAATAGTTAGTAACTTTTTTTTTTTTTAATATTAAACAAAAACTGAAGTTTGAAAATACTAGTTTATTTTTTTTAAATTATTTTATACAATTTAAACACATTTTTAAATTTTTTATAAAATGTATTCAAAACATATTATATAGATATATATACATATGATTTATAATATTTTGTTTTTAAATAAAAATTTTTATAGTTAATTTTACTGCTTTAATTTCAAACTATTTAGTTTTAGAAATAAATTTTGTTTACTAAATTTATTTTATCCGCAATATTTTTCCACTAACTAATATATATATATATATATCAAGAAAATGACATAAAAAAATATTTCTGTGAATGTTTCTGCACCTAGGGCAGCAGCTCCCAAATCTACGGCAGCAGCTCCCAAATCTGCAGCTGCAGCTCGACGCACTATGGATACAACTCCCAAATCTAAAGTTGCAGTTGGGCGCACTATGGACACTGTTGGACGCAATAAGGATATTGTTGCACACACTAATAAAAGTCAAGCAAGTGGGGCACCGGGTTCATTAAAGCTTATTTCTGATTGGAAGAACGCCGAGGAAATAGATAAAACCGATTTCTCATGGTATCTTGAAGACAATGAAATGGAGGCTGATATACACATCTATCTGATTTGTGGTATGATTGACTTAAATGAGCCATATGATGTGATGGGCAGAGTACGAGACATATGTATGGTCCCAAAAACAAACACTATTTATGTTCTTGCAAGGAAGGCTCAGAAACGTGAGAAGGTTAGATATCGTCTATCAATCGTCAAGTATGACACAGATGAAGTAACTTCAAAATTTTCTGAATAAATAGCAAGCAACATTGCAAATAACATTATAAGTATGCTTATTTTTATTTCCTCTATGCATTATTGTAAGGATGATTCAATTTTTTATAAATTATTGATCATTGACATGTTTTATTTTGTTTCATAGGATTTTGTTCCGAGTCTTTCAAACATGTTTGATGGTATTTATATGTTGGTGTCAAATGTTATGGATGTGATCAAAACTTTCCACAAAGACAAAGCAGAGGAAAGGAGATTGAAGGAAAGAGCAATAGCTCGTGACACTGCAACAGTACAAAGAGGGGATCAACCAAGAGTCACTAAGGTGGGTCAATCTAGTAAACTTAAACATGTTTCTTTTGAAGGTGTCGAACATGAAATAGAAAATTATGATAGAATTAGTGAGGAGGAGATGAGAACTATTGTGCAAAAGGAGAAAACAGATCAGACACCAAAAAGAAAAATTTCCAAAGATGTCTCTTTTGTACCTCATGAAGGAGAGCTTGTTTATAAAAAAACTGATATGTTATCCAATAAGGCTAGGAAAACAAATATTGGTGAACCTGTAAAGGTCGTAAGCAGCAGTGAAGAACAAATTGAAAGCTCTTACGGAAGCAGAGAAATCATAACACCAGGTGCTGAGTTAGAGGATGGCATTATTAAAACAAAACAAAATGCTATTCGACAAGAGTTGAGGAAGAATAAATTAATTCTTGGTGGGCAAACATTTGAGCTTAATGTTAACCAATTTTATGGCCCATATGAAGGACAATCTCAATATCAAATTAGAAAGGCCCATCACCTACATGTACATAATCTGAAAACATTGTTCAAGTTCAATCCATATGCGCATGTGGTGGATTATGTGGTTCTTGTCGATCCATGTCAGGTTCCCAACAAAAAAGCATTTGACAAGACAAAATGTTTTGATTATAAATATTATGTAATTGGAGGGAACCATTCAATAGAGGCTAAGAGACAATTAATTGCAGAATATCCCAATAACTATCTTTTTCAAACAGTGAAATGCATCATTTACGCTGGCTTAACATAAATGGAATCAAAGTTATTGGCATGGGATCATAATGCAGATAATGAGTACAGAATGAAAATGAATTTCATTCAAAGGGTCAGATTTATTCATAATGAATTCATAGAAAAATGTCGTGGGGATAAGACACAAGTTAGTGTAGCATTTCGAAAGGAATGTTTAATGGAAACATGTTATCAAATTGATGAAAAAAAAATAAAAGATGGAAAATTGAATACAAATATCTTCAGAGGCACAGATAACATTTTTTAGTTGGCATTTAGAACTGGGGAGGTATGGGGTTTGATTGATGAGATTTTTGATCGGTAGGAGAATATTTCCATAAAAAATCAGAAGGTTAGAAAGAGTAAACCCATAATATGTACCAACAGTAAGGGGGGTCCTGAAATGAAGCAGCTTCCAGAGGATATGACTATTACACCTTGGAGAACAATGCAAGGTGTGAAGAATGATAAATTAGTCAAATAAGTATTAGCCCGTGTGAAGTTGGGTGAATTATCAATGGAAGAAATGTGTGCAGAATTTCAAAAGTAAGTTTCTTGAATTATTTCTTTCATTATAATTTTCTTTTAAATAAAACATAATGATGTTGGTATAATTTGTTATACATGTCAATATATTAACGTTTTTAACTTGATTTACTCAGTCAGAAATTTTTTATGAAAATACAAGAACACCTGGTTAAAATGTTGAATGAAGACAGTTGGGATGATGTTGTACGCAACTACCCAGAAACAAGTTCTACATCAACAATAAAAGAGTTTTATATTGCATTCAATAAGGTATGTTGATTTATAAATTTATTTTATTCATATTTTAACTATTTTTATTTTATTACTTATACATATCTATATATATATTTTTATGTCATTAAAGATGTCGAAGAAGGATGGAAATGGAGTACCAGATACTTTCAAAAGCTTTATTGAAAAAATTAAGATGGAGAACATGAGAAGGAAGCATCTTCTAAATGTTGAACTAGACCCTACTCTTAATCATTACATTTGGAATGGGCTCGACAGTGTCCAATATCAAATAATACAAGGTGACTGTGAAGACATTGCATCACTAATACCTAAAAGGGAATATGGCCTAGTTATTGCAGATATTCCTCATGGTTTCAATTTCCCAGACATTGAATATGATAGAGAACCATATACTTATCAAGCTTTTAGTAAAGTGGTTACAGGTTTTTAAGAAGTGACAACATCACCACTTTGGTGATTTGTGACATTTCATTCAGACACACAGTTTCCAATGTTATTAACAAGCTTCAAGGGTAAAGAAAACTCAAGGATTCAACTTACATGGTAAGACTTTGAAATTGTATGTTTGATTCCTCCTAAATTTTTTTATTCATGTAAAATTTAATTGAACTTTTACTATGTTATGTTACAGGCAAAAGTCAAATATTGTTTCTTCTGAAGATCAACCTATTATAAATGATTGTGAGTTCATCCATGTTGAATGTTGGACAAAAGAGGATAGCTATAAGCATATTATTATGAATCAAGTAGATGGGAAGAGTCATAGTCAAGTATTGGTTTATGATGCAGTGGTAAGAAAACTAACATATGAGGATAAAGATGCAAAAGGAGATATAGTTAACATTTATCAAAAACCACAAGCATCGATTAACTATCTTATAGATCTATGTTCAAATGAAGGAGAATGGGTTTTGGATTTATTCTCAGGTTCAGGTAAGTTTTAATATACAAATTTAAATTTAAATATTGTCTTTTTTACTTTTGATGTCTCCATACTAATTTTATTACTTATTTTTTTTGTGCTTGATGATTAGGTACAACACTAGCATGTTGCCTACTAAAAGGAAGAAATTGCATTGCCATTGAGAAAGACTCAGTTCAATGCAAATTTATTCAACAAAGAATTAATGCTCTTAAATTCCTTCCAGATGCGAAGCAAGAAGTTGGTTTGAGGAAAGGAGATTTTAATGAATCACGTGTGGAAAAAAAAGCAAAGGAACCTCAACCACCATTATATGGAATGATTGGAAAGGGACACTTTGGAAGATTTGCTGACATGAAGGATCCATTAGAAGACGAAAATGATCAAAATGAAGAAGAAAATGCTGCGGAAGAAGTCATCAATGCTGTTCTATATAATGTTGAAGATGTATTAGTTGATATTGTTGATGATTTTTAAGTTATGTTTGCAAACAAAGCTTATTTTTAAGAACTATTAATCAGGTTTACTTGTAATGTTTAGACTTTGATATTTTATGAGAACAACCCTTTTTTTTTTGCAAAAAACATGTGATTGCTATTATTTTTTGACATAAAATTCAATAAAAATGTTGTTTTCTTAAGTTTTTTTGTTAAAATTCTCCCAAAAAATTAGTTTATTTAACATGTTTTTTTCAACAAAAACTCTGTAAAAGTGTATTTTTTGCATTGTATTTATATTGAAAAAATGTATTTTTTTGTCATATGGTTCAAAATATTGGTTTTTTAGCGATAATTTTTTAATGTGCATTGAAAAATTATTTAACAATACATAAACATGTAGAAAATATAAACTTTAGAATATTGACCTTTTTTCCATCTTTTATGTATGTGAAAAAGTGAAGATATCATCACAAGTTTTTATTTAAAAATTTTTTATTTTTATTTTTAATTTTTAAAACACAAGTACATAAATGCACTTGAAAATAAACATCTCACAGAAGAAGAAGACATTAAAAAATTTATAGTGTCAAAATCAATCCTATAAAAAAAACGTTGGTGATGATACACCACCACTATTCAAAATCGACATAAAAAACACCACTTTAAAAAAAAAAAAAAAAAACAAAATGAAAAAAAATTAAAGTGCCAAAAACATGCTCAAATTTTTTTTTCTTGATTCTGCATCGCCACTTTTTCAAAATCAGGTGTTTTTCTTGATATTTCAAAAAGTAGGTAACATTGAGGTTACCTATTTCATCGGTAACATTGTTCGTGGCACAATCAAGTCCACGATATATATTTTTTTCCTATTATGAAGTTCCAACCTACTAGAAATAGTTCAATATGGTGCCCCCTTTGTAATAACTTGTTGTTTTCCTTTAGTAACCATATATATCTATTGATTGTCGTTTGTATGGATGAAATACAAACATTTCCTAGAATTATCCTCCTTGAGCACACCCTCTCCAAGACTGTTCACTGTTTGAAAGGTTGAAACACGAAATCTGCCAATAATAATCCCTTTTGACTACATCACCTCTCATTATTTTCCTTTCTCATTGTAATAATTAACATGTGTGGATGAAAGTAGATATAATTCGACTTCATGAAGAAAAGAAACCTTGCTTATATGGCTAGGTTGAATTGCATCATTACCCAATTAACCCAGTCATTATCATCATCCTTAACCTCAGTCCCTGCATCCTCCTTGATTGCACATACAACTCAACCCCTCTCCACTCCTTCAACCAGGATAAAAAGGATTCAATTTCAATAGGAAGAATCGACGGGATGAAGAAACTCGAGTAAGTTGCAATCCCTGCATCCTCCTTGACTATTCTTGTGACTCAACCCACTCAGCTCCCCCTCATCTCCTTCAACTGGGATAAAAGTGCTTCAATTTCAATAGGAAGAACAGGCGAGATTGGGAGCCTCGAGCAAGTTGTAGTCCATGCATCCTCCTTGGATTTGTTTGTAACTCAACCCCCTTAGCTCCTTCAACCTGGATTAAAAGACTTAAATAGGAAGAAATGGTGGGATCAAGAACCTCCTGCAAACTGCAACAGGAAGAAATGGACGGATCAAACTGCGCCATTCAAAACAACAATATAACAAGATTTTCTCCCATGGAGTATAAAAACAAAATTGTTTAAGCATTTGTTCCATATTTGAAATTTTAATAGACGAGAAGCTCAATGATATATAGACAACTTAAATGTACTTTGTAATAAATTAGAGGTTTGTAATGAACATTGCAAATAAGACGTTTGAACTTAAATATATTGGAGGAGAAAAGGACATACATGTTGTGCATCTACAACACAAAACCACCCTATGAATTTTAAAATCCTAGAGGTAGTCCCAAATTTTTATTATACTTTTGAATTGAAAGCGCCTTTTCGTAGTCTTAATAAATGAAGTAAATAGTCTCAACCCCTTGGAGAAGGAAATTTGAGAAAAAACAATTAGCATGAACAAACAAAGAATCCCACGAGTTGAGCTGAGAGGGGTATCCCTTTGTAAACAAGAATTCATAGGCTTGTTAGAGTTAGTATGAATCTTTACTAGAAGGTGAGTAGTCTTCACATCACCAACCACATCCAATAGAAAGGTACCAACCCCTACAATAAAAATTATGTCTTCAAATAAGGTGTAGTCAATACCAATAATATAATCTCATGAATATATTACAATATGATTTGCAAAGTATGTTTCCATACATGTGTGAAAGAAACAATCCATCTGGTTAGCAAAAGGAAGTCCTTGTGAAGGTCTTAAGAAACCCCCTTGAAGGAGACAATAAGGGTTTGAAACCATAGAATACAAGTTTATCTATGAACCCTAGTTCTGAAACCCTTAGGATAAATGTTAATAGTCAATAGTCTAATCTTAGATGACATCCTAATCTCAGATCAATCTTCGATAACATTGTTGTTCCCTTCAATTGATTGAACAAATCATCAATCCTCGACAACAGATACTTATTCTTAATGATCACCTTGTTCAATTGCATGTAATGAATGCACAATCCAAGAGTACCATCCTTCTTCTTCACAAATAATACTTGTGTGCCCCATGGTGATACACTTGCCCTAATGTATCCATTGTCCAACATTTCCTTCAACTAATGTGAAATAATAGATGCACAACCGACATATGTGTTATCAACTAATACACATATTCGATGCACGACTGGCATAAAGTCACAACAAATACATTCAACAACGACACCATCAAATTTCACATGGAGACACCACTAAAATCATGACCAATGCCATGCATACACAACAAGCACATAGATCACAAGCACAAGGACCTATATGCAACCAACATGTACATATGACAACACATCCATCCAAGGGGAACATAAACCAGACATCACCTAAGGAGAACGGAACCATGCTATGATACCACTCTATAACACCCTCCTCCCACATCTACCCAAGTAACCGGCTAACCGGGGCAAACATGTGACGAAGAGTTACTATGATATTATTCAACTCCCTATATATCAGTTAAGGAAGTGGAACCGACGAAACACAACCAACCTGACCTTCTCCACTTGCAACAGAACCCCCAGGAGCCATCCAACCCATCCAGGTGGCCAACCCTTGAGACAAACTGACATTTTTCTTCATCAAAGCCTTATTCACTCCCTTGACATGGGCATGCTTGCAACTTAGAACATATAGTCACTCCCACAACAAGGCATGCCTGTGACTAGGGACTTTTCTAGGTAGTTCTGTGCCAATGACTCCAGATTCTAAGCCACTTTTTCAGATCTAGAACTCATGGCACTACCCAAAACTCCATGAAACTTCCATAAATTAAAAGTAACATCAAAATAATGATAAAAATGTAAATAATTGAACAAGGACTTGAGTGGACCCCTGCTAGCCATGACAACCATTTCGTCAAACATGTCACAAATATGCATTCTAAAGGTCAAAATAATAGACATGAGCACAAGGGTCTCACAATTATCTGAGAATCATTAAGAATCATTGGTGCCTCATCATAATAAATGCATTACCATCTATTAAGCCATATAGTCATTATAAATTCAGTGATTAACCAAAACATGATGAGAGCCATACATTATCATTTTCATAAAACTCAATCATAACCAACATATAACCAATAGAAATATCAAGGATACAGCAATGATATAAGCCACATATAAACAAGTATATTTACTCACAAAATACCAAGGATAAAGAGCTCCCATTGATGATTGCATAGGCTGACTAGGTATGGAACTTCCATGAACCACTTGACCATAAGCTAAGATGAACCAAATCTTTCTTTCATCTAGTCACCCTCATGCCATATTCCAAGCATGAAAGTTTGATCTCGTAGAAAAAATCAATCAAAACCAAACCAGGGATTCTAGAGGCCAAACCACCTCAACCCTCAATCAGTGATTCCACTCCACGGTCGAACATCACTAACCATCACCATATTTGTCTCTAACCAAGTTGTCCAGGGCTCCAACGCCTTTTTTCCAACCAGGGTTTCCAGGACTAGTACTCAACACACATTTTTTGTCGTACTTCCAGAGCATTTTTCCAACCAGGGCTTCTAGGACTAGTAACTCAACCCACCAAGGGCTTCCTGAGCATTTTTCCAACCAAGGCTTCTAGGAACTAATAACTCAACCCACAACCAAAGTCACAAGAAAACCAACCAGAAAACAAAAGTAAAACCCACAACAACATGGCTATCCAGGAAATAGCAAGGCTAGGCAAAACCATTGTCAATCCATGCAATCCCCCATGCCATTGACAAATCATAACCAAATAACCACATGCATATGCCATGCATGCCAAAACTAGTAAGAGAACCATACATGAAACTCATTACCTGCAAGCAAAACCCACTATAGCTATCGATCTCATTTTCCTCTTGCACTTTCTTACTTTTCCTTTTCCTTCTTGCTCCAAATCCAAAGCATGCTACAATCCTCCAAGAGTGTTCTAAGAAAACTCAAAGGTCCAAGAGTATGAGAGAGAGAATAGAATGAGAGCTCCAAAAATTGAACTGAAAAAGTTTGTGCAAAAGCTATCAACTGATCCTCATAAGCCTTTTTATCAATGAGGCCTACAATTTCTTCATTTTCCCATTATTTTCCTTTATTTTCCTCCTCACATGCAACCTGTGACCTTTCACCTCCCTTTTCTCCTGTTTTCCATTATTTTCATAAATACAATGCCAATAAATTCCTCATGCCTTTCCAAAGCCCTTGCCATTTCCTTTGTCAATTTCCATAACCATTAATAAACCAAAATGAACACCCACTAGGATGTCTTTGCGCAACATTCAACTTGGAATATGTGTCCCACGACCAAGGTCTTATTTTACCTTTATTAACTTTTACATGGATTTTTGACTAGGGTTGTTACAACTTGTTGCTACAATGGTAGTTTCAACCTTCAATTCTTCATCAAACATGACACTTTCCATATTTCCACAATCAATCCTTGTTTCGAAAAAGAGGCCACAAATTTCATCAAAATAATTTTCATCCACTCTGTGGTCATATATTTGAGCATGTATGTGCTCATTAATAATTTCAACTTCACCAAGTTCATCATTTGTTGCTGGATTCATGAGAGATGCACATTCAACTCTACAAACCATTACTTCATATGAAAAATTGTATTTTTTATTTTCAAACTTAAATGCTTCAAACTATGATGCAAAGAGACCATCATAAACTACAATCATACCAACTAGATCACACATGTCATTCACTTCTTTATTGGAAGCTTCACCATCATCAACAAGGACTATTGTTGGATTCACCAATTCACTACTCACTTTTCAGTCACCACCCACATGTGTCTCATCAGAATGGGATTCATCATCATCTTCAGCGTCCATGTTACGTTGGGGTTCTCGAGAATTTATATGTTCTTACTCTACCTCACACATAGGGGCTTCAACTTCTTACTCTGCAATATTTTGTGTGTCTTCTTGATCCATATGCATGTATGAATGATGGGTTTCACTTTTACAGTCTTTATGACCATCATCCACATTTGAGTGGGATTCTCCAACTCTGTTTTCCTCCTAGAGTCTTGCTCATTTAATCTCAGAACTATAGTTAACTTCCTATTGATTCTTCAACAGACTGTAACATAATTTTTTGCTTTATGTCACTTCCTTTATACCAAATTCTACTTCTAAGGTCTTCCATGCTTTCTAGGAAGATGTATCTTTTGCTACCTTACACAAGGACTTCTCATCCAATGCATGTTTTATAAGATCCAATACTAATATATCACATACTTCATCACATGGTTTATTAGACCGACACTCAATCAATTCTTTACATCGAAGAAAAGTTTTCATTTTGATAGTTCCTAGAAAATAAAATTTTTACTAGTAAATTTAGGAAGTGTTACCAGATTTATCCTGATCCATTCATCCTCAATTTTTGTCTACTTGTCTTTTAGATGCCTCGACTATGGAGAAAACCTCTATGATATCTTCAAGATACTTTGGCTCTTCCTCTCGATTTCTTTTCTCGGTTTTCTTCATGCTTACTTTTTCACCCATTGTTGTAGTCTTTCTTTTTTCTTCTACCTTCTTTCCTTATTGTGTTAGCCTTCGAGAAATTAACATCACATACACTTGATTATCTTTAAAAATAAACATTTTAACCTTCACTTTAACGGTGGCTCCCAACAACTACTAGCAAGCTTTCTAAGCTCTTCTATGCATATTCTTATGGAGGCTCATGGCTACAACTTACGGTGGAGACTCTTTCTTTGGTCCGTGGTGGTGGCTCTATAGGCTACTCACCCTAATAATTTAGTAGTTGGGTTTACAAACTCTCAACGACCTCTAGTTTCTACTTATGGACCAATGGATGCAAACTTCGACTTGCAGACTACTCATAATAACCAAGGATCTTAGTGGAAGTAGCTCATGACCTTCTTAACTTGTTTGGTGCTTTGAAACCTTCCTAAATATGGAATCATGCAAACTCTAACTTTATTTTCTTCATGCAAACTATGACTTGGCGTTTTAACTAAACTTTTCGAACTTCACTTTAACATAAATTGACATTTTTCTTTTCCTTCGCTTAGCTTTTCTTGACAAGGCTTTACCTTTTTAAATTTGACTCACTTGACTTCTAATATTATACATAATTAAAGATTTAACTTGCTTTCCTTCACTTATTTTAACTCTTCCTACATTCCATGCAGACGAGAGTACTTACTATTTCTATTAAGTGAAACAATTTTGATCTATGACAAAGTTGCAATCGATGATTGTAAATGAAATAGGAAATTTGGTGGTAGGTTTGTATGAATTCTGTACTCTTATAATTTAAATTTTTATGTGATACTAGAGTTCACTTGATTGTACAACACATTTGAATATTTGATCATTGTTAGGCTACTTAGGTTGTTTTTTTTTTTCACAGAAACGGTTAGAGTGATATATTAAATTCTGGCCTAAATGCCTCAAAACTAGTTACAAAATGCTAGGCAGAGCCCAGTTTTCTCCCTGTCTAGAACCAAAGGAGTTTTCCTTATTCTACATCCGAGGTAATTACGGAATAATCTTTGATCCAACATATCTATCTTCCCCAATTTAAAGGTGCAGACAAACTGATTCAAAATTAAACGATAGAACATGATAATAAACAGTTAAGGGATGGGATCTCATCCATTTTCTCCATCTCTTAGAAGAGTTCCGAGAGGGAGGAGAGCTGCTTTATTGGCTTCGAGATCCGCTTCTTTATTGTTTTCCCTTTTTACGTGATATAACTTCAAGTTCCAGAAAGATTTTGAGAGGATTCGAATTCTGCTCATCAGTCTGGACAGTCTTAAATCTGAAGGGGAGTTATTGTCGATTAAGGACTTTATGATTGACTGCGAATCTCCTATTATAACAACAGCGTTGATACCGAGAGCCTTGAGAAGCTTGAGGCCTTGGAAAAGGGCCAGGGCTTCCGCTTGGATGCTGGTGTTAAACCCCACTCCCCAGGCGTATCTATGATCAATACAGCCAGCAGAGTTTTTGACCACACCTCCTGCACCTGATCTACCCAGGTTACCTTTTGCTGCACCGTCGAAGAAAAGAATGGGCTGCGCCTGCCTAGTGCAAAAGGCCAAGAAATCTGATGCACTGAGGTGAATTTTCCAATCTTTAAGAGCCACTAAAGGTCTGGAAATATCAGAGAAATTGAGATCAAGAGTAGCGCTCCATGCAGCATCTTGATCACTAAGCTCCGCACCATCAAGCTGATTACCAACGCAATCCTTTAAGAGGCTTTTTACTTTGACCCAAACAATCTTATAGTCGCTCTTCCTGTCCCTGAAGATCCATTGGTTTCGTTCTAACCATGTTTTCCAACAGATAAGTTTGGGGAGAGTGCACCATATGGCTTTTATATGGGCATTCCGAGTCATGCCACCAGGATAGGTACGCATCCAATTCGAGAACAAATCAGGAATGCGACTAGGAAGGATGAAGTCTGAGTTCCAATGCCCAGTAGCCTCTCTCCAAATACCTACAACGAAATTATAGCTGAGCATAATGTGGGCAGCAGATTCTGAGTTTCCTCCACACAGCGTGCACCGGGAGGGGCCATGAAAGCCTCTTTTCTGCAATCTATCTTCAGTCAGAATGCGCTGGTGACAGAGGAGCCAGCAGAAGGCATCGATTTTGGGGATTGAGGTCTGGAACCATACCCCTTTCCAAGGATTCGGATCTGGAGGGAAGTGAGGGTGGGCAGAGAGCTGTCGATACCCCTGCGAGACAGAGTAACGCCCTAGAGAAGTCCCCCAGCCACGGGAATCCAGTTTCCTGTTGTTCAAGGGAGCCTTGCCTCCTAAAGATGTCAAGAAGTCTGCATATTCCTTGGCCAAGATTTGAGGAACCTCAATCGATTTCCAGCTATGCCAAACTCCATCCTCCCAATTAGAGATGTCCCATAGTGTAATGAAGCCCGCTCTGGACATCCATTCTTTCAGCATAATCAGAGATCGATCTTAAGCCAAGGAGACAGTGCCCATAATGCGGTCCTCCCATATCCTGATGCGCTTTCCATTTCCAGGGATCCAGTGTGCGTGCTGATTGATTAAGGAGATGGAATTTTCACAAAGCCTATGGATCATTGAGCCAGGGATAGATTTAGGATAGTCGAGGCACCGTTTCCTCTTCCCTCGGAAGTATTTTTTCCATAAAGCAAGTTGGGCCCAGCCCGGGTTTGGAGCGATTATCCTCCATAGCATCTTTGCGCCCAACGCAATGTTTTGCTTATCCAAATTCTTGAAGCTCAAACCACCTTCTAGTCTGGGCAAGGATATTGTGTCCCAACTGATTAATGGGAGTTTCTTTTCATTAGCTTTCCCTCCTTTCCAGAAGAAATTTTTTATATGAGCCTCCATTTTCTTCATAATGCCCACGGGAGCTAGCATAACGACAAATTGATAAATGGGGAGGCTGCTTAAGACTGCTTTTATAAGCACAGTCTTGCCAGCCAGATTAAGCCATCTGAATCCCTAGGAATTTATCTTAGATTTTAACTTTTATAGCATGGGATACCAATCTCTGATGACTGCACCTTTTTGAAAGATAGGGAGACCCAAATACTTGAATGAAGACCAAGTTGAAGAGGCAGCAAAATCTAAGCAACTGGAAATGGCCTGAATCGTGCTGGCAGATATATTCCAACAATAAATATTGCATTTTATTTTATTGAGGCTGCTTCCGGAGGCTTCACAATAATCATCAATCACAGCTTTGAATTTTTTAGCAGTAGAAACTGTAGCAGCGCCCAACAAAAGGGAGTCATCTGCGAACAACGCATGGTTAATATTTTTGACTCCCCTCGCAATGTTCAGCCCTATAATATCTTGTTCCTGTTGTTTTTTATTCAAGAGGAAACTAAGGACTGAGGCTTGAAGGACAAAGAGCAACGGGGAAAGAGGGCACCCTTTTCTCAGCCCACGAGAAGCTTTGAAGAAATCCGTGGCTCTCCCATTCACCAATGGGGCTATCCATGGCTCGCTAATACAAGCCTTAATCTAGTTGATAAATTTAGTGCCAAACCCAAATTTATGCAGGACATTTATTAGGAAACTATGCCTCACTCTGTCGAAGGCATTTTCCAGATCTAACTTGACGACCATGTCTTTCTCTTTGCGTCCCATGCTTGAGTGGACGGCTTCTTGGACCAAAATGAAGTTATCCACAATCTGCCTTCCCTGGATAAAGTCTCCCTGATTCTCAGGGATTATGTTTGGAAGAATGGCTTTTAATCTGTTTGCAATCACTTTGGTGATTAGCTTGTAGCCGATATTACAAAGGGAGATAGGACGAAATCTGCTGAAGGTGTTGGCGCCTTTCTCCTTGGGAATGAGGGCAAGGAAGGTCGAATTGGTACTTCCCCCTAATTTCTGACACTCTTGAGATTTCCGCACCATTCTACAAAGGTCTTTCTCCAAAATCTGCCAACAAGCCTGCAGGAATTTGGCAGTGAAACCGTCAGGGCCGGAGCCTTGTCCGGTTCCATAGCGAAGAGGGCGTTTTTTATTTCTTTATTAGAAATCTCTGCTTCCAAGAATTGATTCTTTCTGTCTGTTAGTAGGCAGGGAACCTCATCCACTAAGCTAGGGGCGTGTCCCAAGTCCTCCTCTTCGCTATAGAGATTTTTGAAGTGGAGGAAGGCAACATATTTTATACTTCTGATGTCTCTATGCGTGGTAGATTCAACCTTAATTTCTGAGATGGAATTTATGCATTTTCGGGCTTGGGCTTGCTTATGGAAAAAGGATGTGTTCCTATCGCCCGCCTTTAGCCAGAGACTGCGAGACTTCATTCTCCAGAACTCTTCCTCTGCTGAACTGGCCTTAAGGAGTTTCTGTTGAAGCTCAACCTCCTTTTCTAGAATTTCTTTGGTGATCTATTCATGTTCCGTGTCCAGTTGGTGCTTCTCGAGGCATTCCTGAATCTTTTTTCTTTCTACTTCAGGATTAGGTAAGGTGTTGACCCAAACTTTTAACGCTGCTTTGACTCTTCTAAGTTTCTCCTCCCAAACAAAAAACGCAGAACCTTTGACGGGATGCTTCCAGCAATATTTTATTAGAGGCAAGAAGGAATTTTCCTTAACCCACTGAGGGTTGAACTTAAAAGGAATGGGGCCTTGATCCAGATGTGCCAGCAGATCAAGTTTTATGGGTCGGTGATCGGAGACACAGCAAGGGAGAATAATCATTCTATATTCCAAACCAAGAAGGAGAAATGAACTTTGCATGAAAAATCTGTCTAACCTTGTGGCGATATGACCCGGACCGAGTCTTTTGTTGGACCAGGTATACTTGCCGGACACAGGTTTGATGTCGATCATGTCCCAATCGTGCAGCATGTCCTCGACCCATTCCCGCACCTGATCCCTCACAATACTTCCACCTCGCTTTTCAGCCAATGATAAAGTTAGATTCAGATCCCCAGCAATGATGATATTTGCTAACTCTTCAGTATCTGCCAGACTTCTAATAGAGTCCTAGCAGTTCTTTTTTTCTCCTGCGCCTACTGGAACATATACGTTAAAAAGGGAGAGAGTCAAGCCAGAATCCACGTGCTGTAGTTTTAAGAACAGCCAATGGGTGTTGGAAATTTCTTGGACCCTTGAGAATTTTTCTGCATTCCAAATGGCGCCCAGACCACCTGAAGCGCCTCGAGCTGAGACAGCTTGACCATCGCTTTTCTTCCACAGTCTCTTACCAATTTGGAGGAAGATATTGTCCTCCATTTTAGTCTCCTGGATGAGGAGTATGTCAGGAGATTCTGTTCTTAACAAATTTCTTATAGCTTCTTCCTTTGTTCTGCTCCCCATACCCCTACAGTTCCAGGAGATGATCTTCATCACTTGCTTTTGGATTGATGAGCTCCTTTAGAGCTCTGGGACTGATTTCTGGTCGACTTCGGTGTTTTTCCGAGGAGTTTCTCGAGAGTTGGTTGGCTTCCCTGGAGTTTGTCTTTATAGGTCTCCTGCTCTCTTTTTTCTCAAGCAGATTTCCGGCCTCTCACAGATCTTCTAGCCGAGGTATGTGAGTCTCCTATTTCGCTTTCTTATTCTGAGTCCTCCGAACCTTGCCCTTCCTCGGTCTCTTCTATCAATATCTCTTTTGCTCTATCAGTATTGCCTTCATCTTGTTGTGATCCCGAGAGGATCTCTTTGTGTTGTGACCCTTCCTTCTGCATCACAGGTTCTTGAGTGTCTTTTAATACTGAGCTTAAATGAGCGAATTTATTTCCTTGTTCTGCGGTGGGTTGGATTTGGGGCCCCGATGCTGTCTGAGAAGTTTTACCATTCAGATTGCCTGTTCTAGGAGTTTTATGTGCGGTTTTTGTCCTTTTGACTTGAGTCCAACCATCCTCCTTGCCTTTCTCCACTTCAGAATTCTTCGGGCAGCTTCTCGCAAAATGCCCATAGACATGGCACTTCCTGCACTTGAACGGGAGCTGTTCATAATCCAGCATTTGAAGATGTGTCCAGCTTCCAACTTTTATCTTTATAGCTTCAGGTAGTCCTACCTCCAAGTCGACTTCCACGCAGATACGAGCACAATCGTATTTCTCTTTGCTGTTAGCTCGGTCAATGAATTTACCTAAAGAGTTGCCGATATGTTTGAGAGATTCCCAATTCCAGCAATGAACAGGCAGATTTGGGAGTCTGACCCACACAGGAACGGCAGTGGGGACATCAACTGCTGGATCAAAGTCAGGCGTCCACTTGTTGAGGTACAGCCCCTGAGGACCCATGAAATAGGGACCGTTACGGAAGATCAGATCTTTGTCCTCCTTGTCAGAGAATTCGAACAGAAAAAATCCCTTCCCGAGAAAATACGAGGTGACATTGTTTTTAATCAGCGGAGCCCAATTCCTAGCGACCCAACTCTCTGTGGTTTTTGGAGAGGGCCAGAGCCCAGTAAACTAACCGACCAGAGCTCTTTCCGCCAAAGAGAGATCAACCTTGATCGGGCCCTCCGGAGGAAGCGAGATTTCGGGAATATCATCCTTTCGTTTTACAAATTTCGCTGCTTCAGAAGGTTTCTTCTTAGGCAGAGAGTTCAGGAGGGAACAAAAAGCCTCTTCATCAGAGGGGGGAGGCGGAGGAGGCAACTCCATTGAGACAACAGACCCTTCGCTCAGGGAAGACACGCACACACCGCTTCCCGCATACAAATCATCCTCCCTGAGACCGCCTCTAAGGAGCCGAGGGGAGAGACCCCGAAGCAAGCCAAGAAGATAGGGTCGGGAGAGCCAAAGAGCTGCGTGAAAGACCAACGCGCCGCGCGGAAAACTATGTGTCGCGCCCAACAAAGAGGGTCGAAACAACGCGCCTCTCATCCCCAAGGCGGCAGATGGACACGAACAAACGTCTCGCGAGAAAATAACACAGAAGCCTACCGCCCAAAGACAAATCCCGAGAAAAAAGGGGGATAAAGCCCACCGGGGGCGGCCGGAGGGCGGGAGAAGACCCTCCACAAACGAACGGTGACTAGGTCAAAAATCGGGAGGCGCGAGAGATATCCAATGCCAAAATAATCATCGGTCTTACAAACTCATATGAGTTATGGTGATTGTTCGGTCTTAAGGCAAATGTTTAACTGTACTCTTATAGTCTTTTTGGTTTATTGGCTTGGTTCGTTCGCCATGTTTAAGCTGTGTTATTGCTGGTTTGAAGACTGTGAGTTTAGGAAATGCTATTTCATCAATTCCAGTCTTTCCCTTCGAGCGAACATAAGATAATTTCCAGTTATATTGTGATTATGGAAATGTTGTTAATATTTATTTTTGCTGTTATTAAAATGGTCTTTTATGCATAGAGTTACCAACATATTCGTTTTATTTTTTTATTTTTCCACAACAATATGTTTCTATCTTTTCAAATGAGTGAATATATATGTGTGTGTGTGTTTCCCTACTAGGTACTCTACTTTTGCATTTACCCGTTCATGGATTCTGATATTCAAATTCCGGGTTGGTGCTGGATGTTATTATCACGCTGTTGGTCCTATAACAAAGGATAATTGCTATGTTATTTCTTGTTTCGCTGCTGGGGTCTTCCACAGTTTAAACCTTTTTTCAACGTGGTTATATTTTTAATGTTCATTCCTTTTATTTTCAATACGGGGTACTACCAGGCTCGTAATACATTAGTACTATACCTCGTAGAGCATGTGGTTTTAGGAATCCAAAGGGGAAAATAGGACAACTTAGCCCTGTCTAACTATCTGAATTCCTTTGGTAGGTTTTCTTTTGACATCACATGGAATCAAAGTTTTATTCGACTTAAGTACAGTAGCCTCAACACCGTAACTACATCTATGTTCTCTTTCCTGGTTACTCTAGGTACCATACCCCAAACCTAGTGGTTTTATTCACATTAATTCCTAGAGACGAGGTTCTTTCCAATGCACTGTTTTCAACATTTTAATGTAGAACTGTAATGAAATCCTAGGTCTGTCTTTTCTAGTCATATAAATATTCTACCACAGAATTCAATTATATATTGGTACTTTTATATTGAGCAAGATAGTTTAACAAGGAAACGGTATTTTAAATCACATGTCTGTTTTTTCTAGTCATATAATTATTCTACCACATAATTCCATCATATATTGGTACTTGTCTGTTGAGCAAGAAAATTTAACAAGGAAACTGTGTTTTATATACATGTTTATATGTTTATGTTCAATTTAGAAATCTTAAGAAAAGATTGTATTTAAACACATGTATGTATATTTCATTCAGTCAAGCAAAAAATTCCATACTTCCTTGTTTTCATGCTAACAGTTCCAAACGAGCTTGGCTAACCTCCCAACCATGAGAAGGGAGAACATGTCCACTTATCCCCACTAAGCTCCGTCTCCTGAACAATTCATACAATTTCTACACAACTCCACCCTGGCAACGAGACTTCAGTCCAACCTTTGGTGTTAAACTGAGATTACTCCACTTACTCACCTTGTCCAACTCAAGAGTTCTCACAAGCAGTGTCCTACCTCCAATATAATTTTGTCTTTGTATGTTCTGAGACCCTCTTTATCTTCGGAGAATTGAGGAAGAAAAACCAACCCTTTCCTCTCTCCAGATTTCCTTTAAATCTGTAGAGAAGTGGTTATAAATGTGCTACCGTCCCAATTACTCATGACTCAACTCTATTACCAGTTAACTCTTTTCTTTTTATTGAAAGAAACCAAAACATAATTTTTATGTTAAAAATAAAATGTTATGAAATATCCTCATCTTTTGTTTGTATAAAAAAAATAAAGTAGTTACCATAGAAAATTTAAGTAACCGATAATTTCTAAATAGCAGAAGGGTTACAAAGGCACTCTCTAGTCAAGTATGATAGAAATGTTGTAAATGTAATGTCATGTAAACATTTTAACTTTGATATGAAATGATTGCTAGTTATTGCTGCGCTAGTATCATTTCCAGATATAAAATTCTCTTTGCTTTGGTTTGCTTATTCATTAAGAGTTTGTCCATGAGCATGTGATTGTCAATTCAATTTACTTGGTGAAATTTTGTGTTTTTCATAAACTTAAAAACATAATTTTAAATGGCTGAACAAAAGAAAATATAAGCACAACAAACACACACAGAATATCTCAATACACAAAATTTTGTTGAAGGAGTTCACCCCTCCTGGGCTACATCTCCTTGGTCCAACGTCATAGTGTGGACCTTTATATTAGCTTCAAGTGTGCTCAAATTGCTGTTACAAGTTTCAAATGCTATTGGAACCTATTCCAATGAGTTTAAAACATCAAAATATCCCAAAAATGATTGTTTGTTTGCACAATTTGAACTCTGGATGCTCTGACAATGCCGCCAACACCTGGTGGCCTTGACCTTCAAAAATATTCAAATGCACAAAAAAACCTATAGATGACCTTTTCTGCCTCTGAAATCTGCTTCATTGAGTTCTTAACATGTTAATTAGCCAATAGTGCCTCTTTTTGAGCTCTGTTTGGGCAAAAATTTCCTCAGTTATGGCAAAAACTGTATTTCCCCCAATTTCTCCACTAATTTTGGGGAGTCTGCCAGTTAAAAATCCAAAAATAGAAAAGCTGCCAGTTTTGGCGTGATCCCCTAAAAGTCTGCCAGATTAAACGTAGATTAATTATAGCTTAAGCGCACTTAAAGGATAAGATAAGCACTATTTTATTGTTAAGCGCTCTTAGCACTAATGAGAGATTAATTGTGGCTTAACCACATTTCAACGTTAATTAAGTAGGTTTAGCTTTTATTACGTCGGTTTGTTTGTCGTGGCACCTGGTTCTCGGCGTAAGGACACATGGGAGGGGGCTGGCCCCCTCGAGACCCCCAACTGTCAGAGCGATGAACTTTAAGTTTGGGCAGAAGCTATAGTAGTTAAGAACCACCGTGGTAAGGGAGATGGTAAGGCGCCGACGTAGTGTGGAGTAGGTTCGGTGTTCGACCCCCGATCCCGACCATAAAATTTTATTAAAAATTATAATAATTCTGCCACCAACCTTAGAGCCTCCTCCGAATTAGTTGGTAGCTCCTCTAAGTTTGGTTCAGTCCAAAATATAACATGGTTTTCAACCTTAGGTTATATAAAAAATTAACACCATATATAATATATCCAATAATAAACCATTCAAAATTTCCAACCTCTAAGTCCATGGGGTGGGGGCATGTGGTAGCCCCTGGTTGCGCCACGTGGCTTATCCACATTGGTCCAAAATCCCCCAATTAAAAACAATAATCCTCCACCATTAATAATAATAGAATTCACCCTTAGACTTAGGATAAAAAATTTTCACTTCCTAGTCATCATCAATGAATCCGACTGGAACACTTGGAACATTGTCATTCGTTGAATCTAGAGAATATTCTTTGAGAATCTGATTGTACCTGCCACATCATCCTTGTACTTGTTATGCTCATTTTTTACCTATTTTGGAAAACGAAAAGCAGACCATAACTCACTCATACGAACTCAGATTTTGATGAAACGAGTTGCGTTGGAATCCTGGAGATGAGCACTATCCAGGCATTCAGGTTCAAAGAATTTCTGAGCACTTTGATTTTTCATCTAAAATACTGATCCCTGATCATTCCTCCCCACTAGAAGCCTTTTGGACCCCAAAATATCTCTTGATTATTGATTATGAAGATGAGGGGACTGTTCCCTCACTCTTCTAGTCTTTATCCATTGAAATATTCCAAATTTCATCATTTGGAGCTTTTTATAAAAAAGTCAAAATTTTCCTTGATTCTAACGACCATCTATTGCTGTCTTTGACACCTTCATGCTGCAATATTTCTGAATTTGTAGAACAACAATCTAATTTTGCAGAAAACATATTTTTCCTACTTTGGTCAACAATCAAGGAAACTTGGAAACTTTCTCACCTTGCACTCTGTCTCTATGGCGATTTTTAGCTGCTTTTGCCTTGAACTTGTGTCGACTCTTGACCAAGTATCTTCGCCATTGTAATGTTTCTTTTGGAAACCAACAATGAACATTTGTGGAACCTATGCCTTCTTTGCTAAGCTTCTTTGTCCTCTCTTTGACCTTTGCAACCTCTTGCACCGACACCTTGTTTTCAACACCGCTCAACACCAATGTTGACTGCTGCAAATGTTTTTCACTTTCTTTCAAAGACAACCTGTTATCAATCTGAAACAACTCATTACACATATCAGCATGTGTTTGAAAAGTATGATGCAAAACATCTCTTTGTTTTATCATCATCAATGTCAAGTTTTGACTTTCATTGAGTATCCTCTTCATTTGCCTTGCATTAACTAAAGAAGTATTCAGTTTCTTGCAATGAGCTCTCACAATATTCTCCATTCCATCCTTAAGAAAACGATATTTGTTCTCATGGCGATAAAACACCGCTTCCCTGTCATACAAATATGGACTTCCCAAGATAATCCCAGAAATGTCAAGTGGAATTACATCTAACTCGACTTCATGAACAAAGTTTGCAGTAATAGAAAATCTAAAACTGCATTTCCTTGTAACCTGTAAATTAGCATTCTTAACTATCCAACCCAAAGGGTATGGTTTATGATGTGCCACAGTTTCAAGCTTAAGATTTTTGACTAAATCTTCTGAAATCAAGTTTTCTTGTGATCCCATATCAAATAATGCATCAATATTTGTATGATTAGAAATCACTCTAACATGGAACAATTATTCTCTTATGTCTTCATTTGGAGTGTTTATGTGACTATTTGAGGAACTAGTACATTCAACATGTTTCCCTTTCAAACCCATAGCAGTAATTTTTGTCTCATCTCCTGAATCTGACCCTAAGTCTTTTTCAGCTATAGCAATATTTTTTCCTTTCTCTTTGGCTTTCAATCTATCTAGTTTCAATTTTGGATGAAGTTGCCAACAATGATCTTCATCATGGCCAGTCTATGAACAATTTTTGCATGTGAGTTTTTCATTCTCTTTCTTGATACTTGCATTCTTATTTCCCTTCCATTTTCCTACCTTATCTTTTCCCTTATCCTCACTTTCACCTTTCTCCTCTATGTTTTGTTTTCCCATCAGAAAAATAAGTAAAAAATGTAATCCCCAAGAGGTCCAGAACTCAGAACCCTCTTTCCCTCTTTCTCTCTTGCTTCTACACAAACAACATTAGTTTGTAACTGCTTGAGCTTCTTGAAACTCCTAAACTGCCTAAACTGTTCAACTACTTATTGCATTGCAATCGATGACACCATTTTAGCTTCGATCTTAACAAAGAAAATAAAATACACTTGGAATATAATTCTTTTACCGAGTCTAATTTAATGCTGATGTGTCTCTTTCTGTTTCGGCTGTGATGTCATTACAGTATGCATAAACACATCTCCACCCGACTCTTCCCATGCTTTTGTGTTTCGAACGCTGTCATCATGTCACCTTCTACCTGACTCTGCCTCTTCTGCGCGTGCCTGCTGTGTTCAGTCTTCTCTTCTCCTTTGCTTTGCATCAGGTCACTTACTTGAGTCTCTCTGCCCATGTTCAGACCTTCTTCCGTTATCAAGGCATTTCATTGACTTTATGTTATAAGCCTCCTTTCTTCCTCCGATGTGATTTAACACTGGAAAGGCATTACATACAGATTTGAAATCCTTTGCGATTTGAATATGGTGCTACATCGCATCCAGGCTCTTGTCGCATGTCGCAAGGATTTAGTTCTTAGCGCTAACAAGTTTCCCTTTAACATATGCAATATACGATCGCATCGCATCACAAACCGAACTTCTTATCGCATCGAAAAACAAATAACTTGCGATGTCTTAACATGTAAATATAAGAATCACCGATTGCAATGTGCGGCATGCAGATGTGTCCCTTGCCGGGCTTTAAATTCTCTAGACTTTAGCTTTGAAGCTCCATTGCATCCGCTGCTCTTTATTGCACTTCGCAAGTTTTAGATTTAGAAATTTTGCAATACTTGCGATTTTGCGATTTCGCAAATCGCAGCGAACTCCCCATCGAAGCCCGCAAATTTTAACGTTTAACAATAAACTTATCTTATGTGATCTGCGATGTGCGGTATGCGAGCCAGGTCCACGTCATCATGCCACATCACCTTGCCATGTCACCTTGCCACGTCACCTTGCCACATCACCTTGTCACTTCATCATAAATTACTTGCGATCTGTGGGGTTGGGGGCACGCCATCTGCCACATCAGCTTGCCACGTCACTGCCACACCATCTTCCCACGTCATTGCTCGCACTTCACATTTCGCAGTTTCCGTGACTTATCGCATCGCAACTTAAACAATTTAATTTGCGATTTCTTATGATGTAATTTTAAAACTCGCCGATATGCGAAATACCGTTGGGTTTGCGATTTAATCTCCGACGTTGATCTATGCATAGATCTAATGGTCCTCGCTGTATCTTTACCTCGGTTTGCCGACTTTTCTTTTTTGGTTGTGCCGTTCATTTCTTTCTGGTTGTTCATAGAACACTTGACCCGTTCACGACTTTGCCCACGTTCACAACTTGCTCCGCTTACTATTCACGACTCTGCCTTTTCTGTTTCGCTGCCTTTGCATTTTTTATGCCTTCGAGAAATTAATTAGTTTCTCCACGATGTAACCCTCCCGAGCTTGAAAATATTCCCGACTCGGCCTTGACATGTATGTAATGTTCTTAACGTGCCCATCGGTCTTGATCTTGAACTTTTCTACACGTGAAGGAGCCCAACTCGACCCCTCCTACACGCTTTTCTCTTTACTGCTCCTATGGCTTAGATTACACCTCAAATGCTGCTACTTCCTTGATTTTGGTTCTGGTGCATATGTGATGACGAATCCTCATTGCGCTTGTGGTTATCCTTTTGAGCATATTGCAGGTCTTCTTGAAATTTTAACAATTGTTCCTCAATAACCTTGAATTGCTCAGAACCTCTCTTAACTTTTGGCTGAGTCAAATTAGGCTACAACACTCCCTATGCTAGTGTTGGTTAAAGTTTGATGTATGTTATGGTTTGTACTAGACTAGATGTTGTGGGTGAGAGTTTGAGCAAGAATATGTCAAAACTAGGGAAAGAACACTGAAAACTATAAAGAGGCTCTTGACCCTTCAAATATTTGTTGGTCACTTCAAAATATTGAATATGCTACCAAGGAAGATGTGGACCATATATATATATATAAGGCTTTGTTTACGTGGATTGGGCTATAGATTTTAACTACGAGAGATGTATGAGTGGTCATGCTTCTAATTTATTTAGTGGACCAATTAATTGGAAGGGAAAGAAGACGTAGTTGCATTATCAATTACAAAAGTAGATTACATGTGGCAGCTACTCATGGATGTAATAAATTTATATGGTTGCAAACATTATGTTCATGTATTGGTTTTGTTTTTTTTGTTTAAGGCTCGGCTTTATATTACTGATGCAAAAAGGTACAAAGATTTTGTCTTTGTGTTACGAGATACCCTGTTGGGAAACCGACACAATAACACAAATTAAACTTATTCAGATTACAAATGTTTCTTCTGACTAGCTTAGCCAACAAAATGAAATATTGACTAGTGCCAAAGCTATTGTTCTAGAGGTTACAAAAATGTTGGCTCTGTTATGGAGAGCCAGTTAGATGAAGACACAACCGATATACATCATCCATGATTAAACTAATACATTATAGAAAACTATGGTATGACCTAAGACTAATAATGTACCCACTTCCTTTGAGGGATCTTGAGCTTCGGACCCACAAGGAGCTGCTAACCACCAATCATTGAAGAAGCATAAGTCGTGGTCTAGGGAGGAACCACTAGTCACCAACCAACCCAGGGCTTCGTGCAAACCACCATACCGACTAATACCATGGACTACTCACCTGAACCACTAAGAAGTCACGAAGATCCACGAGCCACCTTGCCAAGAAATGCCATGTACCATAGGTCCTAGCCACTAAGAAGGGATGCCCTGGACCCCTGGGAGGTGAGGCCACAAAAAGCACAAATCTTGGATATGAGTTTAATCTGAGCCATTATTCCAAGAAATTTCATGAACTACAAGTCCTTGCCACTGAAATGGGATGCCCTATACCCCTGGGAGGCGAAGCCACACAAAGCACAAATATTGCATACAATTTTATTTTGAGCTACCCTTTGCTTTTGACTACTAGCGTAACCCCATATAGAAGCCAATTGAATTATATCAGAGCCACCCATTTCGAAGTGTGATACAAAGTGGTCTGTCAGCCATGAATTGCATGTAACAGAGGCTAATTCCCACTAGTCGTGATTTTTTTGCGTTGTGAGGGTGACTATCCTTGTAGGATGGAGAGAAACCAAGGGAAGAGGCCATGTCCACAAAAACTATACCAGAAAGCACTTCAAAAATTCCCAAGCTTAGGTCTGCCAACAAGAATGGATTCGCCGTCTGAGAAGAGAGGATGTAGCTAGGCCATGCCTTTAATGGAGCTCACAAAGCTGTAACCTTCGAATAGTGATGAAAAAGATAATTCGTTAGGAAGGACGTACTAGAATGGTGAAGCTAGGTGGCCAATGGAGATTCCAGAACCAACCTACAAGCAGGGGAGGACAGGGGTGGCCAAGTGCAAAACCAACAACTCTGAAGACATTATAGTGCTGAGAGAACCAAAACAAACTCAGAAGCAGCCTATGAACACTAGAGGCATGATTCCCCTGCATTAACATGATAGAGCTCATATTTTTCCTTGTCGAATGGCTCTCGCGAGAAGTTGCAGATGACATAAATATGCTTTAGGGGGGTTGTTGGCTCACCATGATGCCAACCTTGTCTCACTAAACAAGGAACCTCTGTAAAAATGATGAGAAGCCATAATGTTTCTGTGAGGTAAACCAAATGATGAGTACAACGACTAAATCTTAGCTTGTCCGGGCATCTTTTCAAGATGAATGCAAGCATCATGATGAATTGAATGCTTGGAAAGATGGCTAGTAACCAAATTTGGCTTGATCTCTTGCTGATAGTCGTCAACGTTAGGCACCCGCCGTGGGGGACATGTATTGGTTTTGTTAATAAAATATTGAGAAAATTGTGACAATTCAAATATGAATTATTTTAGTAAATAATCATGCTTATCATTTGAAGATAAAGCATATTGATGTACAATACAATTTTGTTAGAAAGATAATTGAATTAACAAAATATCATTAAAAGAAAATTGATAGATTGAAAAGTGTTGCAAATGCATTAACGGAATTGGTTAATACTGAAAAATTCTTTTGTTGCAAAGAATCAATGAACATTGTTACCCCTAACAACTAATTATATAAATGCTTTCCCTTATCCCAAATTTTAGGTTTTCAATTAGTAATCTATTAGTTTAGCATTAAAATCTAATCAATTATTCAACCTTTAATTTATCTTCATAAATATTTAACTCTACACCCTTTTATTTTTTACCCGGGTGCCCAATAATTTCCATAGGATATGATGTTCCATCTTAACCAATTTGACTTGTAATACAACCAACACAACAAATTGTAGGAATCACTCTTTGGACACAAATATAAAAGAAGCCCATCACAGAGAAAATTGGTCCGAGTTAAATTCATGAATCATGTTACTTGCCACCTCACATTCGCAATACTACTACTATAATTATATTATTGCAAAGTGGGCCATGACCATTATTTATTTTTGGTATACCAACTATACCCTAGGATTTGTTTACCGACGCAACAAAATAGCCTGGATGACAGTTTTTTGCTGGTATCCGGTTAATTTGTTTTCAAAAAATCAGGTTGTTGGACTGTTTGAATTGTTTTTTGATGGTGGAAATGGATTCATCACCATCAAAACCCCCTGTAGCACCCAAAATCATAAAGTTTGACAACAATAACCCAAATTTTAAAAAAAAATTGACAGAATTTTTAATAATCTTACCGAAATTTCTGAGTTATTTTGTGAGTTTTTTAGACTACGCAATATACCAACTACATCCCTATTTCACAACATTACATTAAGGTTTATTTTCATTTATTTTTGTCCTTTTAACCTAATCAGAGTGGATAAACATTGGAAACGATGTAAAAACAAGAGTGCTTCATATAGTATGACTCCATAGTAGCATTTGTTGTAGGACACAACAGCTGAGTTGTCTCTTCTAAAACAATGTCAGCAAAGTCCAAGTCACAGTCATTGTTCATTGGTCAATAATTATTCCACACATTTGAGTGCTGTTAATGTGTGCACTTCAATATGGTTGGTGGGCATATACAGTTCCCATGCATTAATAAGTCAATAACACAATAAATATTTTTTTTCATTGGTTACCATTCCTCTTTACGTACCACATTTTCATGGAGTCCTATTGGAAAGTGAGATAATGCATTCATTTGTTAGCAATCTCAATATGTATTGAGTTGGTTTTCTGGGTTCCTTAAAAAAATAGATTGAATTAGTTTAGTTTGGTGGTTTAAAAAGATGAAAATAATTTTATTTTACATAATATTTTAAATTAACATAAAATTTATAAATTGGTTTTTTTTTTTTTAAATGCATTGAATTGGTTTCGTTTGGTGATTTAAAAGGATGAAAATAATTTTTGTTTTTATGGAATATTTTAAATTAACATAAAATTTATAAATATTATAATTTAATATTATATAATTTATAACATTATTATGAAAATAAAATAAAATAAAAATTTAAAAATACATTTTTTTTTTTTAAATAATATAACTTTAATGTAAATAGATTATCTTTATTATAGGAAATTTGATAGAGTTATGTTAATTTCATGCCATAGCATACTAATGGCTTTATTAATTTTTTTTCTAAGTGAGACTATTCTATTAAGTAAAAAACATATGGTACAATCAAAGCTTTGCAAAAGCAAAGCACGGAAGCAAGGGGCCGGAAATGATGAAGTATCAACCTCGGTCCCATAAAGCAAGCTAGGACAAAGCAGAAGATAGCAAGGAAAATAAAAGAGAGAATGAGACAAGGAGATCTACCCAGAGTGGGTAGAAACTTCCAAACGACATTTTTTCACTTTCTTCTTACTGACTTTGATCCAGTCATTATGACTGGGAAGAACAGGAACCAGTTGCAGAATGTTCTGTGCTGAAGGAGGCGACTCCTTATCTGAATTCGAGGAAGAGGTCTCGTGCGAGCGTTTCTGCGGGATCGGAGGAGCAGATGGATCCTCAGGGCTGGCCATGGGGGAGTCCTTCACGTTCTCTGTGTTTGCTTCTTCTACGCCTATTTCCTCCTCATCCGAGCCGGAGGAGTCAGGATCATCCATGGGGGGACGATCACAAGGCTTCCAGCTCTTCGATTTGGATTTACCTTTGTTGTTCTTCTTTTTTCCAAGGAACGTAGCACATGAGTTCTGGAGGTGCCCCGTCTGATGGCAGTGGCGACAACGGAAAGCAGTATTTTCATAGTCCAGCGGTTGGGTCCAGTGGAAGTCCCCAACTTTGAGATTTATCTGATCAGGTAGCCCTTTGCTGATGTCTATTTCCACGCATATTCTACCAAAGGTGTATAATCCTTTCTCCCCCCGAGAGGTATCTGTTGCCAGAAAACTGCCTAAGGTATCCCCAATCCCTTGGAAAACTGAGAAGTGCCAGAGATGTGCCGGGAGGTTTGGTAGTCTGACCCAAATGGGAAGCTTGGTGATGACAGCCATAGAGGGATCAAAGTCTAGAAACCACGGCATAAGAAAAAGCCCCGTCGATCCCCAAAACCAGGGTCCTTCCTGTAAGGCTTTCTGATAGTCTTTGTTGAATGCAAATGCCACAATAAAAAAGCCTTTTGAGCAGAAGAAGACTTTGCAGTTGTTAGTCCAATTGGAATGGATCCACTGGTATAGATCCATTGTTCGAGGCCATAGGCCATTAAACCTGCATATGAGGGCTGTTTCTGCGAATGCCTGGGATTGGTCATCCAGCGATGGATGGGAGATTTCGATGGAAGGTATTTCCTCCATTTTGTCCACCAGAAAAGGCTTGGGAGCCTCAAGTGGTTGAGCTTCTTTCTTGGTTGTTTGTGCGTGAACTGCATCCTTATAGGAGAAGGCAGGGGCCGAGGAGGTTTGCCCAGATGCTCCACCTCTCAAGCGTAAGGATATCACAACTAAAGCATCTTTCTCAATATTGTAGTGAAACAGGGGAAAATGGTCTTCAAGTTGTTTACCTTCCTAAAGCAGTCTCATAAGTCTTGAGGGGATCCCCAATCTGAGGTCAAGTTCTCGCATAAGGTCCTGCACTAGATCCATGGCATGCACCCATAACAACTTCGTTCCACCAAAAGGAAGAGAGATCTGGATCTGGTATTGTGTTCCCAGATTTGGAGGGCTATTGGCTATGAGAGCATCCGGCTGAATATCGAAACCCTCCTGGAGCAACATCCTATCCAGATTGCCCTGCTTCTTCGAGAGGCAGAGACTGAGCCATTGTAAGGGCTCTTCTTTGGTTGCGGCGGCCAGATTGTTGAAGCCTGCAACTGTATTTTGTCCATCGTTGTCGTCCCCTTGTCTATCTGAATCTCGGTGAAAGGAGGCAACAGGGACTGGTAATCGCTTGCAGAAATGACCAGCATGACCTGCGAGAGCTTTCCAAAGAGATCTACGGCTAGGGCGAAGAAAACCACCCGATGCACCCACAGTGAAGGGCGCAGAGCTTGCTGGTGAATCAGCAACTGCGCGATTTTTGCATGCGCTCCTTGAAAGTCTGCAGCTCGGGTAATGATGACCGCATGGAGCAGCGGCAGGGGGAAGAGCAGAGCACACTGTGAAGTCGACTGCAGTGGCCGAGCCAAACAGGTCAGTAGCAAGGGAGAAATCTTTGACGGCGGCAGCCAGGCCGAAAACCCTAGCAGAAGCCATCGTTTCCTCCCACTTGATCTTGTTTCCATCATAATTACAATTGTGATGATTCTCATTTTGATTGCAGAAAGTACTCATAAACATAAAAACACAAAAAATCAATACTAATGGTCTTATTAGTTGAGGATTACTTTTTAATTTTTTAGATTAATAAAATTTATGAGTAGTGGTTTTATTTTAAAATAATATTTTACTATGTGAATAATATTTTATTATGTTAATAGGTATGTTTATTTGGGAACAAAGATTTCACAAATTTAATTTAATTATTAAGTGGATGGTAGGGATTTAATTTTCATAAAGTATTTGGGAATATTTTTAATAGTATATACAAATTAAAGATTGAGATTTATTTCCAAAGTAGTTATATCGTTTTTGTCATTTTAATTAAATTCATTAAGTAAAAAAATCTCATATGAACAAATTTATATGAAATGAGGTATGGTTTTTTAGGCATGTTGTATTGATGAGTCATGGTATTGGCTCACGTTATTGTAATAAAGCCTATTTACATATTAAGAATCTTCATGATAAAGTAGGTGTAAATCTCCATGATTAATATTCTTGTTATATGTTTTTTTTTTTAATATACACATATTAGCACAACCATTTAAATTAAATGGCCATTAAATATTAAGAGACATCAATTCATAACAAGTGTTGAATGGAAGTGTAGTATTTGTCACACAAATTTGCAAAAAGATACCTGAAAAAGGATAAACAAAGGATACCTTAGCGTTGTAATTCTCTTCTCGGGTTTCTATCCACTCACAGTTAGTACCCTCGGGAAAATGCGATTGTACAAATCAAATATTTCAACTCAATAAAATTTAATTAAAAAAAGAAACCTAAACTAATATCATTAACATCAAAATTTTATAGATATAAAAGTAATACAATCCATTATAATCAATTTTGATATGTTATAAAAATAATATAATACAAGTCAACATTATGGTCAATATTTTTACCATAAAGCCCATCACCACAAATTTCATTACCAGATAATACCTTCCAATATTGAAAACCTAAAATTTAGGGTCCCCATAAATCCTCATTGGCATTAGTAATAATTTAATTTGCACCTATGTCATGAGTAGGATATAAAATGGTAGGATATATTCATTGCCAATTGGTACTCATACATTGATTCAGGTGGCTCTAAGAAGGGTAAAAAAATAAAAGTATTTGGATTGCAACTAAAATTGGATCGGATCAAAGAGATCATCACAATATTTCCAATGGTGCAAACAATACCTCAATCCGAGTCCGTATGAGCAAGTTATTGTAGTTTGAAGTTTGTAAAAAAGAAGAAGTCAAAAGTCAACCAGAGGGTGCCACGTGGCACTCCCACAAGCTTCCACAAGGAATCCCAATCAACAGTCCAGGTGGACCACAATAGGTGATCTGGCAATACCACAAGTCAACACATGGCATGTAGGTGATAGAAGTGACATATGATGTGGACCAATGAGAGCCTGCCAAATGACCTAATCACATGGTGCTACATGGCACCTTAATTTTAGCTCAAATGGATTTCACATGGTGAAACCTACATTTTTTTCTTATTTTCATGGTTTGGGGAGTCGTCACAATATGGTCATACATATACCATATATTATATGGTTTGAAAACTATATTCAAACCAAAGTTGGGCTTTGAAACCAAAATTGGGAGTCCATAGGTTTTGAAACCAAAACCTCCCTAACAACAAGTGACTTAATATGACTATGCCAACTATTGTGCCAACCACACACTTTGTTTTATTCACCCTCACACTTTGTTATAAAATTTCATTCAAATGGTTCAAAGGGAACCATGGAGAAGACATGAGAGATGAGGGCACAAGAAGTCCAATGAAGACATGAATCTCAAGAAAATTCTAGGAATATTTTTAGAGCATATGTTAGGGAGTATTTCAAATAATAATATCTTTGAGGAATCTTTAAGATTCCCCATGGGAATAATTTTGAAGGTGTTAGAAATATGTTGATTTTATGCTCATTTAAACTGGTTTTTTTCCAAGAGTCTGATGGTGCAATCAATTTCTTCATTTGAGCAGCATATTTTTCACGTGTATCCAAAATAGAAACTTGTAAGGAATCTAAAAGATTCGCCATGAGCCTAGATTTAACTGAGTAAAAAGGGGTCGATTTTACAGTCATATTTCATGATTTTTCGTCAATAATTTAACCGTGCAGTCTGTTTCTTCAGTATATATGTGCATTTTCGGGCCATCCTTGGAAGTGGAGGTATAAGATGCATTGATGCCATGTATTCTTTTGATTTTTTTCGAGATGGTGATTAAATGTTGAGATCCTTGTTTATTGTTTTGTGGGAGGATCCTTACATGCCACTTCATGTGAGAGTTTGATATTTTGTCATGCTGAAGGATAACTTATATGATGAGAGTTATTATAGGATAATGTCTCGTGGAGAGACATGCCACTCTAGTTAAGGAAGTTCTTCCTTGTATTGACAAAGAATACATCATGTATGCATCATCATCTTAAAACATTTAATGAAGCGACTGCCCTACACTTGACATTGGGACTAGAGAATGATATGAAGGGGAATATTATTTTTGTTGTGCTGAGATCCAATTCATAATATAAACAAAGTGCTTGAGGATTGAAAGGTTAATTTCAAGTTTAATATGAGCTTTTATGTGTTTTTATGTGAATTTCATGAGCAAATTAACATAAACAAATCACTGAACAAATACATCTAAAAAACATGAACATCACCATAAATAGTAACACAATAGCACAGGATGAAGGAGTTCACCTTGCCTGGGCTACGTCTCCTTGATCCAGCTTCCGATGGATTGGCCCTCTTCTACTATGCTCAAAAGTGTGATTACATGTGTTTACAATACTCAAACAGCTCTGAAACATGTTCCATCAGCTCCAAAATGCCTAAAAGTTCCCGTGTAGCCTCTTTCTGCCTCAAATTTGGAAAAAAAATTATCAAGTTATGATCTCCCTTAGTTTCTCCACTATTCGTTCCACATTTTCCCCAAAATGTTGCACCGAACCCACAATTTCGGCCCCAATAGCGCTAACGGATCGCCAATTCCGCCAAAAAAAGGGAAAAATTATTGTGGCATTAATTTTCCCTCTAACACCTAAAATCCAGATTTAAAACCATATTGAATATGGTTATATAAAAAAAATTATATAACGCCAAACCCGTGCGGTTAGGCTAATCGTCGGAGTTGGCATCAAACATGGGCACATGTCGGCGGTTGATGTTGTGGTTAACGCTGGTGGCTTAGTCGACTGGAAGTTCTACTTTTCCCAGTCACATTGCAATTTTCGCCATGGTTAGTTTTAATGTTACGGTTATGGGGGGGGCACGAGGCTAGCCTCCCACCCATGGTCCCTACCCCCAGCGTGGTGACTAAGGCTGGGGCTAGACCTCGACCCCCTCCCCCAAACACAAAATTACATTACAATACAACCATATGAGTTACACTATATAGTAAGGAACATATGCGATGGTGTATTGGTAACTCTTGGTGCTTGGTGCTCGGTGGTCGCTGGTTTGACCCCCATTGCCGCTGCTCGGACCTGGCCCAACATTTTGGTGGCCCTCGGGCTGCTATGTGGTGGCCCCTGGTTGGGCCACGTGGTAGCCTGTGGTTGGCCACCAAATCCACCAATAAAATTGCACCATTTCAAATCAGTAACCAAGTGCCACTTGGCACGATACCATTCGCCAATGGATACCATTGAAAAATTCAAACTATACAATCACCTTGCCACGTAGGGATGCCCAGTTTGCTGTACGAAATTTTGACTGGGTTGTCCTGCATTTTTTTTTAAATTGCCTGTTTAATAAAGTGGAAAATATGCGTTTCGGGGAGCATACTGTGTCGATTTTCCATGAAACGAGTTGCGCCAGATTCAAAACAACGAGATCTACACGATCATTCAAGTTCCATACCATTTTGAAAAAAAATTATTTTGAGCATAATTTGAGCCCCTGATCACTCCTCCCTGCTAGAAGATTTTGGACCCCAAAAGATCACTTTCAGTTGTTCAACATATGAGGGTACAAATCCATGACCTTTCCAGTCTCGATCTATTTGGCCTTAGAAGGATTTGTGCCTTTGAGCCCCACATGAAGGTAGTCTACACTCCCTCGTTTTGATGTCCTTGTTCTTCTGTCAAGAATTGTGTCTTGCTGAAGCTCATCAAGGTATTCAGGAGAAATAGAAGGAATCTGAACCTGTTCTCCTTGATATCGAATTAATGGAGGCTCATACAACCTCAAGTTCTCAATATTAACAACAAAGTAAATTTGCATGTATGAAGGCAAATCTAACTTGAAGGCATTTTCACCAATATTTTCCAAAATTCTGGAAGGACCATAACATATTGGTTTTAGTTTTTTACCTTCCCCTTGAAGCCTATCTTTTCTAATGTGAAGCCAAACTTCGTCACCAACATGGAACTTGTGATCCACACGATGCTTGTGCCTTTCTTTGTACTTGTCTTGGCTCTTTTCAAGTTGATCTTGAACTTTTTGATGTATCAATTGGATTTGTTCTATGAACTTCTTGGCTTTGTCTATGTTGATATGACCATCAATAGCAACGTCCTTTTCAAAAATGAAATCTAATGGCAATCTAGGCAAGTATCCAAGACATGTCTCAAATGATGATGTTTGTGTAAAGGAGTGTTTTGCACGGTTGTAAGCATGTTGAATGTAGTGCAAGTTTTCATCCCACAACTTAGGATGCTTGCTGCAATATCCTCGAAGAATATGTATGAATGTTCAATTGACGAACTCGATTTGGCCATTTGTTTGTGGATGAAAGGTTGTACTCTTTTTCAACTTGGTATCCATCAAGTCCCACAAACTTGAACAAAAATTCCCAACAAATCGAGAATCTTGAACATTAACAATGGATGTGGGAAAACCAAAATGAACCCAAACATGTTGAAAGAATAAGTGAGTGGTTTGTTCAGCTGTGATTTTCTTTTTACATGGCATTAATATACACCTTCCTGAACCAATCCACATCTACATACAAATAATCATGACCTATTTTTGACAATGGAAGACCTACAAAATCCATAGAAACACTCTCCTATGGACGTGAAGGTATGGGAAGTGGTGTGTACAATACTAACTTCCTATTTCTAGGCTTACTGACTGAACATAATGAACAACATTTAATGAAAGGTGACACACTTTCAAGCATACGAGGCCAATAACAATACCTTTGAAGGTGTGTCATTGTTTTTCTTACACCAAAATGTCCAGCAATAAGAGAAGTGTGTGCTTCCCTTATGACATTCACTCTCTCCCCTTGTAGAAGACAAAGCTTGCCCAAATGATACAACAAGTTATTATGTACATGGTAATCCAATTCCTCTACTTGGTTTCCTTGACTCAAGCTTGCATAAACATCTTGAAAGTCATTATCACATGCATATTGCTCAACATAAATTTCATGCAACACAAAATTATGCTTGAGTAAAGTAGTTGCACTAATAATAGGCCTAGAAAGCATATCAACAACCTTGTTGTAAATACCTTTCTTATACTTGATGACCAAGTGGAATTTCTGTAAGAAATCCATCCATCGAAAGTTCTTTGACTGCTGCAACTTAATTTACGATTGCAATTATTGCAATGTGTTGGCTCAGGGGGTCCTGACCCAGGTTCAGAGGTTAAGGTTTGCCAACAAACCCCTATACTACTAGCCCTTTCAGCAGTGACCTGCTTGCGCAGGCCAAGGTCTCACCCGAAGTAGTATGGGAGGGTGCTGGAACCAGGTTTCCGCACCCTGGGAGAGGGTAGGTAAGTCAAGCAGAGCTGCATTCAACATCACAATTACCAGATCATATATCCCAGAACTCAGATCTAAAGATCCCTTCGCATCCACATGCACAATACCAATTATAGTCACAACAATCAACAGATCATAATTTCACAGAAAAATAACGCAACTAACATAGATATTCTTGCATAAAATATAACAGACAGATGTCAACGCAACATAAGAAAATAACACAGTTACGTTCGCAGCTTAACACAGAACCATGCATAACATAACAGATATCTGAGATTTGTATCAACAACCTTCCGCTTTGATTAGTCCTTCAGATCCTTTTACAATACCCAAAACCCAACCTGCACACACAGTAGCAGGGTCCGCACATAGCAGGACTGAGGATCTCCGCGCACACAGCCAGTAGGAATCCTTTCCCCAATAACCCAAACAGATCTACTAATTCACAGTTCACATCAATCTTAATGCCCCTTCCTATTGACTCAAAATGTCCTTCTATTTATAACAATATAGCTTAATCTTTCCTGTGGTCCGCAAAATGCGGTTTGCAGACTCTAGGTCTACCCTTTGACCCATTACAACGCTTTCGGGGCTTTGTTCCACCCAAAAACCCCTGTGCTAGACTAAAATATGCAAAACTATACAAAAATACTCAAAACTATCCCAATTCACAGCCTTTGGAGGACGCTGTTCTAACGGTCCCCCAACACAATCTTGTGACTCGTCCCAAGTCACTGTGGTGGTGGGGTCTCCACCTGCGCGCATAGTTCATTGATGGCTGCGACTAGTAGGGGCAACACTTCTTGACTCTGAGTCGCAACACTTCTTGACTCTGAGTCACAGCACTCTGCGCAATATCCACGAGCTTCTGTGTTGTCGGTCCTTATGTCGTAGCGGTGACACTCTCCAGTGTCTGATTTAGTTGCTTAACAAAAACATCAGCATCCTGTGATAGCTGGAGGGCTGCGGCAGCCCACGACTTCAAGTGTTCTCTGATGACGTCCTTCTTATGCTGGAGCTCTTCAATCTCAGCTTGTAGGGTGTTTCTGGTCCTCAATCGGGCCAGACGCTGTGTAGGGACCAAGGTGGATAATGTAGCCCCGATTTGCTCGAAAGCTTCCTTCTTCTGCTGCAAGTCCTAATTTATTTTCCGGAGGACCAGATCATGCTGGACCTTGGTCCACAACTGCATGGCCATCTCTAGTAACTGGGCACCCTGCGCAATCGGCCCTGTAATGGTGTTTGTATCTGCTATCACCAGTGCAGCACGCTGGGCTCGTACCTCCGAGGGTGTTTCGAGCTGCAATTTTGCCTGTAAGTCAGTGATTTGCTGCTCCAACTATGTCTTAATGACTCGCATTTCCATTCTAGAAACATTCAACGCTGCGACCAATCCTTCAAATTTATCCCAGGTGGTGGCTACAACAGAGATCTCTTCTGTAACATCCGTGTAGAGCTAGTGGATCAAGGTTTCAAGCTCCACTTGCTGTGTGACAATGAGGAACACTTCCGCGTTCTGCTGTGCGATGGTCTGCTCAGCCACACTGAGCTGCTGGTGTACTTGTTGGTCTCGATGGTGAATCTCCTGAAACATAGTGGTGTGGAGACTCTACAATGCTTCGTGGGGCAGCTGGGATAGATTCAACTGTACCTCTGTACCTGTTTGGAGCTGTATTCCCTGGTTAGGCGGACTGATCACAAGGGCAGTGCTAGGTAAGGAACATAGACGAATTTCCTCTGTAACCAACGCTGAACTGCTAGATGTTAATGGAGTCCGTCTCTGAGCCACACTGGTCTGTAGCATGTATGTTTTTAACTGCAGGGCATGAAGCTCAGCCTGGAGGGTGTTGATCGCAACCTTTTGTTGTTCCTCCAGAGCTACCCATCTGTCTTCTGTGGCCCTTGTGACTGCATCTGAAATTTGTTCGAGATCTCCTTCGGTCAATGTGACCGTATCATCTCGTTCCTTTTGCTGGGCGCGCTGCTTCTTTCGGGCCCTCTTGACAGGTTCGCCTGTTCGCTTTGTACCGCCAATGTGGATTGCCTCCGTGCCCAGATATGGCTGAGAATCAACCTGGGTTTCGGCCTTGCTGTTCTTTGTGGGGGTCTGCTTTGGCTGGGTGTCTTTGTTCGCAGTTCAGCCTTAACCCTCTGCACATTCTGCGTAGGTGTCGGTTGCATCTACTGTATCTTTGCTATCAAGATCAGACAATATTCAATTGCAGGGTCCAACTGTCTGCAATACCAGCAGGACTGCCTTGTAGGATTGGGAAATTCCCTGGAAAAGTGTCCCACTTCCCCACAATTATTACAGATTAGTTTCCCTCTTCCCCGACCTGCGCTTCCACCTCTCTTGCCTCCCCTGCCCCTGGCTGGGGAGCTACCTGCACTTGAGAGGGATCTTGGCGAGGATGGGTCCGAATGTACCCTATAGAGGTTCCCTCAATTGATCATCAAGTCATACTTCCAGAAGTTCTGTTCATCGTGTCCTACTGACCGACAGAACCTACACCATTGCTGCTTTACCTTTGGGACATATGCAGCAAGGCGGGGACAGTGGTTTGTATTGTGCAACCTTGCAATGCAACAATCTTCACACCATAACACCGGCCCACTTGATCCTATAACTTCCCTAGGGCACAACGGACTAGGTCCCCTGGCCTGCATATAGTCTTTTAATAGAGGGAAGTTATCCTTGGTGTGACCATTCATCCTGCATCGTATGTACCATCTTTCGGGGCTAGCCTCTGCTCCTCGTTCCTTTCGTAGGTTCTGGATCTCCATGTGCATTGCCTCCAATTATCCTTGGATTTTTTGGACACCCAGCTGGGCATCATCTCTGGGCGTAGATTCTAATTTCAAAGCGACCTCCAAATATTTTTCCCGCGATTCGAAAGTTTGATGACCCATAGGTACACGCAGGTGAGGCAACAACATAACAATGAGCCACTCCGTGTGTTTTTTGTCATCATACTGGAACCCTCCTTCTCTGATTACCTTCTTTAGTCGTTGATTGGCCTCACACACAGACTCAGAGAGCCCCTGCTTGAAGTCTTTCAAATAAACTACTATTTGAGAGTAGGCCTTAGGCTTCTTGAATTGTTGCTTCAAGGCGTTCTTAATTTCTTCAATAGTTGCGTTTGCACGCTGGCTGATGTATCCCATGTACCAGTCCAAAGATCTTCCTTTGAAGGCAAGGGACAATTGTGCCCTCTTCACCATATCACTAGCTACATTCTGCGCAGTCCAGACCGATCCTGTGACAAACCAGAACTGATCCATGTCTTCATCCCCCACACCCTTAAAGGTAGGAAAATTCATGTGCAGAGCCATGTCGCCTTCTGGTGGTGGTGGAGGTGTAGGTGAGTTCTTACCCCTATGTTGATTGGAAAGTGGTGTGGCCGGAGGGTTTTGCACAACTGCTTCTCTTACCGGACTGTACACAGATCCGTCTCCTTCTTCGTTGGTCCAATAGTATTTTCCTCTTCGTGTTGTACTTCCATCTAGATCAGAGGTCATTCATTCAGTGTGGCTGCACAAAATACTCTTTTCGCATAGTAATATCTTAATCAGCAGTGGTAAGGTCCTCGGAAACTTACCCCAGAAACTCTTGAAGAATCTTCGCTCTGCTTCGGAGTAGGAGACAAACTAATCAATGGAAAATTCTGTTATGAACCCTACTAGTACACTGTCCACCCAGTGGTCCACCGTGCGAGTGATGGTGTTATCAGTATTCTCTAACTGCTAGATCAATTCAGGGGTCCACTGCGTAACCTGCTCGTCCTTCCAACACTTCTGAAATTCGACCAACCTTGCGAGCCACTCCTAGAGCTCGATCACAATTGTTACAAAGAATATATCGTAGATCTCCGTGAAAATATTATTATTCTTCCACTCTTCGGCGGTCAACCTCTTACTGCGGTTTTCTTTTACTGCGAATTCCTAAACTTGCTATTAAAACCATTCATCAATTTCTTTTCTTTCAGGTTTCCAATACGGCGTTGGCATTACCTGATCCCTCTCTCAAAATGCTCCAGGTCCCGGCAACAGAACCATTTGTTGGCTCAGGGGTCCTGACCCAGGTTCAGAGGTTAAGTTTTGCCAACAAACCCCTATACTACAGGCCCTTTCGGCAGTGACCTGCTTGCGCAAGCCAAAGTCTCACTTGAAGCAGCATGGGAGGGTGCTGGAACCAGGTTTCCGCACCCTGGGAGAGGGTAGGTAAGTCAAGCAGAGCTGCGTTCAATGTCACAATTAGCAGATCATATATCCCAGAACTCAGATCTAAAGATCCCTTCGCATCCATGTGCGAAATACCAATTATAATCACATAAATCAACAGATCATAATTTCACGGAACAGTAACGCAACTAACATAGCTATTCTTGCATAAAAAATAACAGACATATGTCAACGTAGCATAAGAAAATAACATAGTTATGTTTGCAGCTTAACACAAAACCATGCATAACATAACAGATATTTGAGATTTGTATCAACAACCTTCCGCTTTCATTAGTCCTTCAGATCCTTTTACAATACCCAAAACCTAACCTGCGCACACAACAGCAGGGTCCGCACACAGCAGGACTGAGGATCTCCGCGCACACAACCAGCATGAGTCCTTTCCCCAATAACCCAAACATATCTACTAATTCACAGTTCGCATCTATCTTAATGCCCCTTCCTATTGACTCAAAATGTCCTTCTATTTATAACAATCTAGCCTAATCTTTCCTGTGGTCCGCAAACCATGGTTTGAAGACTCTAGGTCTACCTTTTGACCCATTACAATGCTTTCGAGGCTTTGTCCCACCTGAAAACCCCTGCGCTAGACTAAAATAGGCAAAACTATACAAAAATACTCAAAATTGTCCCAATTCACAACCTTTGGAGGACCCTGTTCCAACACAATGGTCAGTGGTTGGTGTGTATGATGGTTTCCTTTCCAATCAAGTAGTGTTTTCACTTTTCACAGTTTGAACCAACGCATAAAGATCCTTTTCATAAGTAGGATAGTTAAGCATTGCACCATTGAAAGTTTTTGAATGAAATGAAATGGGCTTACCATGTTGCATAAGGACTGCCCCCATGGCATAGTCGCTTGCGTCAATTTGAATCTCATAGGGTTGTCTCAAGTTCGGTAATGCAAGTACTAGGGATGAACTGATCTTATCTTTCAAAACATCAAATTATTTTTGTTTCTTGCCTCCCCACAGGAAGACCTTTTCCACACTATTCAATGAATGCAAAGGAGTTGCGATAGAAGAGAAGTTAGCAATAAACTTCCTCCAATATTGGGTTGCTCCCAAAAAAACTTCTTACCTTAGTGATTGTCTTGGGCTTTGGCCAATTCACAATGAATTCAACCTTAGAGGGTCTATCCTCAACTCGCCTCCTCCAACAATATGCCCCAAGTACACCAAAGAAGTTTTACCGAACTCACATTTTGACATCTTAAAAAAAATTGTTCTTTCCTTAAGACATCAAGTACTTTTATTACATGCATGACATGTTCATCAAGTGATTTACTGAAAAATAAGATATCATATAAGTAGACGATGAAAAACTCATCAAGAAATGGCGTTAAATCATCATTCATCACACACATGAAGGTTGCAAGAGCATTACATAAACCAAAAGACATAACAAGCCATTCAAACAAACCTTTCTTTGTTTTGAATGTTGTCTTCCAAATGTCACCTTCAACAAATCTAATTTGATGGCAGCCACTCCTTAAGTCCAAATTAGTAAAACAATTTTCATCTTTCAATTGGTCAAGTAAATAATCTATTCTAGGTAGCGGATAACAGTTCTTTACCATAATATTATTCAATGCATGGAAATATATGCACATGCGCCATATTCCATCCTTCTTTGGAACCAACACCGATCCGGATTTATGAATGCAAATGTAGACAAACATATAACCATAAATACAGAGATGCATGAAATAATACTTATTTCTATTAATATCAAAGAACCGAAATTTGCTTATGTATTTAATGGAAATAAAATCAAGTAGGGGAAAGCCAGAAGTTATCTCCGAGAAGAGATGTCGGCTAGAGTTCTAAATTATAAGCAGAATGAGGCTCGAGGGCCTATTTATTATTGAGAAAACAATGGAGATGAAGTGCCAAAACTAAGGGCCCTTATAGGTAAATTGGTGTTTCAACTTCCTGACGTAACTTTGGCATACTATCTCCGTTTGGACACACATGGTACATAATTAGAAAGATCTATCCGAGGAATACAAATTTCATGCATGAATATTCATTCAAGAATGTAATCATATATGCCGGAGGTGCGATGCCCAAAACGTCGTTTAGGGCCTCGAAAACGGCTCCCAAGTTTAGGACCCGAAAACTCGCTAAAAATAGTAAGTTGTGTCAAACCGAAAAAAATTGAAAGAGGCAATGGTGGGGCCCCAAGTGGAATAGGCGGGTGGCCACCAATATCCACCCGGATCAAACACACAGGGTGACTCGCATGGCGAAGTAGTTGGTCGGATGATCCCTTTGTCCAACAACTCTTGGATTTGCTTTTTGATTTCAACAATCTCCATCACTGACATCCTATACATACCAATGTTAGGAAGAAGACAATCTTGGCTCCTGGAACATCTCATTATTTTGATTAACCGCTTCAATCAAATCAGATTTCAACTTTGGATCACAACCTTGAAATGCTTCATAATAAACATCATTCTTTGGTTTAATCATAAGAAGCACAAAATGCTTACTTTAATTCGCTAGAATTTTCATTTGACCTGCATTAACTATCGAAAGATTTAGTTTCTTGTGATGAGCTCTCACAATATACTCCACACCATTTTTGAACAAGTGGTACTTGTTTTCATGGCGATAGAAGATGGTTTTTCTATCATAAAGGTAAGGAATAAAATAATTCCTGAAATATCAAGTGGTACAACATCTAATTCACCTTCGTCAATGAAGTTTGCTGTGATTGCAAATTGAAGAATACACTTTCTTGTAACCTGCAAATTTGTGTTCTTTCATATCCAACCCAATGGATATGGTTTGTGATGAGGAATGGTTTCAAGATGAATTTTCTTGACTAAGTCTTCAGATATCAAATTGGCTTGAGACCCACTACCAAATATTGTGTCGTTTCTTGTATGTTTTGAAATAACCCTCACATGAAATAATTCAATCCTTATATCTTCATTTGGAGTACTTGTGTGACAATATTATTTTCCTTTCATACCCATGGTTGTAATTTTAGTTTCATCACCTGAGTCAGATCCCAAATCTCGTTGAGTGGTTGTAGTTTTTTTTTTTTTGTTTTCCCTTGTTGTTGAATATCTTGGGCCTCATATCTGGATGAAGCTTCCAATAGTGGTCTTCATCATGATCCTCTTTGGAACAATGTTTGCATGTAATTTTATCTCCTTCATTTTTAATGGATGCATTTTTCTTTCCCTTTCCTTTAAAATCCTTTCCTTTCTCTTCACCCTTAAATGAATTATTTTTACCCTCTTCTGGAATATTTTTCCCTCTTGCCTTAAGGTGGGTGTCTTTCACACAAACCTCATCTAGACTAGTGGGACTGAACATAAGGACAGTATGCCTTAGGTAGCAATGTAAACCCCCTATATACTTCGACAATATGTCTTGTGAGTGCAAATCAACGCCTAACATAAGATCTATTTTTCTAAATTCTTGGGTGTAATATTACACACTTTGACCCTTAAGTTGTCTAAAGTTTTTCCAATTCATGATGGATTTTTTCATATATGCTAGAGGTAAAATTTTATTTTAATTGCAACAATGAAATTAGACAAAGATAGTGAGATTTTACCATGTTTTTTAATCTTTGCACAATCCAGTCTCAAGGAAGCTAGATGAATCTTTGTATCATCATCTTGAAGGTTTTGAATTCTGCAATAGACCTCCAAATGACGAACCCAATTTTCAAGCTTCTCTGCATTCACTTCACCATTATACATAGGTAGATCAAATTTAATATCAATTTTTAACAAGTGTTGTTTACCAATTCCTTTTGAGGTAGGTTGATGAGTACGATTAGGGGTTGTAGTAGTGGAATAGGATGAAGATGGTGGTGAGGATGATGGTGGAGTAGATGGTGGTTTATCACCATTTCCATTACCTCCTCCTCCTGGAGAACCCTCTCCTCTTGGAGGCCTGGAGCTTTCACCCTGCAAAATTGTGTTTCTCTCTTCATAGAGGACCTTCACCATCTATGTCATGTCAAAGAAAGCATTCATAAATATCTTCTCATCCTCTGACATGCTATCAATTCCTCCTTCATGAGACATGCTTACTAAAGCTTCTACTGCAACTGGAGGTGAATCTTGTGGTGAAAATTGTGGCAACTATGCCCTCCTTCTCCTTGTTCCAACTAGGGAACCTGCACCCACAATATTTCCTTCTCCTCTCTTGAGCTTCAACCTTGTAAGCATTTAAACACTTGCAAAAAAAATTAATCCTCCTTGCATAAGTAAACCTATTGCTATGATACCAACTTGATATGAATGGGAATATTTTTTTTCAATGTGCTAAGATCCATTTCAGAATAGAAACAAAGTTCTTGAGGATTGAGAGGTTAATTGCAATTTTAATATGAGTTTTATGTGTTTTTATGTGAATTTAATGGGCAAATTAACATTAAAAAGTAGTGAACAACAACATCTAACAGACATGAAAATCACCATAAAAAATAAAAAAATAACACATGATGAAGGAATTCACCCTGCCTGGGATATGTCTCCTTGGTCCAACTTCTAATGGCTTGGCCCTCTTATATTATGCTAAAAAGTGCGATTACATGTGTTTACAATGCTCAAACAACTCTGAAACTTGTTCCATTGGCTCCAGAATGCCTAAAAATGTCTATTTAGCCTCTTTCTGCCTCGAATTTGGCCCAAAACTTATCAAGTTATGATCTCCCCTAGTTTCTCCACTATTTGTTCCACATTTTCCCCAAAATCCGACACCGAACCCAAAATTTCGCCCGCAAAAGCGCTAACGAAGCATCAATTCCGCCAAAAATAACGCGAAATTGTCAGGGCATTAATTTTCCCTCTAACACCTAAAATATAGATTTAAAACCATATTAAATATGGTTAAATATTTTTTTTATATATAACGCCAAACCTGCGCGGTTAGGAAAACTACCAGACTTGGCATCAAACATGGGCACATGTCAACAATTGATGTTGTGGTTAACGATGGCGGCTTATCCGACCGACGATTTCACTTTTCCCCAATCACATTGCAATTTCTGTTGCGATTAGTTTTAGTGTTACGGTTATGAGGGGGTGGGGCTAGTCTCCCACCCATGGCCCCCTTCCCTGACGTGGTGACCAGGGTTGGGGCTAAACCCCGGCCCCCTCCCCCCAACGTGCAAATCACATTACAATAAAACCATATGAGTTACACTATATAGTAAGGAACATATGCGATGGTGTATTGGTAACTCTTGGTGTTTGGTTCTCATTGGTCGTGGGTTCGACCCCCGCTACTGCTGCTCGAACTTGACCCAACATTTTGGTGGCACTTGGGCTGCCATGTGGCAACGTCTGGCTAGGCCACATGGTAGCCTGTTGTTGGCCACCAAATCCACCAATAAAATTTCACCATTTCAAACCATTAACCAAGTGCCACTTTACACGATACCATTCTCTTATGGAGACCATTGGCCAAGTCAAATTGTATAGTCACCCTTCCACGTAGGCATGCCCAGTCAGTTGTACAGACTGCTGACTAGGTTGTACTGCATTTTTTTAAAAAAATTATTTGTTTGACAAAGTGGACATAATACGTTTCTGGGAGCATATGGTGTCGGTTCTTTGCGAAATGAGTTGCATCGGATTCAAATGGAAGACATCTACGCGTTCGTTCAGGTTCCACACCATTATGACAACTTTGATTTTTTAGCATAATTTTGAGCACTTGATTAGAGATGTAACCCACACTTAGGGAACTTCATTATCAACTTGTGTGTATTCTTTGATTTGATGGTTTCCTTTATGTTTCTTCTTTAAAGTATGCACATGTGGTTTTTCATAATCTTTCACATGTAATTATACTAAAATCATAGAAGTAAAAGATCATGTTTAATTCCGATAACTGAGAGAATCTAGATCAAGTTTGGTATCATAGCGATCTTCCATTTGATATGAATTACGAGTGTGAATGATAAACAAAGATTGAATGTGCAACAAGAAAAGAAAATTGAGGATCAAAAATATCTCCACGAGGACCTCCTCAGGATGGCACACATGGTCGATATAATGTATGCAGATTATGAGGAGAAAATGACAAAAGAAGAACATGAGAAAGAGAGTGCGGAGGATGATGCTACATCTCCATCTTCGGGTGAATATTATTCTTCTTCATCTTCTTCTCATCATTCAAATGAAGATATCAACGAGAGCCTTCAAGTAGATAATGTTGAATTGAAGAGACTTGTACAAGAAGCATGAGAGGAGAAGCAGAGATTGCAGCTTAAATTGCGAGCCATGAAAGAGGCCTTGGAAAAGTTGAAGTGTAACAAAGGCTTAGCGAATCCATCATCACCTGCTTCAAATCAATAGTTGAGGTAAACATTGTTGGTGTTTCTTCAATTTAATTTTTACATGATGTTATTTGTATTGGAAGCATGGAGGTACCCATTTCAGGAGGCAACATGAGACTCCTTACTAAGATGGGGTATAAAGGAGGAGGACTTGGTGTTAATATCCAAGGAATGACTCAACCATTTGAGGTTATACAAAGACCTATATTTTCCGGATTGGGGTACATGGAAGGAGAGTGTTCAAAGGAAGCGAAAACAATGGGTTCTTCAGAAAAATAATCCAAGTCAAACCATCGAGAAAGAAGTTTGTTTAAAACAAATCACATCACAATCTTCCCGTGATTGTGAACATTGCAAAAGAAGTGTTAAGGCAAGATATTCTCTCCATATTTTCACTAGAGAAAACCATGCAAGGTAAAAAAGGTCTCGGTATTCTAATATTAATTTGGAGTACAAAAATATTGTTAATGATGAGCATAAATCATGGCATAGAAAACCATGTAGTTTTTGTGGCTTGTATAAACATGTGGTTGTTGAGTGCTAGAAGAGAATGGCATCAAGGAAGAGAATAAGACATGTAAACCCTTCTCCACATCAGGGAAGGAAGAAGGTAAAACAGGTCTTGAGGAAGAAATTTTTTTGTAGCCAATGTAACAAGTATGGACATTAGAGAGCCACGTGTTGGGAGCTCCATCAAGAGAAATGACCGAAAGACCAGAAAGAACCTGTCAGTGAAGAAAATTAACATGAAATTCAGCTACAGGAAAAGAACCCATCAAGCTAGTTGGGTAAGAGATGGGTAGCATTTTTAAGTAGTTTAATATGGCTGCATTTTTGCAAATCATATGTTGCAAAATTATTGTAAAAGTGATGATGTGTTTTCCATCACTTATGAAAGTAGTGTGATAATGTTTTATGGCATATTTTTGTTGATAGTTGGGGTATTGGTTTATGTTATAATTTTGATGTAAATTTGACCAAAGAGCGTGTTATAAACTCTTGGAAAGTATGAGGATTGCTTGGATCATGTTTTGTCTTGTAAAAAGAACATGTATTTTGCAAGATTTACTACAGGTTTGCATAAGATGCAGGTGTTGGTTCATCACATATAGATCTAAAGGATAAGGTGAAGGTGAAGGAAGTGTGGCCTGTTAGGGAACTTGCTGTGCAGATGAGGGAGTACAATAGACTGCAGATTGTGCTCATTATTTTGGAAGACCAAAAGCTAATCAATGGGGAGGAATGATCCAAGTGGCTCCAGGAAGGTTCAAAAATAAAATTCTTTAGATTGCAATGAAACTAGGATCATATCAAAGATATCGTCACAATATTTCCAACTGTGTAAACGACGCCTCAATCCGAGTTTGTATGAGAAATTTATTGTAGTTTGAAGTTTGTACCAAACAACAAAAAAGAAGAAGGTCAAAGTCAAAAGTCAACCGGAGGGTGCCACGTGTTATTCTTACAATATGCTCATGAAAATTCAATCGATAGACTAGGTGGACCACAACAAGTGATGTGGAAATACCACAGTTGACACATGGTATGTAGGTGACATAAAATGGAAGATGATGTGGACCGATGAGGAGCCTGCCACATGACCCAATCACATGGTTGCACATGGCACCTCAAATTAGGGCCCAAGTGGCATTCGCATGGTGCAATCTACCTTTTTGTCTTATTCTCATGGTTTGGGGAGTGTTTACAATATGGTCATATGTATACCATAAACTATATGGTTTGAAAAATATATTAAAACCAAAAATTGGGAGTCCATGGATTTTTAACACAAAACCTCCCTAACAACAAATTACTTAATATGACTATGCCAACCATTGTGCCAACCACACACTTTTTTTCTTCACCCTCACACTTTATTATAAAATGTCATTGAAATGGTTCAAAGGGAACCATGGAGATGAGGAACGATTAATTCCAATGAAGACATGAATCTCAAGAAGATTCTAGGAATATTGTTAGATCATATGTTAGTGAATATTTCAAAGCATATTCTATATGAAGAATCTTTAGGAGATTCCAGAGAAAATTTTTGAAGGTGTCGAAATATGTCGAGTTTATACTCATTTAAACAGTTTTCTCCGAGGACTATGATGGTTCAATCCATTTATTCATCTGAATAAAATATTTTTTCACCGTGTCCATAACATAATATTATAAGGAATATAAAAGATTCCCTGGGAGCTTAGATTTGATCAAGTAAAAAAGTGATCGATCAATCAGATTTTCCACGATTTTTCAAATCGGTAATTCTCTTGTGTAGTATGTTTCTTCAACATATATGTGCATTTCCGAGGCCATCCCAATGGAGGTATAAGATGCACTAATGCCATGTATTCTTTTAATTTTTTTCACGAGATGATGATTTGATGTTGTGATCCTTGTTTTCCATTTTGTTGGAGGATCCTTGTATGACACTTCATGTGAGAGTTTGATATTTTGTCATCTTTGTGAAGGAGAGCTTATGTGAGTGAGAGTTCTTATAGGAGAATGTCTTGTGGAGAGACATGTCACTCTAGTTAAGGGAGTTCTTCCTTGTATTGAAAAATAATACACCATGTACGTATTATCATCTTGCAACATTTAATAAAGCAGCTGCTTCACACTTGACACCAAGCCCAAAGACATAACCCATAACATTTTTATCCACTTGTGTATGTTCCTTTATTTCATGGTTTCTTTTATGTTTTGTCTTCTTTAAAGCATGCACATGTGGTTTTTCATACTCTTTGACATGCAATTCTACTAACATCACAAAAGTAAAAGATCTTGGTTAATTCTAGTAGTTAAGAGAATCCGGATCATACATTTTAGAATGATTTTTATGTAACCATTTATTATGTGTTTTTATCATACATTAACTACGCCATATTAGATATTTAAAAAATACTTTACTATCCATACTTTCTCTCATCATATCGCTCCCCACCCAACACTTTTAGATTTAACAATTTGCTGTACGAGTAGTATTTGAAACCATGGTTCCATGAATGGTTGAAGGTTTGCTTATGTGGGGGATGAAAATAGATGCCAAGATAATACACAAATTTACATTGAGGTCAACATGTTCTTCCTCATTCAAATTTGTTGGCTTGATCAGTCAAGTTTTCGACAGTCTTGTTGGAAGAAATATGTTATCTCCGATGTTGTAGGGCTCGAGATGTTGCACTTCATGGTGAAGTATAATCCCGGAGATGCGAGGTATTGTTGCTAATAAGGATGAGCGAGAGGATGATTCACTTGCTCAACATTTTTTCTCTTGAGTGATGGGTGTTCTAGTAATTGATATTTATCTCGTTGTTTATCTACCTAGAACAATCTCCTTCGATAATAGACCATATTCACGGTTTCATAGACTTAACAATACCCGGTTAGGTGCGGGAAATTGAAACTTGAGATCAAGATTTTCATAATAGTTCCGGGTTGAATATGTCCTTACAAATATGGAATTCATTGAAAGCAACACTAAGCAATGAATTTCTCACGTCTCTATCCACTCATAGAGAACTAAAAAAATAATTACATTAACGAATCTCTTGTACCCTTGGGAAAATGCAATTGCACAAACCTCAGGTTGTGGCATAGAATTTGACAAAAACAATGATTATTTTCATTATGCTCCATTGCACTTATCATGAAGATGAAAGTAAGACCTTCAAAGTATGAACCAATGGGGACGATTACAAATTATTTTTTTAAAAGATGTTAAAAAAATAGAAAATATATTGGTCAAATATGAACTAATGAGTAGTGAAACAAAATTGGATTGCTAGAGTCCTATCTTGGAACTGAGACTAATAAGCATCAAAGTGACATAATTTGAGGTTAATAAAACCAAACCAACTATGTAACAAAGTTTCGTAACCATAGAAATTTACCCCCAATTTACCATGGAGATTCTTATATGTAAATAGGACTTGTTGCAATACCATGACCCTGAATATCATGGGTTATCAATACCACATCCAAAAATCGATAACCCACTTTATTATTCATATGACATTTTTTTTAATCAATATAACTAGAAAGGGAAAAAATGCATAACTACTTTAGAAAGATAAATCTCAACCTTTGATTTGTGTATACTACTATAAATGTTCTAGAATATTCCATGGAGGTTAAATCTCTACCATCACACCTAATAATTATTGATAATTAAATTAAATATTTAGAAACCCTATTCCAAAATAGACACATCTATTAGCGTAATTTAAATTATAGGACATTACGTTACATTACATCTCTACCATACTAGTTTAAGATGGATCTTTTATTTTATTTTATTTTTATTGAGTCAAAATGTTTGTACACGACATCGTATTACATTACAACATTTCTACCATGCGAGTTGGAGCTACGCCTCTAGACATAATTAATAAATTTTCCAATAATATTTTTATTTCAAAATAATATTTTATGTATCAATTATTTATTAAATATGTATTTATTTATTAAGAATAATATATATATACATATATATATATATATATATATATATATATATATATATATATATATATATATATATATATATATATATATATATATATATATATATATATCAAATTCATTCTTTTAAGAATGATTTATTGTATTTTATTTATATTTCTAAAATATTATTAATTTAAATGGTTTTAAAATAGAAATTTTTAAAAGGAGCTTTTATAATCAAAATTTGTATTAATAACATGAAATTTTACTTAACATTTAAATTCTTAAATTTTGTAATCTCGGATCTATGAAGGATAATTTTTTTTAAGATGTAAATTTTTAGAGTACAAAATATAAATAAATATTTGCATCTAAGGAGGCTATGATGTGTCTATGCTAGTTTTTCTCCCATTGGTGCACATATATACCATGTGTCAACTCAAAGTTGAAACACATATACCATGATGTCAACTCCATCTGAGTATAAAAGAATTAAACCTCTTTAATTTTTAGAAACACACTAATAAAATGTTTTAAATATAACAATAATATTATTTTGTTAATGATCACACCATATTAAAATATTTTTATTTATATAATATTTTTAAATATATATTTAGAAGTAAAAAGCATACATACATAGAAATGATATCTCTCAATATTTTGTGGGTTTTTTTCATATATATATATAAACTCCATAGTAATCACTTTCGGAAAATTATATATCTCAATTATATCCACGAGAATTATAAAAAACTTATCAATGGAATAAGAATTATGTCCCTCTCTTATATATTTGTTATTAATATTTTTGAAATTTCATATATCAATTTCTTTTTAAGAACTAAATATATTACATTTATAGGATACTAAGAAGAAGTAGGAAGTAATTGAAATATCTCTATATATAAATAATTTATTTTATTAAGTAATTGAAATATATATATATATTTAAAATAAAATTATTTGATTTAAAATGGATATGGAAATATTTTATTTATGGTTAACATTAAAATATTCATCTTTTTCACTCTTTTTTCTACAAAGATTTAAATGAATTTGACATTGAAAATATATTAAATAATATCGATATTTTGAATATCTTATTAGTCTCAACTCTAGCAATCTATTTGCTTATTGAGCACTATTAGTTTAGCATTAACCAATGCAAGTTATAATGTTTAACTTTAAAAAAACAAATATTTATTTTTTCGAAACATTTGATTGGACCATAATTTTTGAAGGTATTATTGCAACATTTATTCCATGTAGATATAAATTGGTAGGATATATTCATTGGTACTAATACATTGATTCGAGGTGACTCCAAGAAGGGTAAAAAATAAAAGTCTTTGGATTGCAACTAAGAGCTCATCACAAGCTTTCGATGGCTCAACCGAGCACCTCAATGCCCGAGTTTGTATGAGAATGTGATTGCGATTTAAAGTTTGTACCGGAAAAGAAAAAGAAACAAAAGTCAAAAGTCAACGAGAGGGTGCCCACGTCGCTCCCACAGGCTTCCACATGGCGGCTCAATCAACGGTCCGGGTGGAACACAACGGAGATGTGGAAATACCACAAGTCAACACATGGCATGTAAGTGACACAAGTTGCATAAGATGTGGACCAATGAGAGCTGCGACATGACCTAATCACATGGTGCCACATGGCGGCTCAAGTTAGGGCCCAAATGGCTTTCGCATGGTGCAACCTACATTTTTTCTTATTCTCTGTTGAGAAATGCAACAAGATATTGGAGCTTAGTGAAATGAAGTCGCCTTCACTAAGTGGGCCCGTAGGCATCTTTCTGGCGCAAAGTCTATTTTGTAGACTATGTCTATTTTTAGACATATGGAGCATGGTCTAGGGGTTGTAGTATGCTATTCTTGGATGATTGGTCGAGTTGGTAAAAAATAGATGGACTCTCTATTTTTTAGACATTGGGCGGTTTCTATTTTTAGTCGCCGGGCTAAAAATAGAACGATCAAATATTATTAACCCTTAATAATATTTGGACTATGAAACTTCGCTTTATCCTCTTGTGACACTTCGGTTTGAGCTACGGATGTGGCCCATGCATCACGACAAAGGAATTACGCTTTATTCCTAGGGGGTTTGGTGAGCGTCATGCATGGTTGACTTCGGTTAGAACTCAAGTGGTGGAGTTTGGTGGAGTTGATGAGGCGAGTTGGTGGAGTTGTGTTCGGGTTAACTTAGTTGAACTAGTTGTGTTTAGTTCGTAAAAGCTGCTACTGCACTAGAGAAAGAGTGGGGTGAATTAAATATTATTTAATTCACTAAATATTAACTCATTATTCAACTAAATAACACATCGGATTGGCTACATTGCATGAACGGTTCGGTGAAGACCGGTGGAAGAGGTAGATGAAAGGGTGAGTTTTCTATTAGTTGTGACATTAGTTGTGCATGAGATTTGCACAAGCATTGGAGGAGATTGCCAATGAGGATTGCGCGGATCAAGCCGGTGGGATTGCGAACTTGGATCTCTCATTACACCAACTTGGATTGCGCGTGTAGAAAGCGGAACAAATAGTGGATGAGTTTTGAACACAGTGACTTGTTCAAAACTAAGCTAGTTTAGTGTGTAAATTTTGGAGATAGTCTTGAGTACTTGTGAGGGGTATTGTGCTATGTATTGTTACATGTTCTCTTCTATTATAATATACAAAATAGCTGGGGTTTTCAGCTATAAGCTTTTCCCCCATACATATTGTGTTTATGTACGCATGCGGCTTGTTTCTATTTCCGCATATTGATGATCAATTGTAGAAGAGGTTATGTGTTATACATGAATTCGAATTAGTGTGTGACCGGGATAATCTCGGTGGATAAATCTTCATTATTCAGCAAATTTCTACATTCTCATGGTTTGGGGAGTCGTTACAATATTTTCAAATGTATACCATATATTATATGGTTTTGAAAACTATATTAAAACCAAAATTGTTTAGAGTCCATCGGTTTTGAACATAAAACCTCCCTAACAACAAATTACTTAATATGACTATGTCAAACATTGTTCCAACCACACACTTTGTTTTATTTACCCTCACACTTTGTTATAAAATTTAATTCAAATGGTTCAAAGGGAACCATGGAGAATACATGAGAGATAAGGGCACATGAAGGCCAATGAGGAAATGAATCTCAAGAAGATTGTAGGAATATTGTTAGAGAAAATGCTAGGGAATATTTCAAATAACATTCTCTATGATGAATATTTAAGATTCCTTGGAGTACAATTTTGAAGGTGTCGAGAAATATGTTGAGTTGATACTCATTTAAACCGGTTTTTTCTCTAGGAGTACGATGGCACAATCACAAATTAGGGCTCCGAGTGGCTTTCACATGGCGCAACCTACATTTTTGTCTTATTTGGGAGTCGTTACGATATAGTCATATGTATACCATATGTTATATGGTTTGAAAACTATATTAAAAACCAAGAATTGGGCTTTAAAACCATATTAAAACCAAAATTGTGAGTCTATGGGTTTTAAAGCAGAAAAAACTCCTAACAACAAATTACTTAATATAAATATGCCAACCATTGTACCAACCAAAAACTTTGTTTTATACACCCTTTCTTTTTTTAATCACTCGAAAAATTATACATATCCCTATATATCTTGCTGAATTAGAAAAACCTATCAATGGAATAAGAATTCTCTCCTCTCTTATATATATTTTTATTAATATTTTTGAAATTTCATATCTCAATTTCATTTTAAGAAGGATACTAAGAAGAAGTTGGAAGTAATTGTAATATCTCTCTATATAAAGAAAATTATTTTATTAAGCAATTGAAATATCTCTCTATATAAATAAAATTATTTTATTAAGTAATTGAAATATATCTCTATATAAAAAATATATATTTTATTTAAAATGGACATGGAAATATTTTATTTATGGCTAACATTAAAATATTTATCTTTTATTCTCTTTTTCTTTGACATTGAAATATATTAAATAATATTGATATTTAAATATCTTATTAGTCCCAACTCTAGCAATCTATTTGCTTGTTGACCACTATTAGTTTAGCATTAACCAATGCAAGTTATAATGATTAGATTTGAAAAAAAATATATTTATTTTTTCAAACATTTGATTGGACCACTAAATTTGAAGGTCTTATTGCAACCTTTGTGACATGTGGAAAAGTGCCTCAATTTTTTTAATCATAAATTTTGGATTTTCAGTTGCAATATTTATGCCATAGATTTTTGAATATTTATGCAATGATTTTTTTCATTATTAAGAGTCATAGGAAAACCAATTAAAATTAAAATCCTTGAAAATAACTCATACTCGTGTAAATAACCTATTTATCATGAGGTACTTCCCATAATAATTTAAGCGACTATTTGCATAAAAAAATGAATAGGAACAAGATGGAAATAACATAGTAGAGTCGCTCCCTACCATTATTTATGTTTTCAATCCTTTAACATGTAGGAGTAAAAGTGTAAATGTGAAAACTTCATAGTGGTTACTACCCATCAAAAAATGATGCAAATCCTTATCCATTAGTAGGAAATTAAAATATAAAGGCTTTTTCATGTTTTCATCTATAAACAATTTTGTTTATTTTTATATAATATTTTTAAAGATATAAAAAATAATAATATTTTGTTCATACATTTAAAACAACATGACAAACAAAAAAGAAGCTTCTCTCAAACAAATAAATTCAACACATATAATACATGGTTAGTTTGAGAAATTATGTCCAACAACCATTAGCTTACAATTTTAGAATCTAAATGGTTGCCCTAATCGTTTAGATGCATATTTTTATTTTGGTTTTTATCCTCTTTATTTCTAACTATTAAATTTGATCTGAATTTATGCAAGGATGAAAACATAATACACATATAACCATAAATACAAAGATGCGGCGGAAATAACACTTCATTTCATTAATATCAAAGAAGCTGAAATTTGTTTACAGATGCAGAATGAAAATAAACTAGCTAGGGCACACTGATAGCTTATCTTTGAGAATAGATGTGGTGGCTACGGGCCTTTGAGGGATCAAGGGCCTATTTATTATTGAGAAACAAAGTAAAACCCTAAACATCCAAAAAACCTAACCCTATGAGATGAAGAGCCAAAAAGCTATGGGCCATGTTTGGGTAAATTGGTACATCAACTTCACGGGGATGTAACTTTTGGAATACGATATCACATTTGATGCGCAAAATACCTCGTTAGAAATATCTATATGAGAAATAAAACCTTTTATGTCAAAAAAATCAAAGGATATTTCATGTTGCTCTGCGATTTTCCCAAAAAATGTGTCATTTAGGGGCCTCAAAATGGCTCCGAGAAGTTTAGGACTGAAAAAGCTCGCTAAAAATAGTAAAATGTGCTACAATTAAGGAAACTGAAAAAAGCTGAAAGAAAAAAATGGTGGGGCCCCAAGTGGAATATATAGGTGGCCACCAATATCCAACTGAGATCATTCCCCCCTTAGGAAGCAATGGTCCCGATTCCCCATTGCGTTGAGTTCCTCCATGAGATGAGGAAAATTTTGCTAAACTTGGTCCTTGGTGAACCACTTGCCTTGGTGCGAGAGTTGGACAACTTTGACAACCCAATACGAGTTGGATCTTCTTCTTGTGAGTGTTCTCGATTTGCATGTCCATGATACTGATATGTGGTGACCTATTCCATGAAGTATGGGTTTAACTTTGTTGGTGTTAATTATTCTACAATGTCGGAGGTGTCTAGTAGAGGTGGGAAGTAGGGTGAAGGCGGTCCAAATTGAACACTTGGGTGCATACCAAGGAATGGTGGGAATGCGAGCTCGAAGGCATTGGCCCCTACAACGTTGGTGATGGTGTACGACCCATATCGGAGGGCGGACGAAAGCTTGCAGTGTGGTCCGCGACGGGGTGCTCATCTCTGCAAATGTATCCACACTGTCGCCCACCTAGAAGTTGTGTGTGCACCGATGTTGATCATGTCGTTGCTTGTAATTAGAATTGGCTTTGTCCAATATCTCATGGACTTGTTGGTGGATGTGATGAATGCACTCAATGAAGTTTTATCTTTGTTAGCTTTCGAGAATGGACATGAGCCGAATCGCTTGAGTAGCCGCAAATGAAATGGCTACGTGAATGGGACATAATGGTGCGGAATCCCAAGCCCACTGAAAGGGGCCATGGTCGGTTGAGTAGTGGAGAGCTCGGTTATAACTATGTTGTACATATGTGAGGCTCTCATCCCATGTGTGTGTATGCTTTGAATTATACATGCACAAAATGTGTACGATCATCTGATGGACGACCTGCAATGGGGTCATCGAGTTTGGGGATGGAAAGTTGTGGACTTGGTGAGCTTGGTGTACAACATTGACCCGGAGGGCGGACCACAGTCGTGTCGAGGAGCCTACTTGTCCCGATCTGATATGATAGACTCGTGGGACCCCAAAGTGCACCCACACTCATTCAAAGAAGAGTTTATTAGTGGCTTCCACTCTAATATTCTTTTTGTAGGCCGCCATAATGGCCATCTTAGAGAATGCTGTCGATGACCGCAAGAAAAAAAGTTGTTTCCATGCTTAGTAGAAGGAAGGCATGAATTTTAATCCATGGAGATGGATTCCCAAAGTTTACTAGGGGTAGGTAGTGGAGTGTAGAGACTTTTCTTCTTGTTGGTCGATTTGGTAATGACGCAAGCAATGCGAGATTTGATGTACTTCCCATCATCCTATCGAATGTTCGGCGATATAAATATTTCATGAACGATCTTGCCACTATTTTCTCGACCACGAAATTCCAAGCGACTCAAATCGATTGCACTTCTAATATCATCTTGACACGCTCACTTAAAAGAACACAAAGGTGCCCCGGGTAACATAGCGAGTGCACATCCTGAAGGTGAAAAATTTGGAACTTGCATACCCTACTTGTTGTGTTATGCAACAACTCCCCCATTTTTATTTTCAAAAAAAATCTACACCTTTGATAAATAGAAATAGGGACCCTTCTTAAAAATGTATTTTGTCTTTTGATTCAAATCAAACTCAAAAAAAATTCATCACTTTTATTAAATAAAAAACATAAAAACGAAAAAGCAATTAATAAAACATCCTTATCGCAAATCACATTCCACATAAATATTTTTCTTATTAAAAGTTAAAACAATAAAACAACGAAATCCCGATTTTGCGATCGGCTGATTTGAAGTTTTACGTAAGTGACATTATAAATCACATATTGTAGATTTACGTTGTAAAACTTTTAAAGCAATTCTTACCAAAGTTTCGATATTGCGATTTTGTGATACTACGACTTATGCGATTTTCGCGATTTACAGTGATATCAGCGAAATCACATATCACATAAACAAAAGGTAATACGCTTCATAAAAGCAGGTTCAAAGGCGGCGATGCGATGGATTTGACGGGTTTTAATAAAGGTTTTTATGTGAAAATAAATCATGTCGGGAAATATTAATTGTGTTTTATCATCCCAATGCAAAACAGTTATTGATTCGTTATGATTAATTAATGATATAATGCATTTCCCATATTATTTCTTTTTCAAAATAGATCATTCAATAGATCTTCCATCATTTAGAACATTTGGTATGTCTTTAAAATGGATTTTCATTCAAGATATGTCCATGCAAAGTGATTCATAAACACGAGCAAAAATATTGTTGCGGAAACTGGAACAAACGAAATGTCGCTCATAGTCTCGAATACTATACGTGCTGGTAGATGGAGGTGCTACGAAATGGCAAGATATCTACACTATGCTCGAAGACGAAGAGCCGGAAGTAGTGGAAGTCACGGAAGCTGCCGATGAGGCGACACCCCTCAAATTTACGAGTTCAAAGATATTGCATGCTCTTTCCTCCATAGGATAGCGAGTAAGGGCTAATATTATTCCATTTATCGACATGATTAGGTGGGTGCTCGACCATTAAACAATCAAAGACAAACAATTAAGAACCTTCAAGAATGAGATTCTGGGTTATTTCGAGCGTGAAGATATGAAAATCATGTATAAGTTTCCTGACCCACAAGACATCCACAACAGTCGATTTGTTGCAAAGTTTTCTAAGAAGAACGAGGACCCGTTCAAGGCAATTCAAGGTTGGAGGAAACTAGATAACAAGTTAAAATATGAGAAAATAGGTATGCATCCTATCGCGTCACTTGTGAATCCCTACAGTTTGCGAGCGACTGATGCTATGCAATATATAAATCTACCGGATAATACCAAGTTCTCCATAAATTGGCTTCCCTTGATTGACTCCTGTGTTAATTCCCACATAATGAATTGGGCGACTATCCTTTCGAGAATCTAGTTGAGGCAATTAATGAATATCTCCAAACAAGAACTTCCTCCTCTAAATTTGTTCGATTTTTCATGAGTGCGTATGTTTTTTGACGCCATCTCTTTTTCTACCAACTTTCCGAGTTATGGGATGGAAATGGACTCCTCAAGATCCTACCCCGATTCATTTGAATCATAAAGAGCATGGGAACATAATTGTTTACCACATTTCCACAGGGATATGTTATGGAGTTGTACACTACCATTGCATCAACTAATGTTTGACATAATAGGCCCTAGGTTCACTAAAGAAGCCATTTCGAGACCTTCAAATGATAGGAAGATATTTTATCGAAGATTAATTTTCATACATCGGAATTTTTGGAAGTTTTTCTCCCCCACATGTTATTCCTTTATATGTTTCGAGATAAATTGATGGCAAGAGAAGTCACTTACCAAAGCTGTTGGTAATGGACTCACTAAATATTTGAAAGGCAGATAAGAAGTCTTTATGGCCAAGTTTCCCAATTTCATGTGGTTAATTAACACTCAGCAATTTCAATCATGCATTGAAAGAATCTTAGAATATTGAGCTTTTGAAGCTCCCGTTTTACCTCAAGTCGAGTTCGACCCAAAAATATTGCTAACAAATTTACTCTGTCAATCAAACTCAAAACTATCATACACAACGATGATAGATTTGAAGATATTTCATAATCCGTCGGGAATTTTGAAGAAGTCCAATTTTTTTTCAAATTAAACCTAAATCCAAAAAGAATTACGAGAGATTCAATGAGTTCGAGAGAACAAAGATGCAGCGTATCCTAAAGAAATTTCTGATTACTAGTTATACGATTGAAGCAAGCCAAGAAATCATAGCGAGAATGATCAGATTACAAAATCAAAGTGAATTAGATAAAATGCTGGACTTTATTCAACAACACGGTGATAAATACCCGGAAGTATCATCTTCAAAGGAAAATACAAAATTTCGACTCCACGGGACAAGTAGTTTTCGACAAAAGAAGTCATTAAAAATCCTGGGATAATCTCCCAAGACACAATCGATCCTGTCTGCTATGTATTCTACTCGCTTGTAGATAGAGAGATAGATGTTTGTTTCTTGCTTAGCCATGCCACTTTGGACTTTTTCCCAAATAGAATGCACCTCCACTTGTGATTTTCACTGTCATCCACACATTCTAGCTAATACGCATCACGTATATGCTATCAAAGTGAAGCTCTTGCCTTTTTGATACCATAACCCATCTTGTGTAGTTCCTTGTAGATATTTGAATATTCTTTTGACTACTAGAAAGTGATTTTGTTTTGGTGCTGCTTGATATCTAGCCTTTTAAGTCCCTACTGCTAACATAATGTTTGGTCTAGAAGATGTCGGTATATCGGCATCTTCATATCATGGATCTATAATGTCTTTGATCTATATCTGCAGATCCATCATCGGCACATAGTCTTGCATCCGTTGATCATGGGGAGTTGACACGAGTTTGCGATCTTCCATTTTGAACCTTTTCAACATTTCTCTTAAGTATTTTTCTTGTGAGATGAATGTACCTATGTTCTTTTTGCTTGAATTTGAAGTCCTAGAGTAGAAGGTGAGCTCTCCAATCATAGACATCTCAAACTCGGTTTCATCTCTTCGAGCAAATCCTTTTGCTAACTCATCTTTGTTGCTCAAAACATGATGTCGTCTACATACGCTACTACAATTAGGAGTTCATTTTTCATTGGCCTTTGTTGGGGCCCTTGTTTTTGTTTGAGTTTTGAACTTTTGGCCAAGACATTTTGAACTTTGACTCTTTTTTGAGTTGCGGAATAAATACGCATAGCTTAACTCGCGACTGAGCCGTAGACGACCCGAGGAGTTGCGGAGCTACCAAGGTGGGCGCGGAAGCACTTGATAACTGGAGATCGAACAGAGATAAGTGCAGATGAAAGAAACACAGCAGAAAACAGAAGGTAGAACACGCAGACATCAGAAGAGACGCTGGGAAAAGCCAGAGTGAAGACACAGAGAAGCTGCCAGTCGCGACGAGCGGGTGAATAAAAGGCGATCACCCGGCTGAAGAAGAAGGTTGGTTGTTGTTGTTGAAGGTTGAATGGATGCGAGAGAAGTCGCGAGGATCAAGACCTGAGGAAGGATGCGCAGAGCAGCTGCGGAAGAATCATGCTTGTTCTTCCTATGGGTTCTTACTTTCTATGTTCTTCCTTTCTGTTCTCAAACCCATCTGTATCTGACTTGTGAGTTATCAGAGAAGAAAGCTATGTAATCATGTATTCGGCCAGAAGAATAATATAAGGGAGGATTGCTGTCTCAATATGTTGTTCATGCGTTGTGATGTGTTTACACTGATTTAAAAATTTTAAGTTGCGACTGTCTGAATACTTAGTTAGTGATCTTGCATGTGTAATTTGGTATATGTAATGGATGCACTTTCTTTCTTTGGTTGCGGGTTTATTCCTTACCAGTGATCTCATCCCCTTATGCATGTGGTCGCGGCATGCCTCGGGTGAGACGCACTGCTCTCCAAGAGCAGGGTGAAAATGCCGGCGTGTTCCTAGACTACACCGGACCCCTTGTTGGCCACAACCCTTGAACCTGGGTCTTGCCCGCGAGACCTGAATTTTCGCCAACAAATGGTTCCGTTGCCGGGACCCCGCATGTTCTCAGGGGATCTAGATCATGGTCTCGAGGATTTTTGAAGGAGCAATACGGCGATGGTGGGATGATCATCTTGACCATTTCATTACTCAGCAAGCGGAGCTGACCAAGAAAAAGGAGGCCGCGATCAAGGAGATCGTTCTTTTCTCTGATTCAGCCAGTGATACGTACGAAATTTTCTGGGGAAGGTTCCCTACCGACCTTTACAATTGGTTGCGAAGGTTACGAGCGACGGTGCCCCAGGAAGGCTCGCGGAAGATAAACCGCAGGTGGGCGCACGAAGACCTGGTCGCACTGCATCGGGTAGACACTGAACTCACCCGTGCAGTGGATTTTTGGGTAAGGACCACGTTGGAAGGATACGCTGTGGAGTTTGCTGCTGAGTGTTACCAATCCTTCTCGAAGGCTGAGGTTGTTTTCCACTCAGGGTTAAGGGGGAAGCTGTTGAAGGAGATTCCGCTGTGGATCAAAGCCCTGATGGTGGACGAAGGGTTGATTGAATTCCACAAAATGAGCATGGAAGCGTAAACCACCCGTACTGGGGGAAGGGTTGAGGGGACCGATGCTGTGTAGACTGTGAGAGTGGGGAGCGGGGGATGGACGTTGAAGCCGCATGCAAGTTGCGGGAGTCACGTGCACATCGGCGGGCACAGATCGCCGATAGGTGGCGAAGAAGGGTAATGAGAGACTTGAAGAGAAGGGAAATCGAGAGGAGAAATCAGAAGGAGGCGCCTCAGAAGACAAGAACTATGGGTTTGGATACCCGGACAGGAGACGGGACGGCAGCAGACGTACAGTGGGTGCATGGGAGCCCAGCGACGCGAGAAAGAGAAGTAACGACTAGCGAAGATAATGGAAAGATGCAGCCCGAAGAAAGTTCCGATGATGAATGGCACGGCGTGATGCAGCAGATGTTCCAGGATCAGATGGCACCCACCCCTCCAGGCAGCCCTACGTCCCACCTTCCGCATGGCCAGGATCCCGACCTTCCCCTGGTACTTTATCAACCTTTAAGAAATATTTTTATTCAGTTTCAAGCATTAAGTCAGTCATATAGTAGTTCAGCGGCGTCGGTAACGCCCAGTAGCAGCAGCGTTACTAGTAGTAGCGTTTTCCCGAGTGGGACCGTTACGCAACCAGGACCCGGAGGTTTTATCCTGGTTAATTCTCCGCAAGCATACATGGCCGGATCTTTCACCCGGTACCCAGAGTTCTCTGGCCGGGGAAATGACGACGTAGAACAACACTGGTATCTGTGCGAAGCCATTTGGAGGGCTCGACAGACGCCGGATGCAGGGAAGTTAATAGAGTTTCAAACCACGCTCAGAGAGAGAGCTCTGCGTTGGTTCATCAAGTGGTCCGAGGCGCACCCTAACCCGGTAATTGCGGACGTGAAGCGGGATTTTGTCCGCGAATTCAAGCTTCCCCAGACAGACCAGCAGGGCCTGTCAGAGCTGTGGGAAATTAAGCAGAAGGAAGGAGAGACCGCGTGGGAGTTGATGCGGCGATTCAAGGATGCGATCGGGAAACTCAGCTACCCGATCGATCCAAACCACCAGAGGGACTGGTTCATCAAGGCTCTGCTCCCCTTGACACGAACCCCTCTCACACAGCAGAAGATTGATAATCTGCAGGACGCTTTGGAGCAGGCCATGAAGATTGAAGCCATGGCGGGATACCCCCAGGAATACAGGGGGGGGATGGGCCCGCAAGACCCTTCTCTGATAGGGTTGCAACATCAGATCGCCAGCTTGACCGAAAAGCTCAAGGAAATTCAGCCAGCGAGGCTAGCGCGACCGAATGTTTGGTGTACTCATTGCCTGGTCGAGGGACACGTCGCAACCGAATGTCCTCGGTTGCGCGGCGCAGGAGTTGGGCCCTCAGTTGCAGCAATTCATGGGGGTCCGCCAACAGGGGGTGGCACGGCGATGAACCCGCAGGGAGTCTACCAGCCGCAACAGACCTTTGCAGGGTTCCCACCGCAACCGGGGTCTTCCACCACAGAGTACTGTGAGATTTTCCGGACGATGGGGCATCCTCCTCGGATGTGCCCGATATTACAGAAGTACTCCATGGTGCCGAATAATGTATACTGCGAATTCTGTGTGTCTACGACTCACACCACCGAGCAGTGCAGGGCGCTTGACGCTCTTGCGGATCGATTGGATCGTCCCTCGTACAGGGTGAACGAGGCTACAAGGGGAAGAGGTGGCGGCATGCGGGGAGGCCGAACAGGAGGACGCGGTCCGGTAAAGTGCTACAACTGTGACCAGGAGGGTCATGTGGCTCGAGAATGTCCCCTTCCACGACGACCCTGGTGTTCCCAGTGCCGGGTCAACGCCCATGCTACAGAAGACTATCCGGAGCTCATCAAGAAGTGGGAAGAACGGGTGAGGCAGAGGGGAGCGAATCTGATAAACTCAGAACCGCGCAGCACCGCAACCCCTGACATGCAGAACGTTGCGATAGTAACACGGGGTGGAAAGAAGACTGGAGACGATGCCCATGAGAAGGAGCCAGCACGAGTGGTTCGGCCGGCATCCCCAAAGAAGTTGATCAGGCCCGAAGTCCAGAAGAAGTATTTTCAGGAGGCGGTTGAGGCATTCGCCCAGTTGCGGAATGAGGGAGGGCTGGAGGAGCCCTGGCGGCCGGAATCCGGTGCGCAGAACGCCGCAGATGCTGTGGTCGAGGATTGGCTCCGGCTATTCCTCAGGATTGTTGATAACGCTGGGCTGCGGCAGCAGCTCAAGCATGCTTTAGACGGAGCGCTGCAGGGGCACGCAGAACCCAGAAATCCGGTGGACGCTAGGCCTCAATACGTGCAACGTGTCAAGCGGAACAAGCAACGAACAGGCAAAGAATTCCGGCTTAACACGCAGGTCGCAGGATTCCAAATCAGCGACACCATGTTGGACTTGGGGTCTGACGTCAATATATTGCCACGAAAGACATGGGAGGCTCTTGGAAAGCCACGGCTCGCCTGTTCCCCAATACAACTCAGGATGGCGAACCAGTACTGTATTTTTCCAATCGGTCGACTCGAGGGTGTCGAGGTCGACGTTGCGGGGGTGAAGACATACACTGACTTTGAGGTTATTGATATCATGGGCGATAAGGACCCCTATCCTGCTTTACTTGGCATTGATTGGGCTTTTGAGAATTACGCGATCATCGACCTCAAGAAGGAGCTGATGATTTTTGAGGATGGGGAGGTAAGGGTCACTCAGCCTCTCGACCCGTATCAGGGTCCGCAATACACAGAACCGGTGGATAGTCGGGAGGATGCTCAGATGATGGACCATCTCTATCAGATGACTGCAGGGAAGCGGGACGATTATATCAACCCGACCGCAACAGGGTCTATCAGTTGGCGGAGCGTGCAGAGCTCGGAGCTCGGATCCGAGCTTGCGTGGGAAGACTGGCAGCAAGGGGGGTATGAGACCACTACACGGAGATGTGCCTCCATCGCTCAGGTCCGGTGGGTAGGGACTGAGATCCGTGGATACCCCACATTATCAAACATGCAAGCAGTGAATACTTTTATTGCCAAGGTCGAAGACCGGGTCCCAAAGGAAAGCCGGATACCACTTTTGGATGTGGCCTTGAAGTCAACATCGGGACGATGGTGGAACAATCACCGCAACACTCTGTTGCGATGGGAGCGTGTGGCGGATGCTCTACGGGCACGCTTCAAAGAAGATGAAGGGCCCCGCATTACACTTAAACATCATGGAGCTTCCGACCCGCGACAGCATTTGCGGGCGTGCGAGGAACAGTGGCGTAGCGCAAGGTATCCTGAGGAGTTGTGGGTCCACAGGTTTGTCCACTCCTTGGGTACAATTCCCCAGGCCTGGTACCTGGAGGAAGAGCGGAAACGGGGAACCCGCTCCTGGCAAGCAGTCGCGGAAAAGTTCGTCCAGAGCTTCTCGTTCGAAGGGGAGACGGCGCAGGAATCTCAGGCCCTACAAGCCGTCAAGGAGGTTCTGTTTTTCCGCCATCCTGAGCCCGATGAGGGCCCGGTGGCGTCACGCTCCGGGGTCAAGCGCGAATTGGTTTGCCAACGAATTGATGGCGATCCGGAGGATGATAGTTTGGAGGACCTTAGGCATCTCTATTTTGACGAGAAGGAAGGCGAGCGCAGCATCCGCGACGAGCCGATGACAGAAGGAGTCCATTTGCAGCCCCTAAAGATAAAGAAGCTGAACATTGGAACGGAGGAGAAACCTAAGCTGGCAACGGTGGGAGATTACTGGGACGAGGAGACGACAAGAGAAATTTTCAGCCTCCTCCGGGAGTATGAATATTTATTTCCGTCATCAGTTGCGGACCTGAAGGGGATCAAAGGGGATTTGGGCGAGATGCGCATCACACTGAAACCAGGAGCCAGGCCGGTGAAGCACCGACCCTACCGGTTGAATCCACGTATCAAAGAGAAGGTCAAGATGGAGATCGACAAGATGCTGGCTGCGGGTCTCATCTTTCCTGTAGAGGAAGCTGAGTGGGTAAGTCCCATTGTCATCCAGAACAAGAAGGACAAAGCGGAAATCCGTGTCTGCGTAGATTATCGAAGTTTGAATAATGCTTGTATTCACGATCCGTTTCCCACTCCCTTCAGCGACGAAGTTCTAGATCATGTCGCGGGAAACGAAGCTTATTCCTTCACTGATGGGTTTTCGGGCTACCATCAGGTGCGCATCGCCGAGGAAGACAAAGCAAAGACGACATTCACCACTGAGTGGGGATCATTCGCATACCACGTTATGTCGTTTGGTCTGAAGAACGCACCGGCTGTGTTTTCCCGGATTGTCATTGCTGCTTTCCGGGAGTACATTCACAAGTTCCTGGAAGTCTATATGGACGACTGGACTGTTTACAGCCTGCTGAAGAAACACGCCTCCCTATTGCGTGTTATGTTCGATCGATGCCGCCAGTTGCAGATTTCCTTGAACTTGAAGAAATGTATTTTTGCAGTACCATTCGGCACACTCTTGGGTCACGTGGTGTGTAAGCAAGGGGTCTGCGTTGATCCTGCCAAGGTCGCGGTCATCGTCCACATGGAGGCCCCCGAGAACGTGAAGCAGTTGCGGGCACTGCTCGGGCACACAGGATACTACAGGCGGTTTATCCGCAATTATGCCAAAATCACTGCCCCTTTGGAGAAGCTGTTGCGGAAGTCAGAAGCATTTGAGTGGACTACAGAGTGCAGGAAGGCACTCGACACATTGAAGGAGAAGTTGGCGACGGCACCCATCCTTGTTCATCCCAACTGGGATAAGCAGTTCCATGTGCACATTGATGCGTCCGGAATTGCACTTGGCGCGGTATTGGCGCAACCCGGGGAAACGACAGTTGACCACCCGGTATACTTCGCCAGCCGACGGTTATCGAATGCGGAGAAGAATTACACCACGACCGAGCGAGAGGCGTTGGCGATGGTGTACTCTCTTCAGAAGTTCCGCCACTACCTTTTGGGCGGCAAATTTACATTTTTCACGGACCATTCGGCATTAAAATATCTGGTCAATAAGCCTGTGTTGGAAGGAAGGATCTGTCGATGGCTTCTAATTTTTCAGGAGTTCACGTTTGAGGTAATTGTCAAGCCCGACAGGTTGAACATTGGTCCCGATCACTTATCCAGGCTGGAGACGAGAGAGAATGAAGGTCCGTTGGACGATCAGCTCCCGGATGCTGACCTATTCCGAGTTGAAGCAGTACCAGATTACCTGGCTGACATTGCCACGTATCTGACCACAGGACAGTGCCCTGAGGATTACACCCCTCTTCAGAAACGCCACTTGGTTGTCCGGGCGGCCGATTATCAATTGATCGCAGGGCAGCTGTACAAACTGGGCCTGGATGAGGTGTTGCACAGGTGTGTTCTTGACCACGAGCGGGAAGCAGTGATGTGGGAATGTCACAGCGGTGTTGCGGGAGGACACGTGGGCGCTAAACCCACCGCAAGGAAGGTGCTTCAAGCTGGCCTATGGTGGCCGACGGTACATGCAGACTGTAAGGCCTATGTGAAACGTTGCGATATTTTTCAGAGGACGGGAAGGCCTTCGCACAGGGACGAGCTTCCGCTACACCCGGTGCATTTTGAGAAGTGGGCTGTTGATTTCGTAGGCCCCATCGCACCAATCGCTCGCCATTCCAAAGCCCGGTACATCATTACCGCGACGGATTACCTCACACGGTGGGCTGAGGCGGCAGCGGTACGCGACTGCTCGGCAGAGACCGCTGCCCGGTTCATCTTTGAACACATCATCAGCCGCTTTGGCTGCCCAAGGAGCTTAACCAGCGATCAGGGTACGCATTTCATTAACGCCACGGTCAAGTCGCTACTGGACACATTTATGATTCAGCATCATAAAAGCAGCCCATACCACCCGCAGGCCAATGGTACGGTGGAAGCCTTCAACAAGATTCTTGAGAAGGGCTTGACTAAAATTTGCAATGCTCAGCGGGACGATTGGGATGAGCGGCTACCAGCGACATTATGGGCTTACCGGACCACGGTAAAACGTTTGACCAACCAGACGCCTTTCCAGTTGGTGTATGGCCGGGAAGCGGTGATTCCCACCGAGTTCACCGTGCCCAGCCTTTTGATCGCAACGTCCCTTCACTTCTCAGAAGAGGCGTCACTTAGGGAACGCCTCCAGGAGCTACAAGAGCAGGATGAGGCTCGATTCCTCGCAGAATTCCACCAGAGGGTTGAGAAGGCCCGGCAGAAAGCGTGGCACGACCGCCACATCAAAACTAAAGCTTTCCAAGTTGGTGGCAAAGTTCTCTTATACGACAGCCGGTTCCAGAAGTTTCCAGGCAAGCTCCAGATGCATTGGCTGGGACCGTACTTTGTCATCGAGATCCGCGACTCAGGAGCCGTTTGGTTGGCACAACTGGACGGCACAGTTCTTCCGGGATGGGTGAATGGCGCACGCCTGAAGCCCTACCAGGAGTAGGTACTTCTCATTTTTCATTAATAACTCTCGCAACCGAGAGAACCCGTAGAGTAGCGTAGTTTGAATAACTCTCCCGCAATCGGGATGAATGTAGGTAGTCTTTTCCAATTGTCGGTACTCTGCCAAATAACCAGTCAGTTGCGGGAACATTATCGCAACCTACTGTGGTCGGGGCGGTCCAGTCCAGCATGTCGCAGCGCCAGTCCAGCCTGTCGCCGCTCCAGTCTAGCGTGTCATGCACGAAGGATCCATCCTCGTGCCAGTGTCAGTCCAGGTCATATCCGTCAGTCCTTTTGTCAGTCCGTAGGATAGCTCAGATTTGGTCATAAATTCCCTTAATGGACAGTAATCATACCGTAATCATTTACCATCAGCCGCAGTTCCCTCCGCCGTCGGGTCCGCCCATCTCCCCATGACGCCGTCAGCAACTGTCAGATTACACACAGGCCTGCGATTGATCGCACGATTATCGCAGGCAAGAAAGATAGCAAGAATTAATTGCCGTTATGGAGTTTCATCAACTCCGCGCGTGCCAGCAGATGGCCCAATTTGCATGAAGGCTATCGGCACAACGATGACGGACCAGTTCAATTTGGAAGTTGCAGCGACTCCGGAGCATTCGCAGTATCAGAGCACTCAACACCTCGCAGGAAGTTACAGAAGAATCGTCCAAGTCTATCAGAGACGCGCCAAGATGCCGAGAGCTCTTCTCTCAGTTCCTGAACCAGCATTAGATAGCAGAATTCACCGAGTAGAGTCGCTGGTCGGCAAGTATGACAATGCACCCTGTATGGACGCCAACTTGTCTGACCCGGCTGAGTTTCCTCACCTCCATTGGCAGACGTTCATGGAGCACCATTATACGCCAGGTAGCAGCTCTAACAGTCGAATGTGGGAAGAATTCCGGGGCCTACAACAGTCGACTTTGATGAATTTAAGGAGTCTTCCCATCTTCGGAACCACCGGAACAGTTCTGCAATGTACCCGGTTCCTCCTCAGTCGGGTGCAGAACGGGTCCCTGTGGCTTAACGAAGAAATTCCAATACATGCCGCAGACATTAATCGGCTTACAGGGATATCTCAAACTGGTTTAGATGTCTCTACTGCGGGCCAGACATCCTCCAAGCACGCTCGGAAGTCGGCTGATGCGGACCTCTACACCAAGTATGGCACTCGCCGGGGTGGTAAAGGTGCCAAGATAGATGTGATAAATGTACCAGAAATCCGGTTCGCTTGCTACCTGATCGCTAGCAAGACCATGCGCCACTACACAAAGGGAGAGTGCACTCTGGACACAATTTCCATTGCAGAGCATTGCGTCCAGGGAGCCCGGTTGAATTGGAGCTCGTTTGTGTTGAAGGAACTCTTCGCGGCTTGCGAAGACAATTACAGGCGGACTACCAGTTTCATCTATGGGTACTTGCTCTTAGCGTTCGCCATGTGGAAATGGCATCTTCCCCCGATACGGACACCGGCGGAGATCACCGTGAGCCAGCCGCTCGCGATGAGATATTCCCCTTGGCAGGTGTCCAAGGACCCCAGCAGCAAGCAGGTGAACGCAGAGGCGTTCCGAGCATGGTATGGGATGATGACCGATGTGGTCGCTTCCCAGCAACGGGTGCCCCGGAACCTGTTGGATGAATACAGTGAACAGGTGTGGTTTGGCGTCAGCCACAACCACACTTTCATCCGGCCGACTTGTGTACCGCACCATACTTTTCATATGGCGCCCTTGCGCTTCCAGCTGAATGATAATGTCTTCCACAGAGAGGTTTCTACATGGCCGGGGGTTGTCCAGCACGTTCGTGACGGAGTCCTCCGCTACAATTTTGATGGGATGCGGGCTGCACAACAGCCTGCCGCGACCAGCGCTGGGGGATCTTCCCAAGTTGCGGCGGAGACAACCCCAGATGCAGCGGGGACCGCAGCGACCCTGCCCGAATCACTGGTCCCCATCGTCGAGCATTTCAACGACCAGGCACGACGACTCAACGTGGCAACTCAGGTTGTTTCCAGTGGTGCCCCTATATTTCCTTCTTTTACTGAATTTCGTATTAATCGGTCCCTTGGTCTCTCCAACACCGCCCCCCTCACTTCCCCCATTCCCACTAACCCGTTCACTTCTGCCACCCCCATCATCACGACAATGGGTGAACCGGGCCCCGAACCCGATTCCACCGGCCCACCTCCATCCAAGAAGGCCCGCACCACGGCCACAGATCCCGTGGTAGACCTTACGGAGGATGATCCACCAGTCACGCCGCCCACAGCAACTTTGATTCCGGAGGAACCGCTGATTGATCCAGCAGATTTCCTCAACATTCGTCTCCCTCCCACCTCGTTCACTCCATCCACCGCCCCCTCCACCAGCAGACCACATGCCACTTCCCCCAATCTATCCACTTCATCAGCCACTGTGTCCGATTCTTTGATCCGGGAACTCTTCGGCGGTGACCACGGGGCGGAGGTCACCTCCAGTACTGCAGCCGTGGTACCACCTGTTGACCCCGTGGCCACATCCCGGGATTCTCTTCCAACTATATCTGTCCAGCCAGCCACAGTTGGGGTTGATTCAGCCGCCCCTTCCACAGAGCAAACCACACAGCAGGACCGGCCAGAACTTGATATGGCCACTTCGGTGCAGCAGCAGACGCCGGTCCATCCTCTAGAGACTTCAGGCCGAGCAGCGGCCATGGGCCAATCTTCGCAGGAACAGATGCCAGAGCAGGTTGCACCCAGCACAACAACTGCAGAACAACTGAGTCCAGCACAGCTGTATCTGCTCATTCAGCGGGCAGCCCTCAAGGCCGAGCAGATTCACACCGAGCTACAGCGACGGTGCACCGAGCAGCAGAATCAGATCATGACGCTTACTGAATAGCACAATCAGTTGCTGCAGGAGAAGACCAACCTCGAGGAGCAAGTCAACATTGCTATCCAAGCGATCTCCAGTGTATGGCCCGCTGCACGGGCTCACCATGCTCCACTTCCCACCAGAATCGAGGAGGACACTATCGCGCTACAGGCTCATCACCTCAGGGAAGTTTTCACTACTGTTTGCAGGGAGAACCAGGAGTTACAAGCGGCGTTAGCCGCACGGACTACCCTTCCAGATCCACCCACTGACCATTCAGGACAGGTAATTGCCAAACAGGCGCAGGCAGTTAATCTACAAGCAACTCTCCATTCCACGACAGCCGCGGCTTCTGCCCTTCTACGTAGTTTGCAAGAGTGCTCACTCGAGTTAACTGTCAAGACGCAACCCATTACTGCCCAGCTGCAACAGCTTGCCCGGGACATTCAGGCGACCACGGACCCTGCAAGGTTGGATCAGCTCTACGCCCAGTCGGACGAGTTGGAACTTCACATGCAGCAGACTGAGGCCGAATCAGCAGCGGCCAAGCACATCATCCGGGAGATCCGTCCGCCCCTTCGCACCCATGCTGACACTATGCACCAGCTGGATGCCAAGGCAGAAGCCCAACTCGCCACTTTGTTCGGGGCTGCCCCGACGCCCATTAACGAAGCCGCCGCTAACCGCATCTCTCAGGACGCCAACCTGCTTATGCAGGAATGGCAGCAAGCAGTGGCGACCTTCACAGAGCTTAGAGATTCAACGCTCCACCGGGTCCCGGAGTTGGGGCCCTTGTTTGGCCAACCGGATGGCGGAGTACAGCAGGAAAGGGTGGCGGAAGAAGGAACAGCAGAGCAGGGCATGGAAGCCAGCGGGGGAATGGAAGTAGAAACTGTTATTTGCGATTGACTCGCGGACGAGTCAAAGAATTGTGGTCGGGGCCTATTGGGGCCCTTGTTTTTGTTTGAGTTTTGAACTTTTGGCCAAGACATTTTGAACTTTGACTCTTTTTGAGTTGCGGAATAATACGCATAGCAACCGTGACTGAGCCGCAGCGACCAGGAGTTGCGGAGCTACCAAGGCGGCGCGGAAGCGCTTGATAGCCGGAGATCGAACAGAGATAAGTGCAGATGAAAGAAACACAGCAGAAAACAGAAGGTAGAACACGCAGACATCAGAAGAGACGCTGGAAAAGCCAGAGTGAAGACACAGAGAAGCTGTCAGTCGCGCGGAGCAGGTGAATAAAAGGCAATCACCCGGCTGAAGAAGGTTGGTTGTTGTTGAAGGTTGAATGGATGTGAGAGAAGTCGCGAGGATCAAGACCTGAGGAAGGATGCGCAGAGCAGCTGTGGAAGAATCATGCCTGTTCTTCCTATGGGTTCTTACTTTCTATGTTCTTCCTTTCTGTTCTCAGACCCATCTGTATCTGACTTGTGAGTTATCAGAGAAGAAAGCTATGTAATCATGTATTCAGCCAGAAGAATAATATAAGGAAGGATTGCTGTCTCAATATGTTGTTCATGTGTTGTAATGTGTTTACCCTGATTTAAAAATTTTAAGTTGTGGCTGTCTGAATACTTAGTTAGTGATCTTGCATGTGTAATTTGGTATATGTAATGGATGCACTTTCTTTCTTGGGTTGCGGGTTTATTCCTTACCAGTGATCTCCTCCCCTTACACATGTGGTCACGGCACGCCTCGGGTGAGACGCACTGCTCTCCCAGAGCAGGGTGAAAATGCCGGCGTGTTCCTAGACTACACCGGACCCCTTGTTGGCCACAACTCTTGAACCTGGGTCTTGCCCGCGAGACGACTTTTCGCCAACAACCTTATGTACATATTGATGTCTACTCCTCCTCTCTTAAAGCCTTGCTTTTGCAAGTACTTGTCCAGTCTTGAATACCATGCACGAGGAGCTTGTTTCAACCCATATAGGGCTTTCTTTAATCTGCACACATAGTATTCTTTATTTGTTAATGAGAATCCTTCAGGTTGTTCCATGTAGACTTCTTCTTCTAGATATCCATTTAGGAAGGCAGATTTCACATTCATTTGATATACCTTGAAGTCATGGTAGCATGCAAAGGCCAAAAACATTCTGATAGCTTCCATTCTGGCTACAGGGGCAAATGTTTCATCATAATCAAGACCTTCAATTTGTGAATATCCCTTGCATACAAGTCTGGCTTTATTTCTGATTACCTGTCCTTGTTCATTCATCTTATTCTTGAATACCCATTTTGAGCCTATGAAATTTTTCTCAGTGGGTCTTGGAACTAATTCCTAGGTATTTTTCTTCTCAATTTGGTCCAATTCTTCATTCATAGCATTCACCCAATATTTGTCCTTGTTGGCTTCTTCAAACTTCTTTGGCTCTATTTGTGATAACATAGCTAGGTATACCTCTTCTGTCTGTTTAGTTAGTTGTCTTCTTGTCTAGACTCCTACACTCTTGTCCCCAATGATTTGATCTTCTGGATGGTTCTTTTGAGTGTATCTTGAGGGGCCTTTTGAGTTCAGTTCAGTATCTTCTGTTGTCTTGCTTATTTCATCATCATCTTGGTTCTCTTCTTCATGATCTTCTGGAGGATTGCTGCAATCTGTACTTCTTGTCTTGTTTGGTAGTTCTTCATCAAATCTTACATCAATGCTTTCCACAATTTTGCGAAGTGTTTTGTTGTAGCACCTGTAACCCTTACTCTTGGATGCATATCCTAAAAATATTCCTTCATCTGCTCTTGCATCAAACTTTCCCATATTTTCATCATTATTTTTTATGAAACACTTGCTTCCAAAGACTCTAAAGTGCTTGATTGATGTTGGTTTACCATGCCATAGTTTATAAGGAGTCTTGTCACTGTTTGGTCTTAAATGAGCTTTGTTAAGAATATGCCTGCAGGTTGTGTGTCTTGATTACACTTGAAGGTTTGGGAATGTTGTCTTGCATGATAAGCTCTAGCAATTTGTTGTACATACACCATTTTGTCTCTCGCACTCCATCGGGGAAAATTTTAAGAACCCCCTAAATTTATATATATAATAAATAGGCGAATCCCCATGATACATAGGAAAAATGGAAGGCGATTTTATTAATAATATAATATGTATATATAATTTTTTGGCGAATCTCTCACGAGATTATATTATCTTGTAAAATCATGGCGAATCACCAGTACAAATGGCGAATCACTACTACAAAAAGGTGAATCATTGTCTAGTGGAGTTCGGGGTGTTGGTTCCAATGAAGATATGGTAGTTGAACTAGGAGTAGAAGGAAGAGAACCACCGAGACCAAGCATGGCACATGGTGACTTGTGAGGGAAGTAGTTCTTGTGCAGTTTGGAAAACATGTTCTTCTAGTTCTGCTAAGCGTAGTGTTGTTGCTCATGCTACTACTAGCATCGATATTGAGGTTGGAGATGAGTTTGAGGAAGCATGGAAGGTAGAAGTGGTGGAAAATTACAAATAGTACCCCATGATGGGTACAAATTTAGCATGCAACACTATCCAATTTATTGGTTTCCATGATTCTCTATATTTCCTTGTCATTCCTCTGTTATTCCTCTTTTACAACTGTATCCCATGGCAAGTGACAGACTCAGTGCTTTGTCAGATAATTTGATATGTTCTTACATTCTCTCAAATCTCTCGTTAAGGGATGCAACCCGTTGCTATGTCCTGTCCCGCAGATGGCGATACCTCAGCACTTTATTGCCCCATCTCAGATTTTGCAGCCAATTTTTTCCTCATCAAGGAAAAGCAACAGAACAAGCAATTAATAAAATCTTGTTCTTTCATTCTTCTCAGCTTCAAAGTTTCGAGCTTTCAGTTTCAATGGGTGATATGGCTATAAAGAACATTGGTAAGTGTTTTAAAAAATGGGTCCATTTTGCATGTTTGAAAAGAGTGAAACAAATCACTTTGGGAAATGGCATGTTGCTGGAAGTTCCAAATTCCCTCTTTTCTTGCAACTGCCTCACATTTTTGAAGCTGAACTGGTTCATGTTAACAAAGCTGCCTCCTTATTTTAGTGGATTCAGTTGCCTTGTAACATGTTCTCTAGCATATATCTATACAAATGATGATATAATTGAGCATCTTGTTGAAAAATGCCATCTTCTTGAAAACTTGAGAGTCCAACGTTGTCCAGGGCTGAACAGTTTGAAAATTCTTGCACTGAATCTCAAGCATTTAGATTTAAATGGACTTGATTTCCCACAACTAATAATGAATTTCCCCTAGCTAGTGAATTTCATGGTAGATGATTGTCCAAGTATGTCAAGGCTGGAGGTTAGTTCTTGTGGGTTTCTGCATTTATCCAGTATAGAGGTTAATGTAATTACAGGGTTTTCTACTACAAACATGTTGAGAAAAGTTACCCTTCATGGGTACCGTAGACAAGTGCGTGACCTTCATGTATCATGGGCCTGGAGAACTTACTCTTCATTTCGGTGTACAAGTGCTTTCAATTGAATTTCTTGGCTAGTTTCTCAATCTTGAAGAACTCTCAATAGAAAGTGATTGGTTTAAGGTTATTCATTCTCATGCTTTTAGCTTTAATCTTACCATACTATTTTCATCTTGGAGTGAGACTTTTCATACCAGGTTTGGATGGCAGACCCAAGCAGAAAGCGTGGAAGTATCTAGCTTGACCCTTTCCCTGAAAGTTCTGAAGAAAGTTCATGTAAATGTTTCAAATTTTTACAAGGAGGAAATTGATCTGCTAGGTTGCCTATTCAGAAGTACTCCTTCATTGCAAACAATGACACTTACACTACCAAGATGCTGCCAATATATCCACGAGTTGGGCTTCCTGAAACAACTTCTGGGTTTGAAAAGATTTTCTGAATCAAATGTAATTATAGCAGAAAAATATGAGGGCAACTGTGAAAAATGCAACGAAGCCTTTCTGGTGAATTAATAGAAACATGTTCCATGAAGAATGAATCAGTTTTTGTATTTATTAAGCTTAGATTCGGCTGCAATTTCATGGTAAATAGTTTATCTAATTTGGTCCTGGTAAACTAAGATACGAAGTTCAGTTCATGTATGGAGTAATACAATTTTTTCTTTGTTCATGTATTGGAGTAATACCATCTGTGTAATTCATCTCAAATTATCATTACATAGAATAGCAGTATATACAAATCATATTATCACTATAGAATAGCAATATATACAAATAATCAGATTATCACTATATAGAATAGAAATATATACCAATTATATACATTAGCATGCATGAAATGAAAACTTAATTTAAACTAGTATTTTTTATATTTAGAGAGCCTTGATTTAATCATTTATATCCTTGTTATGATGTGCCATTCATTTAAGTTTGTTTCCTATCATTTTAGTTTGTAGTCTTCCTATCCTTCTATTTTACTCATTTTTCATTCAATATATGCTTCCAGTTTATTTACTCACTCGTTTTCAATTCAATATATGATTCCATTTTATTTATTTTTAATCCAATATATGATTCCATTTTTGTTAGTAGCAGCCATTTTCCTTCCTCCAACATTTGAATATAATTTTTAAATAGTTTTGTTTGGTATCCTCAATGCATGGGTGATCAGATTCTAGCTAAATTTTGGTTTTTTTGGAGTGAAGCATATGACATTGCGCGTATGGGCTAGTAAACTGTCGTCTCCTTTCATTTTTTTTATGTTTGAATTTAGTTGTAATCTATATGTTTGAATTTAGTTGTAGTTTATAGTTACTCAAATAAACTAAGAGTATCTATTAATGTTATTTTCCAAATTTGAAATTTATATTTTAAGATATTTTGTTCTTCATTATATGTGGCCTTCATGCAATTATCAAGATTACAAAATGTAGCATTCTTCATTCAAGTAAAGGAAGGTGAGACAAATTATTCCTAGGTATACCATTTGTCCAAAAGATGGATTCCCACTATAAAGATGGATTCCTAGGGCATGCACTTTTTTAATCCTAGCTGCCAGACTTCCAAGGGGTACCCAAAGGTGCCAACATAAAGGTGCTGCATGAACTTGCATTACTCCAACCGCTAGACAAATATGTGAATGACTGCTACCATACACCATTATTGCTCCTGCAACTATTTCCACCATTCACAATTGCAGTTGCCACCACCACTGCTCCAAATGTCCATAGTCATTGATTACAGATCTAGTATAAAGAGGAGCTTGTTATATAAAAAGTGTCCTCATTGATGAATGGGCTAATTAACAAAATAATTTAACACACAGTTCAACATTTTCACATCTAACAAAGATATGTACTTGATTAATAATTGAGGGTATTTATGAATTTCCCACAACAATTTATAGGTTTTAACTTTTTATTGAGCTTGACAGAGAAAAGACAAAAGACTATTTAGTCAATAAACATGTCTAGCCCCTATAATTAGTGGTGTGGAAGTCTTTTTAATGTGTCTTATGGGATGATAATATCATTTTATTTGTTGGAACTTTTCTTCTCAATCCATTAAACCAACTTCTTGCCTCATCCTTGAGGCTAAGCATAAGGTGCAAAAAATTCAAAGGGCGAAAACCTCGGTAACTTACATTCTTCCATTAGGAGAATTTATGTTTCTTGCTATTTGCGTTTAAATTCCATTAGGAGAATTTATGTTTCTTGCTATTTGCGTTTAAATAATGTCAATTGGAATGTTCATTCTATAGAGAGTTGTGTTTCGTGTCCATTAAAGCTCGCAGATGAATTTAAGTACTTGGGCTTAAAAAATCTCGACGTGATGGTGCCAGTAAAACCCACAGTCCTCGATTTTTTCATATTTTAATTCCAAATCTGTATGTAAAATGCCTCCAAAATTACTGCCCAATTAAATCTCAACAGTCTGGGCAATCTCACATAATTCCAATTTCTGAACTGGAAATTTAAATAAAGAAATCTGGAATCTTTAATATCTCAAATATATTAATTTAACTCTCTTCCATATAAAAACATTGGTGCTCAATGTTTGTGCTCAGTCCAATTTCCAATCTGGGCAATTCTTCTAACTGCGGGTCTTCTTATCAAAGGTTAAAACAATGGTGATGAAACCATACAGATGGAAATCCTTATACAGTTCAATAGGCGGAGGGTTACCTTTCAAGACCTATGGTTACAACCATAGTCGATTTCACTACTCTTTACACAAAGGGTTATAAACCCATGCATTCGAATTATATTACTTGGCGGAAGCCCTTTACCTTTCCTATATGGTTACGGAACCATACCCATCAACTCTATATGCGAACTTTTCTCTTCAACCAATGGTTTAAACCTTATGCTAAAGCCCTGACTTTTATTAAAATCTAACACCGATAATATAACTCAATCTTATATGTCAATCCGCTCTCGTATAGCAATACATCCCAACAACATGAATTCGTATACATGTAACTCTCGGCACAACTAAACCATATATTAAACTCGAAATTTATGTAACAATTCTCGGGCCCACAACACTATACCAATGAAAGGAACGCAGCCATCCTCCCCTTGCATTACTGCCCATGCAACTTGTTTGCGCAGACGCTGTCGATCTATCACTCAGCAGATCGGACGGACCAAATTGATATCGCGTTTTTTTTAAGATCGGGCATTAACGATTGAAAATTGCGTGATGTAAACGGTATTCAAATACCACTCAAGGACACGTATCGTTTGTTTTGTGATATCACGTAAATTTCGTCAAATCAGTTTACCACCTTTTAACTTGCGTGAAAACTATAACTTGTTTTCGGACTCCGCTTTTACTGTGCAGGGTCCAGGTTCCTCCTCATAGTTCCGCTCTATTCTCTTTTGAGAGCTCCTTGACAGTGTAATGTCGTAATATCAAAAATCAATCGTTCAACCCTTTAAAACAAATGCCGACACTTGAGTTTATGGCTTTGAACCGTGAAGTGATTATAATAAACCTTTGTCATAAAACATTTTAACCGGCGCTTATATTTATTTTGATACAGTTCCCCCACATTATAACTTAATGTACTTTCACTCCTGGTTAACGCATAGCCTATCTACCAAACATCGCTTCCTTAACATAACCAGAGTTAAGAAATCCCTTACTCGATAGATCTCAGGGTTCATCGCACGGTTTTTAACCACGTTCTTAGTGGAAATAAAGGTCCAATCACACAGAAACTAATTCAAATAAAGCCCGTAAAATGTTGAGACAGGTTCTTCCTCTATGCAAGCGGACTTGCTTACAAAGGCTTCTGGCCTCCTCCCTTCACCAGAGCACTAATTAAGCCATTTTAATGGTTGTCAAGGCATGCATAAGCACCATTACCCCCGGTCATGTACAGGCCTACTGTTTTAACCTCTTACACCGGGACTCGTATTACTTCTTGAAACGAATCAACATATTGACATTGGCTCTTAATACATGGTTTGTCATACATTCTCCTACGCTTCCTTCATTAAATATACAGGCGGACTATTAATACCAATTACAGAGTCTTACTCATACCTGGTAATTAAGGCAGTTTCACACAGGATCAAATCTACTAATGCACAGATAATGCTGGAACAATTTCTCCATTATATAGTGAAGTTACTTACAAAGCTCTGGCCAGATCTTCGATCAATTGGCCCTTCTGCACCCCTAATCTGCCTCTTCAGCCTTCTAACCCTATGTAGTTCTATGCAGTTCTCTTTGTAGGTCTCTCCATTTTGCCTCTTAGGCTTATTCTTCTACAAAGGCTACTAAAGAATTGATTCAGATTCTTCAGGGACTCTTGAACTCCTAAATTCTAAATTTAGCCTAGTCCCTAGACAACTGAAACTGGCTCTTCATGTGCCCACTAATCATTCGAGTAGTTACATTTTTCTCCACAATTAACTAAAAATCACTCAAATATGAATAATTACAAAGGGAAACAAAAACATTAGACCCCCCTTATGTTTATTTATATACAAAATATTATCTTGAGCCTAATGCTCCTGCATCACGTGATTATTTGCAATGAAGGGAGGACTTCCAAATCACACGGAGTACTGTAAATCTTGCGAACTTGTAACTGTAGATTTAAAAGCATTAGTACTAAGTCGCTGTACAGGTCTATTAGTGAGCATATTTGTCATAGTTACTTAGCCATTATTATAATAAGTTATTCATCTTGCCACCAGGTATTGTTAAGCCATTTCTATGTAACCTATTTAGCTTCCAAAAACCTTTATGGGCCAAGGCAGGAGTAAAGGCTACCATTATGCAGTAGCCTTTGATTAATTGATATCAAACTTTAGGGATCTAATCTGCTAGTATAGTTAATAGGAGCGTTGTAATTTAGCATATAATATGTGCTAATAAGATTCCACATTTTAATATGGGCACCATACACAAAATGGATCTCAGAGCTGTACATGTTTATTATTCATCATCTTTTGCATAGTGGCTAAGCCATGATTATAATAAGTTATTCATCTTGCTAGCAGGTGTTAAGCCATTCTTATGTAACTTATATAGCTTCCACAATCCTTTTTAGGCCAAGGAAAGAGTAAATAGTGATCATTTCCATTATGGAGGAGGTATGTTGTAAGTAGTGACAACATTAATGATAACCTTGAGGTATATTGTTATATTTCTAGCTCCAAGGCCTAATCATTAATATAATAACTCAACCTTAATTAGAATGAAAAAATCTCATTAAGAATGCAAAACATATCCATAAGCATAGATATTGTATTTTATTTTTGTGTAGGGGAGAATATAGATCTACATTTAGTAAGTAGTGACAACAGTAATGATAACCTTGAGGTATATTGTTATATTCCTAGCTCCAAGGCCTAATGTTCTCTATAGTCGCAGGTCCACCTCTATAAAAAAAAAAAACACAATCCGCAATTGTATCATGGTAAAATAACCAAGTGAATAGATAATAGCTCTCACCTAAGCTTTGGTCATGCTAATGTTGATGCCCAATACTCAAAATAGACTCATAACCAAAGATTCTACCTAGAATTTAAGGGTGCTTGCAAATACACTCTTCTCCCTTAGTGTTGGTTCTCATACTTATATAGTATTGAGGAGCTAAGAATAGATTGCATGGTATGCAAGTCAAGTAGATATGAATCATGCACGACATTCATGTGAACCTTTTGGATTTTTCCAACATAGTTTTTATTTATTTATTTTTCTTTCTTCATGAATTTCTACCTTATGAATATTTAAGGGATGGCTACATATTCTATATGGAATATGTAAAAGCTTTGACAAAAAACAAGCCTCAAAGAACAATAATTTCATAGGCAACTCCCACCAATTTAGGAGATGCTCAAGAATATCAAAATGAATTTTCATGAGATGAATCTATACAACCTTTTCTTGAGTTCATTAATGGATGGACAATTGAAATACATGAAGACTTATATAGTTCTACAATCTCATTAAAAATATGGAATTACAAAATCATGTAGTTTTCATGTTGAAAAATATTACTCAAGTAGTACATTAATGTCAAAATACTTCAACTACTGAAATAATATACATACTTGCAATTGGAAGATTACATATCTTTTGCAATTGACATCTCTAGAAACTAAAATGTACAACTAGCATCATTTGATGCCACTGCATTATCCCTTATTGCATTGTAGTTACTATTGGCAAGCAAAGCAGATATGCTTTTTTTTAAACTCCTTGAAGCAATGCTATTTCCCACCAAATCCTCTCTAAGACTCTCCAACATAGTTGATACATCTCTCATAGTTGCTATTTCCCACCAAATCCTCTCTAAAACTCTCTAACATAGTTGATACATCTCTCATAGTTGGACGTTCTCTAGCTGAATCTTTTGAGCATAACAAACCAACATTTAGGAAAGAAAGTATGCACTTATATGCATCATTTTCCCCAATTTCATCTCCATCCATTTTCCTCAACATATCATTGTCAATTACCTCCTTAAATCTATCTGGAAATGCTAAGTTCACCCATTTATGCAGGTTCAAGTCTCCTACAAACATGTCACTTGTCGGTCTTTTTCTAGTAATCATTTCCAATAAAAAAATGCCAAAAATATAAACATCCCCTTCACTGGAAACCCTCTCACCCAATCCATACTCTGCATTCAATAGAACCTTGATCAAAAATTACAGACAAGTCTATTCAAGATTGTTGTTAAGAAAATACAAATAAACATAATGTTTTAAAAAATCCATACCTGGAGGAATGTAGCCCACAAATCCTTTTAAAGCAATTGTTGAAGTAAGTGAATCATCGAAAGTTGCACCAATTAATTTTGCAATCCCAAAATCTGTTACATGGCCAACCATGTCTACATCCAATAACACATTGCTTGGTTTTATTTCCTTGAAAGTTAGTACAATACTGCGTGAGGAGGTAAATCCCCTCTGCGGACAGAGGCGATCCCTACTAGCCCAGCAGGGGTCTAGCAACAATCAAACAATGTTATGACGCAAGTTCCTAGTTACGAATGAAAAGGCCGGAGATAGGAGCCTACCTGGATTCCAACACTAGGATCTGAAGAAGAAGCGTCCCCGTTCCTCAGCCTTGACAGATCACAATCCCTCCACGATCTCCGCGGATGAACACCTGCACATGGAAGAAACAAACAGATACAAGCATAGAAACCAGCATACGTAACTAAACATCAGTCAGAAAGGACGTTACTCACATTAACATGATGGAAAACAGAGTGGAACCATAATCATAATCATCTATTAAATAACCAACGAAGAGAGATTACAACCAAGTTCTGACGTCGCGGTCTCCTTCGGACGGGTCTCCAGTCGTCCACGTCTCGCAAAGCTCGCCAAGGAAAGGGAAAACCTCTCCGGAGTCTCTCGACAATGGTCTCCTTACTTGAGTCGGCCTTAAGGGAAAGAGAGGATTCTTTACAACACAAAGGCTCTTGGGAATATGGAGATTCAAAGCTTAGGCACTTCAAGACTAGCTTGCCATGGAATTGAGCAGGCTTTTATAGATGGGGAAGGAGGGAGTTGGGATCCCTATTATTGTGGGATTGGCCCTATCAACAAGGAAGGTTCCATGGGAGGTGGCAAAACCACTTCCTTCCATAGAACTCCCGCAGCCAAACCTCCCAACTCAAGATAGACAATGGTTTCTGAGTTTGTTGAAACTCAACTTCCGCCATCTTTATTTAAAAAACACTCCTTAAATTGGCTGGCGCGACTACTGCTCTGGGACAGAGCGCCAGTTGGCGCGGCCTCTTTGCAGGATTTTCCTCATTGGCGCGAGTGCTGAACTTTCTGCCCGCGCTAATGCAAAAAGGGATGTTTTTCATGATTTTCGCAAGGAGATGTCTTTAGGGCAAATGAAGCTCATGCTTAGAGGACTGCATTGATGATGTTTTCAAGGCACGACAATGTTCATAGGTCACAAAATGGGTCCTCCATTGTGCGGGACGGGGAAATGGTAGGAGACGGTGACAAATTATGCATGTAACTGGGTACAATAGGCTCTGCAAAATATACTTGAAGTTGCTTAGATGTATCTTTTTTGTTTTTTCTTGCTCTTAAAGCTGTCTGGGCGCAGCTGGCTCTACTGTATTTTAAGGTTGTGTACATAACTTAATTATGACGGGGAATGAAGCTTGGACCTGTTTCCTCGAAGTAATCCGGAGAGTCGCTAAAATATGAATCCATGTGTTTTCCTACATGTCCATCCTATATAATTTAACACACACTTCAATATTTTCAAGACTTGATTCAATCCCATTTTCAATAGGATGATCGTAGTTGTCTTGTTCTTATTGATTTATCATATTGCAGTATTGCTAGAGTGGTGTGGAAGTTTTTTCAATGTGTCTTATGGTATGATAATATCATTTTATTTGTTGGAAAATCTCTTCTCAATCCATTAAACCAACTTCTTGCCTCATCCTTGAGGCTAAGCATAAGGTGCAAAAAAATTCAAAGGGGCGAAAACCTAAGTAACTTACATTCTTCCATTACAAGAATTTCTGTTTCTTGCTATTTGCGTTTAAATTCCATTAGGAGAATTTATGTTTCTTGCTTGTTTGCATTTAAATAATGTCAATTGGAATGTGCATTCTATAGAGAGTTGTGTTTAGTGTCCATTAAAGCTCGCGAGATGAATTTAAGTACTTGGGCTTAAAAAACTCTCGACGTGATTACATTAGTACTAAGTAGTCTGTACGAGGGTCTATTAGTGAGCATATTTGTCATAGTTACTTAGCCATTATTATAATAAGTTATTCATCTTGCCACCAGGTATTTTTAAGCCATTTCTATGTAACCTATTTAGCTTCCAAAAACCTTTATGGGCCAAGGTAGGAGTAAAGGCTTCCATTATGCAACATCCCTTTGATTAATTGATATCAAACTTTAGGGATCTAATACTGCTAGTATAGTTAATAGGAGCCTTGTAATTTAGCATATAATGTGTGCTAATAAGATTCCACATTTTAATATGGGCACCATACACAAAATGGATCTCGGATTTTGTACATGTTTATTATTCATCATCTTTTTGCATAGTGGCTAAGCCATGTTTATAATAAGTTATTCATCTTTCCAACGGGTGTTAAGCCATTCTTATGTAACTTATATAGCTTCCACAGTCCTTTTTTAGGCCAAGGCAAGAGTAAACAATGAACACTTCCATTATGGAGGAGGTTGTGCTTACTGCAATGCCTATTTACCTCAATCGTTGTGCTCGCAAACTTCACTCACATGACAATTTGTATTGATTATAGTTCTTTCCTTTATTGCAATTTGCTTGTATATACTATATATAAACTTCATAATACTATATATAAACTTCATTTGGATTATAATGTAGTAATACTAGAGTTTGTAACTCCCATTTTATAGAGTACACGAGTTGCAAAAAACCGGGCTTGTGTTGCATAGTTTAGTGATGGAAGATCGATGTTTTTTGGTGCCTCTCTCCAACTTTTCGAGAACATGTTCTCAAGACTCATGACATAAACCATATTTTTGGGCTTGTGCTCAAGCTTTTGCAAGTTTACTGTTATCAACGGCTAGAAATATTTTTCGGGAAGCAATAACGATTACAATTATAACGCATTCAAGACCTTTGGATAACCAATTCCACGCAGATTGGCACTTAGGCTATTATCATTAGGTAAATCTTATGGGTTTTTACTAAAGCATGCGGTTTATTGATTACTGGATCTAGTATAAAGAGGAGCTTGTTATATAAAAAAGTGTCCTCGTTGATGAATGGGATAATTTGGCATTTGAAAATCCTTTAGAGCGTTTATAGGAAGGCACGAGTTAGTAGCCGTTGGGTTACTTTCGATCGAATTGTCTCTACGAGTTTCAAGCTAGTTAGTGTTGAATATGCTTTTAGAACTTATTCTTTAGTGTTGTTATAGTAATAAACATCGTATCCTAAAAACACTATCTTTGATTAGCCTATACGATTTATATTTCTCAAATCATCAAGCTCTCTTAGTCATTAAAGTCAAAGTTACTATCTTATTGATTATTGTCATAATCACTCTCAATGGTGCCTCTAACGTCTACGTTCAAACAAACTTAAAGTCTCTGGTCAAGTTATATCGGTCTAGTATCATACATTGATCAAATGCATACGAAGAAACCTGCCTACTATTCTCTCGTTTTGCATATGTCAATGAGAATTACACCTTAAGTGTGATGATGCCTTTTTTTCTGAAGCTTCTTCTTTGTCAACGTGTATACCACAAGGTTTAGAATTGTTGATGCCTTTTAGGATCCCTTCGGAGTTGTTGGTCTTGTTACGCAAATCACTCATTCAAGGCAGTAGTCAATGACTATAATATCATTCCAGACAAACTCTAGAAGATATTTGTGCTTAGGAAAGCTGTATGATCTTGCGAACTTACTCACCGCAGGGTATACTTCGATTAGGCCCACAGGAGGACTATCATGAAGAATTTAGGATTATTGTCATACAAAAGGTTATTGTCACAAGGGTGTTGTATCAAAACACTGCAATGATAGTCATTTAATCGTGCATTAGAAGATCAAATCGTGGATGCTCTATGCACTCTACTTGAATTACTACCATATCCTGCCATTTTTGCTTTCAATTTCCTTTAGAGTACGGGCAGTGAGAAGAACTTTAGATCATTAGAAAACATTCAAGATTCTTACATCAAATATATGCAATTAGATTCATCGTTTTAACCAATGCCTATTGTGAGAGCACAATTATCATCTATATAAGAGATTGCTAACAATGATCTTCCAATGAAATTACCAACTAGAATATGAGCCACTTATACAAGAAATCACTTTAACACTTTGTTGTTAGTTTAGGGGGCACTTATATGCAACCATCAAATGCAAATAGAGACAAAAGCAAGAATATGCCAATGATGCAATGCAAGACATGGGAGAAGCGAGGAATGAACAGCAAGACAACAATCACTTTATTTCAATATATTTCCACAATGATTAGCCCAACCACAAAATTACTTTGCCAATAACTTAAAGTAAGAGAGATGATGAAACAAAGCCGCAAGATGAGTTCTTATCAATTTAGAGGTTTCTATTATGTCCTTCTTACCAATGTTATGACTTATATTAGAATTATAAAAGCATATATCGGACCTTATAAACAATATGATAGTCCTCCAAAATCACATAGAACACCATAAATGCAATGACATAAATCTTTCTTATTACTTGAGATTAAATGTGTGATGATTATGAGCATTCGTTAATGAGTTTTAGGATGTGTATTCGAGAGATTTTACCACTTTGTTATGAGATGCCTTCGGATCCGATTTAAAACGGTGAGGAAAAGGATAGGATTAGAGAGCAAACCCTATGTCTAAGGGCGTTGTGGATGAACAAATGAGTTTCCCTTATGCACTAAGGTTTCCTCAAATACTCGCAACACAAATATTAGCTTGAAAAAAATGATATATCGGACCTCTCTGGTTGAATTTGGGGGCTCCTAGGGCTGGTTGGTAGACTAGAGAGGACTTGAGCACTTGAAAACTCCGTCAATCAGTGATAAAGCCTACAAAAACAATTGTTAGCTCAACATAGCATAAATCAATGATACCATGAGACAAGAAAACACTTGAAATCCCGGCCAAACTTACCATAGGCCTGCAAAACAAATATTAGTATCAAAATCAAGTGTTAAACCCTACAAGTAAGCTAATACAAGACTATAACAATAAGAAAAATGCCCAAATACGGTTGCGGCTAGAAGAAAAACCCCTCTAGGGGCTGCAGATAGGAGGGATAGGCCTCCTAGAGGCTGTGGCTGCTCAAACAAAGGCCTTTTATACCACAGTATACCATGAGGTTTAGAATTGTTGATGCCTTTTATCCCTTCAGGTTGTTGGTCTTGTTCTGCAAACCACTCATTCAAGAAAGTGTCAATGACTATAATATCATGCCAACAAACTCTAGAAGATCTTTGTGCTTAGCGAAACTATATGATCTTCAGAACTTACTCACCATAGGTATACTTCAGTTAGGCCCACAGGAGGACTATCATGAAGACTTTAGGATTATTGTCATACAAAAGGTTATTGTCAGAAGGGTGTTGTATCAAAATACTGCAATGATAGTCATTTAATCATGCATTGGAAGATCAGATCGTGGATGCTCTATGCACTCTACTTGAATTACTACCATATCCTACCCTTTTTGCTTTTAATTTCCTTTAGAGTACAGGGCAGAAGAACTTTAGATCATTAGCAAACATTCAAGCTTCTTACATCAAATATATGCAATTAGATTCACTGTTTTAACCAATGCCTATTGTGAGAGCACAATTATCATCTATAGAGATTGCTAACAGTGATCTTCAAATGAAATTACCAACTAGAATATGAGCCACTTATACAAGCAATCACTTTAACACTTTGTTGTTAGTTTAGGGGCACTTATATCCCATCAGATGCAAATAGAGACAAAAGCAAGACTATGCCAATGATGCAATGCAAGACATGGGAGAAGTGAGGAATGATCAGCAAGACAACAATCACTTTATTTCAATATATTTCCACAATGATTAGCCCAACCACAAAATTACTTTGCCAATAACTTAAAGTAAGAGAGATGATGCACCAAAGCCGCAAGATGAGTTCTTATCAATTTAGAGGTTTCTATTATGTCCTTCTTACCACTGTTATGACTTATATCAGAATTATAAAAGCGTATATCAGACCTTATAAACAATATGACAGTCCTCCAAAATCACATAGAACACCATAAATGCAATGACATAAATATTTCTTATTACTTGAGATTAAATCTGTGATGATTATGAGCATTTTTTAATGATTTTTAGGATGTGTATTCATATATTTTACCAATGTTATGAGATGCCTTCAGATCTGATTTAAAACAGTGAGGAAAAGGATAGGATTAGAGAGCAAACCCCTAGGCCTAAGGGTGTTGTGGATGAACAAATGAGTTTCCCTTATGCACTAAAGCTTCCTCAAATACCTACAACGCAAATATTAGCTTGAAAAAATGATATATCAGACCTCTATTGACTGAAATTGGGGGCTCTAGGGCTGGTTGGTAGACTAGAGAGGACTTGAGCCCTTGAAAACTATGTCAATTAGTTATAAAGCCTAAAAAAACAATTGTTAGCTCAACATAGCATAAATCAATGATACCATGAGACAAGAAAACACTTGAAACCCCGGCCAAACTTACCATAGGCCTGCAAAACAAATATTAGTATCAAAATCAAGTGTTAAACCCTACAACTAAGCTAATACAATACTTTAACAATAAGAAAAATGCCCAAATACGGTTGCGGCTAGAAGAAAAACCCCTCTAGGGGCTGCAGATAGGAGGGATAGGCCTCTTAGAGGCTGTGGCTGCTCAAACAAAGGCCTTTTAGGCATGCGTCTTGCCAAGGGAGAGGCCTTAAGCTTTCTTATTTTTCTGAGAATTGTAGTAATGAAATTGTAGATACTTTTTAGCCTGCCAACATTGACGTGAAGCCAAAATTATCTTTTGAACACGGATAATGTGGATATTGTTAAGATTTTGAATTCATAGTAACAGTTCACTGTAGACATATATGAAACCCTGAAAGTTGACATGGAATACTTAGAGAGAACTCTCAAAAATGTATGTTGTAACCTGCAATACATCATATAAAAAATATAAATTACAAGATCTAACCGTCAAACCCGCTACTGTCTTCACACCATATCTGAAAGAAAACTCTGCTACGACCACTACAAAAAATCACTTTATTCACAGAAGCTGCAAAATTGACCTAACTAAACTACTCCCTAGTCTTACTCCAGACCCAAAAGAAGACTCCATTGTCGACTCCAGTGCAGAGGCAAGCTTTACTCTGCAGCCATATTGTATATTGGGGGCGAATGGAGTTCCAAAACCCTCCAGCCTAGTAAATCGGGGGCGAATACAAATCAAAACTGTCCAGACCAGTAAATGTAGAGGCGAATCCAACATTTCATGTTTTATGCGCTCTAATTTTTTTGGGCTAAAGCATAATAATTATTTATTTTTAAAATGATTTTGGGGCTAATTATACAAAACTATACAAAAAGGTTTAATATAAAAAATTCGCCCCACTAAAATCTAAAACCCCTTAAATTTCGCCTTTGGGCTAAAATTCGCCCCTAAAATTTTCCATGCACTCCATTATGTTGAGGTGTACCTGCAATTGTAAACTATTGTTTTATCCCATGCTCATTGCATAGGTCTGCAAAATCATAGTTTGTGAATTCACCTCCTCTGTCTGATCTGACGCACTTTATCTTGCATCCTGTTTGATTTTCTGCCAATGCCTTGAATATCTTGAATTTCTCAAGTGCTTCCGATTTATATTTGAGAAATGCAACCCATGTCATTCTGGAAAAATCATCTATTATCAACATGAAATAGGATTCTCCACTTGGTGTTTTAGTTCTTGAAGGTCCACACAAGTCCATGTGTACAAGCTGAAGTGGCCTACTTGTTGATAGTTCCTTCTTTGGTCTTAAAGGATGTGTGGGTTTGTTTGCCCAATTGGCAAGATTTACATATGGTATTTAAAGGCTTCTTTATTGTTGGCATATCTCTGACTTCTTTCTTCTTGTTCAGACTGATGATATGGTCGAAACTAAGGTGTCCCAATCTTCTATGCCATAACCATGACTCCTCAAGTTTGCTAATGTGGCATGATTCATTCTCTTCCTTCACTACATAGACATTACTTTCTGTTCGAACACCTTTGATCAGGGTCTTTCCTGTGGTGCTTGATCTTACTTCACAGTCTTGAGATCTAAACAGAACTTCACAGCCTTTATCACACATTTGACTGACACTCAGCAGATTTGCTTTCAGCCCATCCACAAATAGTACATCTTGGGCCTTTCCTCTGCCATTATCCAGACTGACTGAGCCTTTTCCTTTGACTTTCCCTGCTTTATCATTGGCAAAAGTAACATTTCCAGATTTATTATCATCAAAGGTTATAAAATTGCTTCTATCTCCAGTCATATGCTTTGAGCATCCATTGTCTAAATACCATTGGCTTTTCAGATCTTGAGCTATTAGAGCCAGGTCACATTTATTTATCTTCTTTTTCCACTGCAAGCATCCTTTTGTTCGGTACCTTTTCTGAGATGATGGACCATATTCTTTGAGAGGACATTTTGAAGAAATATGTCCACTTTTATTGCATACACAACATTTGATCATATCTTTAGTAGAATTATGAGTACGAGTAGACTCTCCATGATTCATAAACCTCCTTGAGGTTTTGAACATCAGTCTTTGTCCATATTTTCTGCATTCTATGATTTTATGGCCAAATTCCTTACAGTAAAAACAGTATCCATAAAAACAATTTGCATACCTGATGAAAGGTTGTCTTCTCCATTTGTTTGTTTGAGATAATCTTTTCACTGTTTGCATCCTTTGTTGGTTTGAATTAATTCTCCTTGTATGACAGTAAGCAGCAATATGTCCCAGCTTGTGGCAGGCATAACAGGTGGCGTTTTTCATTGGAGGGAAGAATCTCCTTTGATGGCTTCCAAATTTGACATACTCAGGAGTATATGAGCCTTTTTCTGTTGACTGTTTATTTATTTCATTCTTTGTCATTAGAGGTTCCTTCTGGTTTCTGTCTACTTCATTGCAGGTTTCTTTTTCTGGAGGAATCATCTGAGCTGCTTTATCATCCTTATCTGCTTTTACAAAAATGATATTTTTGTTTTTCTTTTCTTTGCCTTTACTTGATTCTCCTTCATAGCCTATCCCAGTTTTTATCAGAGGAGATCTTTGAGCATCTAGAATTTCATTCAACTTACTAGAGCTTGTCATTTGAGAAGAATTTATTGACACTTTCCTTTGGGCGTTTTCTAATTTCTTCCTCAAGCATACTACTTCTTCTTCCAATTTCTCTTGTTCCTGAATTTTATCCTTAATTTGCTTAAGTAAAATTTCTTCTACCTTCTTGGCTTCTTCAAGCTCTACTTTCAACTGAATGAGGACTTCTGAATTTTGTTCTTCTCTTACATATTTGAGGAGAATGTCTTTCTGTTTTCTGCACTTCAGTTTGAGTCTGTCAATTTCCTCCAGGGCACTTCTTAGCTCCCCCTCAAGATCAACTTCACCTTCTTCTTCATCTTCTAGAAGGAATCCTTCAAGCTCTTCTATAGCCATCAATAGAAATTCAGAGGTTCCTTCTTCACTTGAGGGTTCATCTGAGTCTTTGGATGCACTGATGTCTTGTTGATCATAAAAAGACTTTCTATTGAATCTCTTCCCTTTCTTAGATATGGTTTTCTCTGATTCTTGACTCTGATTCTTTGTTTTCTTATGAGGACATTTAGCAGCATAGTGTCCAACTCTTCCACAGTTAAAGAATTTAAATGGAAGTTTACCTTTATATTTACCTGAGCCTCTATCCAATTTCCTGACAAATTTGGCCTCTTCTTCATCAGAGCAAGAGCATATCTCTTCCTTTTCTTCTTTCTTCTTCTCTGTCTTAAAGGTTGCCTCCCTTACATTTGACTTCCTCCGTGGCAGTCTCATCTCATAGGCCGTTAGGTTTCCAAGTAGTTGGTTCATGGTCAACATTTCCCAATCAGCTTTTTCTTCTATGGCAGAAACCTTGGGGTTAAAGCTGGGTGGAAGAGATCTTAGAATCTTTTGTACAATTACACATTCTGGTATGGTTTCTCCAAGAGCTTTCATATTATTAACAATTTCTGCAACCCTTAAGAAGAAGTTGGCAATGTCTTCATCATCATTCATTTTTAAATTTTCAAACTGAGCTCTATATGCTTGAAGTTTGGTTGTCTTCACCTTTTTGTTCCCCTCATGGATGTTTTCAAGAGTATCCCACATTTCTTTGGCAGTCTTGCTGTGCATTACTTTGATAAATTCTGCCTCACATAGTCCATTTAAGATTGCATTCATGACCTTTGCATTAGATACAAAATCTTGTTTTGCTTCTTTCTCTGAGTCAGTCGACTTTGGGGCATATCCAAATTCCACAGCAGCCCAAACTTCTATTCCTAGAGACATTATGTATGCTCTCATTCTAATTTTCCAGAAGGCATAATTTGCACCGGTGAAGAAAGGGGCTTTGTTAGTTGAGCATCCTTCTTGACTAGCCATCCTGGGGACCTAGGATCTCCTTTCAGTTGTTAAACTAATACAAAAGGAACCTGCTCTGATACCAATTGTTGAACTCTTAGTTAAACTAAGAGGGGAGGGGTGAATCAGTTTAACGCATTCAGGACTTTTAAAACTTTTCATTAAAACTTATTCACACCTTCAATTCATGTTCAACTTAATGTGTGAGTAATCTTAGAATGTGAGCAACAAGTATTAATATAATGTAACAGCAGACTTATTATGAGAGCAGCAAGTATTAAGCAGATATGATAAACCATATCAACACATAAACATCAAGCACAGAAACACCAGATATAAGTGGAAACCCATAAAGGGAGAAAACCACATCTTATTATTGTTGTGATGCAAAGGCAAGCTCCAACTCCCTCTCACCACTGATTTTATGTAGGCACCAACCCACAGGAGGCTCCAACCTCAATTCTGCAAGCTACAACTTGCAAGGAAGCTCCAACTCCCATCAATTTTCTGCAGGCACCAACCTACAGGAGGCTCCAACCTCAGTCAGCTACAACTGACATTTTATCAAGCTACAACTTGATGTGGAAGCACCAACTCCAATCTATTTTCTGCAGGCACCAACCTACAGGAGGCTCCTACCTCAGTCAGCTACAACTGACATCTATCAAGCTACAACTTGATAGGGAAGCTCCAACTTCCTTACTCTTTCAAAGGAAAAACACTTGCTGATTTACCTTGGATATCAGCTCTGTTTTGTACCATCTTCACTGTTGTGCATCTGTCTTCATATCTGCCTTATATCATTTCTGCATCTTCTCAGATTCACTATCAGCTCCTCCTTCTTCTCTGCTCAACTCCTCCTTCTTCTCTGCCTCACTGCTTCATTTCTGCATTCTCTAACTTTTCACAGCATCTCGTTCTGCTCCTCCTTCTTCTTATCTTCTCTGCCTCAATTCTGCATTCTCCAACCTCTCTAACCCCTATATGCATATCAAGGTGATATCATTTATAGATATTTTCTTATGACTGTTAGCATTCCTCAGGGAATTTGAAATGGACAGCCATGCCTCTTTGCCTTATGCCTTCTCATTTCTTTTACCAGCTCATTCAGAAGAATATAACAATATGTACTAATTTCAATATTACAGTGGGATTTTTTTTTTCCTCTGGAGACTTTCCAATGCATCACAAACAATATAAAATCAATTAAAATAGTTACATTCAGTTACAATATGGATTTCAAATCAATCCATTCAGTTTTTGGATCACCGTGCGTTTGTCTTTTCTGCTGCTGTCTCTGTCTTTTTCGTCTCTGTATGCTCTGTTGTTCACTGTGGTTGTGTAACTCCTGCATATATAATTGCCTGTTTATATAACACAAATGACTCTCAGTGATATAATCATAATAGACCCTTTTGAACATAGAAAACCCTTTCGGGACCACTTGCCGAACTCGCTCTATTCTCCGATGCAAGGAATCACCTCTTGAATACTTCCGATTGCGATTACTTTCCCTTGTGATGGTTCCGATGCGATTAACTAACAAAAGTAACTTTCGCCAGTGTCTGATGTTTCATTTCACCATGATGGTTCACCGTTCACAGATATATATATATATATATATATATATATATATATATATATATATATATATATATATATATATTCCGCTTACTTTATTTTAACTCTTCAAATTTTATTTAAAATTTTGGAGCAAACATATATTAACCTTTTCTTTTGTATGGAGCCCATATAACAGCTATACTTTGCCTCATTTATTTTCAATCGCAATCGCAACTTTCACTTTGGTCGTCTCTCTTTCTCCGCTGATGCGATTTGATTCCTTTTCGATTGTTCTGATGCGATTAATCGCAATTGCAACTTTCAAAGGTATGTGCCACTGCTCTGTTTTATTCCGATGCGATTCGTGAAGCTCCCACCTTATAATATTTCGCTTGTTTTAAACCCAAAGTATCTCCATTACGCATATATGTAATGGTCATCGTTGTGGAGGTAACCTCTCTCATGTGACGTATATGATCCCTACTAGCCCAGACTGGGTCTAGCAACAATCGTTCACGCTATAGTGCAGGTTCCTAATTGCGAATAAACCAACTAGCAATGAAGGCTTACCTGGAATCCAACGTTGTTGCTTGTAGAAGAGGTAGCGCTCCCGTTCCTTAGCCTTGGCAGATCACGATCCCCACGATCTCCGTCATGGACACCTGCACATGCGAGAAACAAAACAAATGCAAGCATAAAATCCAGCAGATGCAACTATATGTCAGTTATAAAGGACATAACTCATCATTATAAACCATAACAAGAGGGGAACCATAACCGATAGTCGTTTATTATTAATCAATCAAAGGAAAATTACAACCAAGTTATGACGTTGAATTCTCCTTCGGAGGGTCGCCAGCAGAACACGTCTCGAAAATCCTGTCAAGGATGGGACAAACCTCTCTCTTCGGATCTTGACAATAGTCACCTTGCTTGAATTTGGCCTTAAGGGAATAATCAAGGCTCTGCAGCATAAGGCTCTTAGGAATTTTGGGAACTTGAAGACTAGCTTGCAATGGAGATGAGCAAGCTTTATAGATGGAGGAAGGGGATTTGGGATCCCTATAATCGTGGGATTGGCCCTATCATCAAGGAAGCTTCCATGAGAGGTGGCAAACCACTTCCTCTCTATGGAAATCCGTAGCCAAACCTCCCAACTCAAGATAGATAGCAGTCCAGGAATTTGTTAGGACGAAACTTCTGCCATTTATTTTTAAAAAACATTGCTTAAATTGGCTGGCGCGAGTGCGACTCTGGGACAGAGCGCCAATTGGCGCGCCCTCTTTGAAGGATTTCCCCCATTGGCGTGGGTACTGAACTGGCTGCCCGCGCCAATGCAAAAAGAGGTGTTTTTAGGGTTTTTTGCAAAGAGATGTCTTCAGGGCAATGAAAGCTCATGTTCAGAGGGATGTCATGAAAGTATTTTCAAGTCTTGTCTCTGCTCACAGGTCACGGAATGAGCCCTCCAATGTGCAGGATGGGGAATGGCAGGGACGATAACAAATTACTGTGTAACAGATGCCCCCTAAAGTATGAGGCCCGAACGAGAGAGGGGTGAAATGCTTTACGATAACGTGTCCAACTAAAAAGTCCGCCGTCAAAAAGCCTGCGTGAAGAAGTACAACTGATGTCTCAAATACACGATATAGATGTGGTATGAAGCTGGAGAGTGGAGTGGGAACCTTGAGATGCAAAAAGCTCTAGACAATCCAACATTGCCCCCAAGCTAGGCATGAATGAGGAACGATGATGTCCATCGCTCCAAGGCAGCTCCTCAAGAGACATTGTTTCTACAATGGCTTCATCAGAAGGAAAAATCTCTTTGAGAGGATCAAGCGAGTCGGCCTCACCAAGCTAGGGGGACTGAGAATAGATGTCTAAAGCCATGCTCGAAGGAGCATGCTGAGGCGGTGGAGGATCCAATGCAGCAACAATTTCACAGTAGCTAATCTCTACTAGAGTTAAGGGCATCGATTCTCCAAACTCAATCACCTGCTCAGGTGAAGGGATGAGCCATGGGTCGTCAATCCTAGAGATCATATTAACTTGAGCAGTGTGCGGTGGTGGTGTGGGAAAAATACCCATGAGGACGGGGTCTTTGAAGAGACTGGGTCCTACACTGTCAGGGGGATTTGGAATCTGATCCACGTATGGAATGTTGCTCTCGGAGGTGGAGGTGAAGAAAGACAACTGATCCACCGTAACGATTTTTCCCTCGTGAGGGAACTTAATGAGTCGAAAGAGGGTGGACGACACGCATAACATGGCATGAGTCCAGCTGCAGCCGAGAAGTATATTGTAGTTAAGCTTGGTGTCAACCACTTCTACTTCTACGTTGACAGTCTTCCCCTGTAAAGTGATCGCTAGACTCTCGAGAACACCCAGGGGTTTGGATTCCCAACCATCGAATGCCTCTAGGGCATTGGGAGATGATGAGAGGGCCAGAGAGCCAATGGCCTTCCAGAAAGTAGATGACATGACATAGGTCGAGGCACCTTCATCCACAACGGCCCTATGGATATTAAGACCGTTGATCCCAACTTGAATAACAAGAGTGATCTGATGTGGAAGTCGGGGGGTGAAATTTTCTAAGTCGAAGGTGAGAAGACTTGGATCCATGGATCACTCCATCGGCCGGCAAGGAGCCGTGAGCCTCGCATGTGCAGGTGTCCATCACGGAGATCATGGGGATCGTGATCTGCCAGAGCTAAGGAACGGGGGCGCTACCTCTTCTACAAGCAACAACGTTGGATTCCAGGTAGGCCTTCATCTCTAGTTGGTTTATTTGCAATTAGGAACTTGCACTATAGCGTGAACGATTGTTGCTAGACCTGGTCTAGGCTAGTAGGGATCACCTCTGTCCGCAGAGGAGATTTACCTACACAACAATCACTGTTAACAATACTTATTTGAATAACATTCATATACGCCCATTAACATATATTTTCCCACCAGAGTATAAGTGAATATTCGGGCCCACAATCTTTATTTACATACATGGCACGTTAACATAAAATACGTCCTCAACCTTCAAAATAAAACCTTTTGTTTCGTACTTAAATCCCCAGTGAACGCTTATATAATGTCCTTGGTCCCACATTTCCTTGAGGTGTGTATACCCAAGACTTGGAACAAAAACCACTATATAATCACTATATTTAAGTTCTGGGTTCCGTACATTTTAATTCAACTTCTCAAATTTTATTAAACTCAAGGTATCAACTCACATGCAAATATGCACCCTTCTCACCTTATAGTTTACCAAAGGTTGACTTTGGTTTCACCAATACTCCTGCACATGAATTTTATTATCATAACCATTACATAACGTCCACAACATATCAATTCATATAACATATGTCAACAAACGTTAAAAACCATTATAACAACCTTTGGCTTTGGATTTATATCCCAACACTAATACATATGAACCCATGCGACCAAAGTATTTTAAAGTTTGATTTCAGCACATGTTAAAACGACTTTCTCGGGCCCACTGACCAACTTACCTCGGTTCTCTTCCCCGCAACTTCACTTCTCATCCAAAGGTCAATCCACTCTCGCTCTCCAACTGAACTTTGGGTGCACATCTGACGGATGACACGCAATATCGCACAAATTAGATGCACAGAACATAATTCTCAAAAGTTACGCGATGGAAATGGTTTTAGAAAACGACCTTAGGACACGCGTCAAACAGAGACTTATATCGCGTTCAAAAAGGTGAAATCTGCTTACCACTTAAGGGCAGCGCGATACTGCTTGTTTCTTCCATCGAAACCGCCTTCACTGTTGATTCAAGGTTCCATTTCGCTCTCAGTTCCGCCTCCGCCTTTGACTTCGCACTTTTTATATGTTAACCCCTATTTCCTCAGCATTTTACGATGGCGCTTTCAAGACTAGAATCAAGATAAGCACGTATAATACACACGCCTTTTCTCTATTAAAAACCAACTCATCTGTCTTTTTTAACCCTTCTCATATTATATTATCTGTATTCTCTGTCTCTGTGCATGACTGTTTCACTGTACTCTCTGTATTCTCTATCTCTGCATCCTCTGTATTCTCTGCAACCTGGGCTGCTTCTTTTTGCTGCCTTGCTTCTTTTTGCTACTACTCGACCCTCTCTACATCTTGCTACCTCTTTTTCTATCTCTCTGCTTCTATGCTACTCTCTTTTCCTTGTTTCTAGGTGATCCTCCTTTTCCATCTCCTTTGCCATTAATGACAACATTTCCAACACAAGAACCTACTCATGTTTGTAGGTTTTAACCCTGTACAGAAATTATCTAAAAACAAATCTTAAAATAGAAAATAAACAATAGCGAGAGCATAAAACATAAAAACAGATAAACACAGAGATTTTCCCCTGGATCCCAAATCTAGACGACCAGCTTGATTTTTCATTATATTCCTTTTAGTGTTACAACACATATCTATACATGTCGAAGCATACATAAACCCCAATCCATTAACCCTGTATTAGAACATAACCGTAGTTCCCTTGACCGGATCTACAAAATACCAGGGGACGAAAACCATCGTACCCCAAAACCATGTGCAAACCCATGCACAAAACCATGGGCGGATCCACCCACCGGAAAATAAGGACCAAAAAAAATTTCCGGGGCGCTGCCCCGGACCCTGACAGGGTGGGCTACCGCCCCCCCTGTTACCCCCTACGTGTGATTAGTCGTGGAAATAATATAACACATACCCAACATTCTCCCACTTGTTGTTTTATTTCCGCAAGGGGACATAGGAGAGTTTAGTCATTAGCCCAGTTCTGCAACACCCATTGTTTCTCTACACCAAGAGAACTTCTGAGCGCTTACAGACTTCATCAATGCATCTGCAACATTATTCAAAGTGTCCACCTTTACTAGCAACACCCTTTTAGCCTCAACCATATCTCTCACAAAGTGATATTGAACATCAATGTGCTTTGTCTTTGAATGATAAGCAGGGTTCTTAGCCAAGAAAATTTCACTTTAGCTATCACAGTCTATCCTTATAGCTTGTTGTACCAACCCCATACTTGAACACAATCTCTGCAACCAAACTACTTCCTTGCTTGCATGAGTGGCTGCTATGTATTCTGCCTCTGTAGTTGAAAGAGCCACTACAGACTGTCTTTTACTCATCCAACTGACTACACCTCCAAATAGGCTAAACACATACCCACTTGTAGATCTTCTTTGGTCCAGATCTCCAGCCCAGTCTGCATCAACAAAACCATGAATGTCCAACATTCTTTCCAATCCTAGTCTTCCTTGGTAGCACAAGCCATAATCACTAGTGCCACGTAAATATCTGAAAACCCGCTTCACTGTTGTCCAATGCTCCTTCCCTGGGTTTGACATAAACCTGCTCAATACTCCCACTGCATGTACAATGTCTGGTCTAGTACAGACCATTGCATACATCAGGCTACCCACTGCACTTGCATATGGAACACGGAACATATCCTCCTCTTCTTCTTGTGTCTTGGGACACTGTTCAGCAGACAACTTTACACCTACAGGAATAGGAACATTCACCGGTTTACTATCCTGCATATTGAACCTCTGCAATATAGTCTCGACATAATTCCTCTGGTTTAACCAGAGCTTCCTCTTTGCCCGATCTCTCTTAATTTCCATGCCCAAAATATAATTTGCAGCACCCAGATCCTTCATGTCGAATTTGGAGAACAGTTGGGTCTTCAAATATTGGATAATTTCTTTGTCATTTCCAATCAACAACATATCATCCACATACAAGACCAAATAAATAACACCATCACCAATTAATTTAAAATAAACACAGTGATCCTCCTTGCTTCTGGTGAAGCCAAGTCCCCGTATATAGGTATCAAATTTCTGATACCACATCCTTGGTGACTGTTTTAACCCATACAGAGACTTCTTCAACCTGCATACCAGTTCTTTCTTACCCTTCACCATAAGGCCTTCAGGTTGCTTCATGTAGATCTCCTCTTCTAGATCCCCATGAAGAAAAGTTGTCTTCACATCCATCTGTTCTATCTCAAAATCAAATGCAGCAGCAACAGATAAAAGTAATCTAATAGAAGTAACCTTGGCAACAGGAGAAAAAATATCACCAAAATCAATTCCCGGCACCTAGGAATAACCTTTTGCTACCAACTAAGCTTTGTATTTCTCCACCTTGCCTTCTACATTCATCTTCTTTTTAAACACCCATTTTCTCCTGATGGGCTTCCTTCCAGCCGGCAACTCCACCAGATCCCATGCCTCATTTTTGTGCAAGGATGCCATTTCATCAACCATGGCCTCCTTCCAGAGTTTTCCATCCTCTGAATCTACTACCTCCCTGAAAGTTCTGGGTTCATCATCAGTTATAGTTAAGGCAAAACCTGAACAGAAAGCAGATGGACTATACCTTTCCGGTTTCCTTGTTTCCCGAACTAATCTTCTCAAAGATGGAGTTTGTGGCTCTTCATCTTCTGAGTCTTCTTCTATTGTAGAGTCCGATTCATCCTCCTTTAGCTCAAACTCTATCTTCTCAGGTTCCTTTGGTAGGACTTCATGTTTAACAACATCTTTCACTTCTCTAAACACCACATCTCTACTGTACACAACCTTCCTTGTTTCTGGGTTCCAAAGCTTGTAACCCTTTAAACCATCCTTATACCCAATAAAGATGCACCTTTCAGATTTATTATCCAACTTGGTCCTTTTCTCCCTTGGAACATGTACATATGCATCACATCCAAATACCCTTAGATGTGAAAGAGAGGGTTTCTTACCAGTCCATACCTCATGTGGAGTCTTATCCTCCAACGCTGATGAAGGTGATCTGTTAACTAAGTAACATGCAGTCTCCACTGCCTCTGCCCAGAATTCTTGTCCTAACCCGCTACCACTGAGCATGCTTCTTGCCTTTTCCATCAGTGTTCTATTCATTCTTTCTGCAACTCCATTTTGCTGAGGTGTGTATGGAGTAGTCTTCTGCCGTGCTATACCACACTTCTTACAGAACTCTTCAAATTCCTTCTTGCAGAACTCCCCACCATTATCTGTCCTCAATTCCTTTATCTTCTTCTCTGTCTGGTTTTCCACCAGAGCCTTAAATTCTTTAAATTTGTCAAAGACTTCAGATTTCTTCCTCAAGAAATATATCCATGTATTCCTTGAGAAGTCATCTATGAATGAAACATAGTACACGGACTTTCCCAGTGATGGAACTGACACAGGCCCAAACACATCACTGTGCACAAGTTCTAATATCTTGTTTGCCCTCTTAGCACCAGAAGGAAAACTCACCCGATTCTGCTTCCCATATACACAATGTTCACAGAAATCGAAATCTAGAGAACAATTAGACATACCTTCTACCATACCATCTCTATGCAGTATCCGAAGGCCCTTCTCTCCAATATGTCCAAGCCTTTGATGCCATAGCATGGTCTTTTCTCCAGAGACAACTAGACTTTCCGTCCCACTTTCAGGAACCACAGAACTGTTACACCCATCAATAACAGTGCTACCTTGTAGCTTGTACAAAGTTCCAATCCGAACTCCCCGCATTAATACCAGTGCTCCCCGAACCATCTTGCAGGCATCTTTCTCAAACACTGTTTTTACACCTGCATCATCCATCTTGCTTACAGAAATCAGATTTCTGGCCAATGTAGGAATATGCAGAACACCAGGAAGTGTTCTAATCCTTCCACCTTGCAGCTTCAGCTTGAATTTTCCACGTCCGACGATTCTGGCCTTCCTATCATCCCCTAGGAAGACATCACCACCATCATATTTCTCATACTTGCATAACCACTCCCTATGGGGAGTGAAGTGAAAGGATGCACCTGAGTCAATCAACCATGACTCATGATCTACATGTGTATTTGAAGAAGAAGCCAAATACACATCCCCACCTTCATCCGAGGTGTTTTTTGCCTCTGCAGAAGGACCTTCATCAGATCCCTTTCCTTTCTCAGGAGCTTTAGATCTACATTCCTTTTTGTAGTGCCCTTCCTTTCCGCATTTCCAGCACACCTTTACAAACTTTCCAGGAGATTTAGATCTCCCTCTAGATTTAGATCTCCCACTCGAAACCTTATTCTTGTTTCTGTTTTGGGACCTTCCTCATACATATAAGGCATCTCCATTCTGACCCTCCATATTTCTCCGTCTCATTTCCTCCGACAGCAAGGCTGAGACAATGTCATCAAAATTCAAGGTAGTTGTATTGCTACCTATTGCAATAACCAGACTGTCCCATGAGTCTGGTAGAGAGAACAACAAACTGATGCACTTATCTTCATCTGAGATTTTAATATCAACAGACGACAACTGACTTACCACAGTATTGAAGGCGTTCAAATGCTCTGTCACCGAGTCTCCATCCTTCATCCTCAGGTTATACAGCTTTTTCCGCAGGAACAAATTATTCACCAGAGACTTAGATTGGTACAAAGTCCCAAGTTTTTCCCACAAATTCTTCGTCGTAGCTTCCCCAGATACATTCAACAATACTGAATCTGAGACACACAATCGTATTGTGCTCTTAGCCTTCCGATCCAGTTTCTTCCAGTCTTCATCTGACATTGCCGTTGGTTTAGTACCTGGATCTACCGCGATCCACTGATCTTTATCCACCAGCAGATCCTCCACCTTGAGCTTCCACAACTCAAAACTCTGACCATTAAATTTCTCGATCTCTATCTTTCCGCCGCTCGCCATATTCTTTCACCGCAAGAATCGATCCCGCAGATCTCCCATTGCACAGGGTCTACCATAGGCCCGAGCAAAAAACCCTCAACAACAAAGGCGTCCCCTTGAAGCCGAAATAGCCTGATATCAAACAGGTTTTAACCCTGAAGAGAAATTATCTACACATGAATCTTATAAGAGAAAATAAGCAATAGCGAGAGCATAAAAAATAAAATAAATAAACACAGAGATTTTCCCCTAGATCCCAAATCGGGACGACCAACTTGATTTTTCATTATATTCCTTTTAGTGTTACAACACATATGTATACATGCCGAAGCATACATAAACCCCAATACATTAACCCTAGATTAGAACATAACCGTAGTTCCTTTTCGACCGGATTAGAAACTAGTCAATTATGACTACCTTCATGGATATAGTCATACATTAATGACTTACACAATGCAAATGAATCCAAAAAATATGATATACCTAATAAAAATATCCTAGAATTTGTGATCCAAGAGAACAGAAGTTATAAATTATTTGTCAATATTGGCCACAAAAGATATTTACACAAAAAAATCCACGAGATTTTCTTTGCTTCCCTTGTGACCGAGTTGCATGAGTGGTTGTTCCCGATTAGATCAATTTAACATTCATGTAAAGGATGACGCAATCACTCAAGGATCGTAATTGGTTCAACAGTTAGAAAAGACTAACAACAAGATCACCCACGCGGTAGATCATTGGATCGATCGTGTTCTGGGAGGATTTGTAACTAAGTTTGATTTTGATCAGTTTGTATCTTATTATGAAGCTGAATGAAGATTTTTCAAAGGTCCTCGAGGTAAGTTCCTATGCTCTTTGAAGTTGTGGATTAATATGCTATTGTGTGAACAAGGTAGTGTGTGTAGCCATATTGTGTGAATGTCCTTAAGAGGCCCGAATATGCACAATGGAAGAAATTACCAAGTAGATATAGAAGAAGGGTTTATTTATAGTCCTCTCAAGGGTAGATACGATAGTGACAAAGAGTCAAAGACTAGTAGCTTTGGTGAATCTGTGTACTCTGGATAAGAAGTCTCACAATATGAGAATAATCTTGGGTCGTTGGCCATAATTTAGATCCCATCCACTCCACTTCCAAACTCATATCACAAGTCATCCACTGCACCTACACCTCCACCTCCACCACCAAGCACAGATATGGCCACGTCCATGAAGATACCTACTTTCAGTGGTATTGGGAATGAAGATACAAAACAATTTTGGTTTGTAACTGATGTTGTATGGAGAGCACAACAGGTGAACAATGATGATGTTAAGAAAGCACAGTTAGCCATTTATTTTCAAGATTGCGCACTGGACTAGTATATAAGGTATGTATCGGTGAATCCTAATGCCGCTATTGATGATTTTAAGGCTACACTAAAAGACAAATTTAAGAGGTTGAAATCATTTGCGCAACATATCACTTAGTTAAAGGAAATTCGTCAAGAACCAAATGAATCTGTATGGGATGCAGATAAGAGGTTGAAGCACACTATCAAAGATGGTGGATTCACTATCGATGATACCCAACACAAGGAATGGTTTATTTCTATGCTACTCCCACATCTGCGCCAACCCTTGAGTCAAAAGAAGATTTCCACGTAGGCTAAGGCCATAGAAATTGCAATGAAGTAAGAAGCTTCGTTGATACCAAATACATAGATTGGGACCCAGCAGATTTAGAGTCAGTTAGAAGCGATGCATTTAGAAATTTAAAATCTGCGCAAATATAAGGGAAAGCAGGTATGCATAGATGTATGGTGTATACGATGCAAAGATATCGGGCATCATAAGGATCAATGCCACATATTTAATGATTATCTACAAGTTGGAGGACCTAGCCCGCTGAAGAGCGTGGCTGGGCCAAGTGGGACACCTACATTATGGTGCGCAATTTTTCAGGCTATGGGTATGCATGTGACTAATTACTATCCGCAGATTGGGTATGCCTCAGCTAAAGCAACCTTTTTGCAAGTTCTGATCATCACTAGGACATGATGAACAACACTGTCGCAATTTTTATTTGATGATGAACAAAGCTGAGATGTATAGAATGCATGATGAACCTACCTCACTAGCA
>JAXQQM020066029.1:0-68606 GCA_034641835.2 Pinus albicaulis
AAAAATAACTAAAAGATATCGCATGTAGTACCACCTCCTCGTCATCTCTTTGACTACTACAAAACAATGCGCAAAGAAGATTGTTTCCAAACCAGAAATTCGTTTTCCTTACAACTCGATCACAAAGAAAGAATAATATCGGGTCACAACCTCAAAAATGTGGCCCTACCGTTGTAGCCTGGCCTCGTTATACCTCCGTCAGAGATCAAATACTCTTTGTTGCATTTCATTGTAGGTGTCTCATTCATCCAATCAGTTACATTCCATTAGAAGCATATATTGTCTGATGGAAGGGTCTTGTTTCTCATTTTCCCTCATGTCATATATCTTCTGGTTTGTGTCTGATCATTAAAGTTCATCAAAATTCATCAAAGTCAATTTTACAGTCATTCATATTCATGGATGGTCTTTTGGTCAGCAAAGATTCTTTTCAGTCATTAGGTCTAGGGCTTCATCTCCAAAAATGTCAAATAATGCCCAGTAGGCACATGAGGATGTTTCTAATAAGTTTTCATTCCAAAATTTTCATCATCAATAATGCTGAGAATGATTCTTCTTCAAAACTCTGTTTTCAAGAAGAAATCATCAAATTTGTTTCTTGTAATAAATATGTAATTTTTATGGTTTTTTAAGTTCTACAAATCTTCAGGCGCAGCCCTGGTCTCCTTTTCCGAAATCACATGCCAACCATCCCTGCAAAAAATTTCCAGGAGTTTCATCATTTCAGCCAAAAATCAAAGTGGAAACAAGTAAAACAGAGTTTGTATTAAAAGTAAAAAAGTGCCAATTTCAAAACATTACAAAAGTGGGTCTTTGCAAAGAAAAAATCAAATCCATGTCTTTACAAAGATATTTCCAGGTTTATCAAGCCATTTGTATTCAAAAAGCATCAGAGGAAGTCGAGCTCAGTTGTGAAAAAACGAAATTGTTGGTTTGAAGGCAGATTGTCTATGAAATACTTGCGCGACGCATAGGAAGGAGGGCGCGATGCACATAGGCCATGCAGTGCATTGGGCCAAGTTTCACTGTTCAATTTTCAACCGGCACGGCGCATCCAGGAGGCGTGGTGCACTGGGTTTGTGCTCAGCGCACAAAGCTGACATGCCAAATTTATATCACTGCTTCCCAAATTTTCAAACAACTTCAAATCTTTCGCTCCTATTTGTTCAAGTAAGTTTATACAATTGCTCTTGCTGGTGTTTGGTGTGGTTTCAAAGCTTGGTTGGAGAGTTTGAATGGTGTAAACATAAACCCCATCTTTTTGAGAAAGGCTGCTCCATAGGGTTTATATTTGAAGTTTTAAAATTGGGTTTTGGTGCTGAACCCCTGTCATAGGCCACCATATTTTCCCTTTCCTCCACAGTTCTACCATAATTACAGTCTATTTCTATTCCCCTATGTTCCACAATCACTCATATCACTTGTCCCATTTTTCCTATTCCTAAACCCTACTATTCCCCATAACCATCACTCTCCCATATCATTTACAAATATTCCTAGATTCCCAAACCTCACATCCCTCAATACAATCAAGTGATTGTTATGGCATTCTAATTCTCCTTGACAGTCCACTTTTCCCACTATTTTTTTTCACCACAGTCCCTTCATATTTTGACTCACATTTGGAAATTGGAGGCAAATACACCAAACTCTTATTTTCACCACATATATATCAGTATATACTTGTCATACACATTGCAAAGCATCATGACAGAGACAGATTCATCATATGAGCAAAAAAGTGACTCAACCACTGAGCTTAATGTACTAAGAAGGCCTCGTAAAGGGGGCAGACACGTCAGAGAAGAGCCCACTTCATTGACTCAATTGCAGGCATGCCCACTTGCAATGGCTTGTTTTCAGCAACAGTCATGTTTTCGGTATTGTGAGATGATTGCTCAAACTTAGCATCATCAGGAGTTGGTTCACCTGTTTGTTTTACACTTGCGAGATGGTCAGGTTACCCTCGTTGGAGTAAATTTCACCTTGACACCATAAACCGTTTCACAAGCAATAGGAATACCGAATGTAGGTGAGCAATGGAACAAGAGACAACAGCTAGACAAAGTGTATTACGAGCCATACATCAGGCCTGGCTATATGAGGCAGCTCAGCAGGGCGTTCCCTTTTAGATTCTTGAAGGAGTCCTAGGCGCCATTGATGAAACTCATCATCAGGTACTTCAGCTGTGAGGGTCAGTTCTCGCGCCTTTATGCTTACCATATCCGATTATTGATGCATTTCACGAGAGTGAGGATGATGAGCATTCCATATTTCATGTGCCGAAACATAGAGTGGATGACTACTCTTGTGCAGAAGAAGACTCCAGAGCAGCAACATAACAACATTTATCATTATGCGCTCATCAAGACGACTGTGGTACATCAGCTTGGATTGCAGGGCATTTCCTGGGAAGAGTTCATTTCTCATGACTTCTTTACGGCCCCTCAGCCTCCTCCAAAGATTATTCATGGTGCGGGTGAGCCTTCACATCAGTTTGAGGGTCCTGAGATAGAGCCTATCAGTGTTCCAGTATGTGTTACCTATCAGAGAGGCACCAGAGCCTTATTTGCAGCAGCATGACAAGTACTATCTCCACTCGGGGTGGAAGGGGTCTCGTTACCTTCATCAGCAGCACGAGTACTATCTCCACTTCGGGTGGAAGGGGTCTTGCCTTTGACATCAGCATAGGTACAGGGACAGGACAGAGGCAAGAGGCCTATGCAAGAGGGAGGCCCTTCAGGAGTTCAGGATGCTGATTTTACATTGATTGATGTGGACGTGAGTTCTCCAAACTCAAAACTGAGAGAAATCATTCAGGAGCAGAAAAATGAGATCAACACATTGACCGAGAATTTTTAGAGAGCACAATGGATCGTTAACTATCTGGAGCAGTAGAATAAGTAGTTAGAGGATCAACAGACACTTATGGAGTTGCAAAACATCCGCGAGAACCGGCAAGCTGCCCGAAGAAGCCCATCCGAGATGACACCTATCGAGCGGGAGATTGAGGCCGATCGAGAGACTTGGCTTGAAAGGGTCAAAATCCATTTGGAGAAGCTCTTAGAGAAAGCAAACAAAGAGAAGAACATGCTCCGACACATGAAGAACCACTATTGGGCCCGCACACATGTTTGCAAAGCGAAAATAAAGATCCTGAAAGTGAGGCTGAGAAGGGCACTTCGGAGGCGCAAAAGGCCTGATCCACTTCAAATCTTGGCCGAATATTCTTTGGCTGAGCATGATACTTGATGGTGGACCTTCACTCCAAATTTCAGCAAATTTGGAGAAAATTTTGTCATTTTTGAGATTTTGGTCACAAAACAGGTTTTCCTGCCCAACGCATAGCGCCACCTTGCGCGCGCTTACATTTGAGAGATCTTATGGAGGAAAAATTGACATTTTTGGATTTTTTATGAAAATTTATGCATGCTCAGGAATGGCTGAAGGATTTCATCAAGTTCTGGGTGGCCTAAAGGGTCAAAAACACCTTGAAAATGGCCTTTCTGCCACCTTTTACACACACAGGAACCAGTCTTGGGCGATTGAAGTTTTGGAGGGGAAAATGGCATCCAAATCTAGAAATTCCACTTGGGTTGGAAAGTAGACAGGCAGGGATTTCCAACGAGCTATCATGAGCTCAATTTGGACTTCAGGAAGTGCCTAAAAATCAGCTCCAAACTTGTGCTACGCATACAGATTTTGAGCGCGGCGCATAGAGAAATTTGGCCTCATTTTCACTCTTCAGCTCAAAATTTCGCCCAGTTTTGACTAGTTTCACTTTTTCATGTAACTATTGATCTACCTTGATGTAATTTGATGACCATGATGTAAATTTGGCACATTTTTACTTTTTCTAGAGGATTCATTCACTAAAAGGTGAAAATTAAATGAATGAATCAGTTTCCTACCATATAGAGGCAAGTTGTTTGATTGCCTAGATTTCAGTTCCTAGTTTAGAATTGGTTGAAACAGCTCCTAGAAGGATGAGCTCGACCCCTAGAGGCATGGGAATGGGTTAGGCTGGTCTATATTATGTATTTTCTGAGTCATTTTCAGGGTTGGATACTTGGGAAAAGTTTGGCACTTCATTGTACATACACTTCTGCATTTTTGGCAAAGGAAAGACCAGGGTTTTGCAGCACTTGTTGGGATCCTTGTGGCTCTGAGTTTTGATGATGTTTTTCTTCATGTATCTGTAAGTTTCATTAGTGTTATATGTATGCCATTTCTCTTATCTTTACTTTTGAAATTAAACAAATGAGTAACTAAGGTAGAATTCATTAGTTTGTTGGTGCTCTGCCTTAAACCTTTGTTTAGTTTTATATGTTTTCCTCTATTTGAAGAGGATCCTTGCACCTTCTTGCCCTCTTCAGCTTCTCAACAGTATTTTCTATCCATTCATTGAATCTAAGACATCAAAGCCATTGCCTTCCCTGCCCCAACTTGAACTCTGCAAGAAATTGGCCTCATCCCCAAGCCCAAAATTGCCTTTCCCTTTTTCCAACAAAAACCCTTAAAAAATCATTTCAAACTCCTTGATTAATATACCTAGCCTAAAATTAGTAGTCATTTCATTCATCTCAAGCCCTATTGATGCATTTTTCCTGAGATTGAACCAGAGATTTCCCTCTCCTGTTTTGGTAGGGCTAGCTACCAGACTGAACGTGGTATGATGTTACCCTGAACTCTGCCTTCCTTCAGCCTAAGGTGGATTTAGGCAATAACACCGCACTATCATAAAGAGATGGAAAAATTCATGGAGGAATACGAGGACATTTTCTCCTCACTCACGTGTTCCTTCTCACACCGTCAGACAAGCACTCCACGGGACCGACCCCCCAACGCACCGCGCCTGAGACACATAACTCATGCAAATACACATACATAATCCACACATGTACTGTCTGAGGCTGATAAAGAAACCAAATTTACTAAACGCATCCAGTATGTCCACCCGTAGGTCCATGACATCTTCAACAAATCTAATACCCAGTTCAATAGAATTTTCCTAATTTCATGGAGGATCTCAACACAATGGGGACCATTGCTTCCTAAGGAGGGAGGGATGATCCAGGTGGATATCAGTGGCCACCCACCTATTCCATTTGGACCGACACCATCAATTCTTGCAGCTTTTCACATTCAACACCACTTACTATTTTTAGCTGGTTTTCGGGTCGTCCACTCCTGGAGCCGTTTTGGGGCCTTAATGATCCAAGTAGATATTGGTGGCCACCAAACTATTCCATTTGAACCCCCACCATCAGTTCTTCCAATTTTTAAGTTGCAACAAAACTTACTGTTTTTAGTAGTTCTTCGGGTTCTGAATTTCTGGAGCCGTTTTGAGGCCCTAAACGGTGTTTTTTGGGAAAACCGAGAGCAACATGGGTCCATGGACCGATGTTGCTCACACTAAAAGTTTTACTCCTTTGATAGATCTTTCTAACGAGCTATTGAGCGCGTCAAACATATATTGGATGCCAAAGTTACGTCCTCAGGAAGTTGAACCACCAATTTACCCAAACGGGGCCCATAGTTTTGGCACTTCATCTCATAGGGTTAGGTTTTTGGACATTTAGAGTTCTCCATTGTTTCTCAATAATAAATAGGCCCTTGAGCCTCATTGTAACATAGTTCAGAGGTCTGTAGCCACCACATATCTTCTTAGAGATTCACTACCAACACCCTAGCTATTTTATTTCCATTATGTATGTAAGCATATTTCTGTTATTTGATATTAATGAAATGACACATTATTTCCATTGCATCTCTATGTTTATGGTTATTTCTGTATTCTGTTGTGCTCCTGCATAAATCCATATTAGGCCATTAACATCCTAACTACGGGAACCTGTGAAAAGCTTTAGAACCCATGGCTACGTTTCTAGAGCTTGCTAACATGTTTTTTATCATACTAGAAGGAATAGTGCAGGACATCCTAGTCTCCATAGACTCATGGGAATACCTAGCTAATTTCTCAGTTATTAATCCAAAGAACAGGATGGACAAGCACCCATTTATTCTTGGGCGACCTTGGTTGGCGATAGCCAATGCTTACATAGGCTACTGAACAGGTAGCATGACCATCACTAGAGGAGATTCCATAAAAAATATCATTATTTATCCCCCTGCAAAACCAAGCTTACCCACGGTAAAAATGCACAAGCATCCATATAAATATTGGGAGAAAAGCATTATTCCACCTCTGACATTAGTGGAAGCTCTTGAATTTAAAGATCAAACTGAAGATGATGTAATCAATAATTTTATGAGTCAGCCACCCACGTCTAGAAATTTAAAATGCCAAATGTTGAAAACAGTCCTTGAAGATGAATTTCAAGAGGACCCCTTGACAGACCTTGAGGATCGATATATTCCCACAACCACTATGTGTAACAACATACCCATTGAGATTGAGTGAGGAAAGATCCTGAATATCAATGGAAATTTGGATGGTAACCAAAAGCAAAGGCTCATAAAAGTTCTACAGAAGCATCAAGGGGAATTTTCTTGGGACTACCTAGACATGAAGGGTTTAGATCCTCAGCTATGCACCAATCACATCTATAATGATAAGGAAATCTGATCCATTAGACAACCTCATCGAAGGCTAAACCCACACTTAAAAGATATTGTAAAAGATGAGCTGCAAAAATTGTTGGATGTAAATTTCATTTATCCTATTTCAGGGAGAAAATGGGTCTCCCCTCTGGTAGTCGTCCTTAAAAATAATGGGAAATGTAGAATCTATGTGGATTACAGAGAATTGAATAAAGCAACATAAAAAGACCACTTCCCCCTCCCTTTTATTGAACAGGTCCTTGACACGCTGGTAGGAAAACGGTTCTTTTCCTTTCTTGATGGGTTCAATGGTTACAATCAAATCCAGATAGCCCCCGAATACCAGGATAAGACAACCTTTACCCGCCCATGGGGTACTTTTGCTTACATATTTTTACCATTTGGGCTATGTAATGCCCCATAGACATTTAAAAGAGCCATAATCACCATTTTTTCTGACTTAATAAATTAGGGACTTGAAATCTATATGGATGACTTCACCCCATATGGTGAGGACTTTGATCAAGCACTAGAAATGCTAGAAAAGGTGTTGGAGTGATGTATTGCTACTAGGTTATGTTTAAGCAATGAAAAATGTCACATGATGATGATTGAGGGAGTAGTCCTAGGTCACTAAATCTATGCAGTCGGAATACAGGTAGATCCAACCAAAATAGAGGTAATCCTTCTATTAGCCACACCTTGTACACAGACGAAGGTACAAAATTTTTTGGGATATGGAGGATATTATCATATATTTATAAATAATTTCTCACATATCAATGCACCTTTTTATGCATTAACTGGAAATGTTGAATTCCATTGGACTGGTAAATGTGACACCGCTTTTTTAGATTTAAAGAAACTAGTCTCGACAACACCAAATATGCGAGGGCCTAACTGGAAGATTCTTTTCACATCTCTTCATATGCATCTGACACAGAAATAGGGGCAGTTCTTGGCTAATAAGAAGACAAAAAATGATATGCTATTTATTATATTTGCAAAAATCTCACTCCTGTTGAATTAAATTATACAGTGATTGAAAAGGAGTTCTTGGCTGTCATTTATGCTATTAATAAATTTAGACATTATATAACTGGCTATCAAGTACTCATGTATACTGATTACTCTTCCATTATATATTTAGCCAATAAACCAATCACGAATGGGAGAATAACTCATTGGTTTCTGCTATTGCAGGAATTCGATATAACTATCAAGGATCATCCAGGAAAGGAAAATGTGGTCGCAAACTTCCTGTCTAGGGTTCCAAATACTGACGTCATGTTAGCAGTCGATGATCAGTTTCCTAATGAACATCTGTTTGTTGTAGCGGTAAAAACGCCATGGTATGCAGATGTGGAAAATTACTTGGCAGTGGGAAAGCTGCCCAGGCATTTAACATCAAGAGAATGGAAACTAGTTTTACAACGCCGCACAAGGTTCTCCTGGATCAGTGGATACATCTTCCATACGGGGGCCGACATGCACATACATAGATGCATAGGGGAGGATGAGATCTATGACCTCCTACGGGCCTATCAGGATGAACCTTGTGGTGGCCATTTCACAGATCGTAGAATGGGGCACAAAGTGTTACAATTAGGCTATTATTGGCTTATGATTTTCAAAGACGCAATAAAATATGTCCAAGATTTCGATAGCTGCCAAAGAATGGGTTTCCCAGGCCAAGTAGATGAAATTCCACTGCAACCACAATTGCTGATAGAACCATTTGAATGATGGGCACTAGATTTTGTTGTACCATTCAACCCACCTTCAAACTAGAAAATCTACATATTGGTTGCCACAGATTATGTAACAAAATGGGTAGAATAAGTGGCCTTATCAAGAGCCATGGAAGAATCTATGATTAATTTTATTTTTGATCTGTTCATGCGAGATGGTTTGCCACAGGAAGTGATAACTGATGGGGGGGGCACAATTCATAGGTAATAAAATTATAGCCACCCTAAAAAATCACCGTATCATCCATAGAGTTACGCCTCCTTACCACTCGCAGGAAAATGGGCAGGTCAAAAGCACCAACAAATTTCTGGAGGAAAATATTACCAAAACAGTATCAAGGCATCACTGGGATTGGGCCACTATATTACCAGAAGCCTTATGGGCTTATCGCACAACCTGGAAAAACACCACGGGATATTCCCCATATTATCTAGTATTTGGGAGAGAGCTTATTTTCCCTATTGAGTTCGAAATCAAGACTTTAAGAAAAAACCAGGAGGTAGGGTTGGACCTAACAGAAGCCTAGGTTAAAAGACTCCAACAAATAAATGAGCTAAATGATCAAATGCGGCTACTGGCTTTGCAGTGCACAATGATCATCCAACAACAATGAGCTAAGTGGCATGAAAACCTTATCAAGAAAAATATATTTCAAAAGGAGATTGGGCACTCCTTTATGACTCCAGATTCCAAGATTTTCAGAGAAATTACAAACAAGGTGGCTCGGTCCATACGAAATTCAAGAAGTAAACAACAATGGCACACTCACCTTGACCACCATATATGGGTCTAGTTCTACATTTCGAGTGAATGGGCACAGAGTGAGCCTATATCGTAAACCTCTCACAAAGGAATATTTTTGCCAACAGGTATGAAACGATCCCACCATTCAAGTTGTGACAACAAGGGGTGATATCCCCACAACCTCAAGTACATGAGAGTTTGCTACCATCATTTGTAAATAATGTATATAATTTCTTTACAATTCCTAGATCTTATTTTGTTGTACATTCCTCATGCTCGAAAGTGTATTCTTTTTCTCATCCTCTTCATTTTTTTCTGTTTCTGTTCAAATTCTTTAAACAATTGATGTTCAATCCAATTGAAAAACTTATGTTCAATCGGATTTAACAACCGTGCTTTTTTCGTTTTTATCCTTGTTGTTCAAATCCTTTGAATGAATCTTGTTCAATTCAATTGAACAGCTGGTGTTCAATCGGATTGAACAGCCGTGCTTTTTGCGTTTTTATCCTTGCTGTTAAAATACTTTGAACGACTTCTTTTCAATCCAATTGAATAGTTGTTGTTCAATCAGATTGAACAACCGTTCTTTTTGCATTTTTATCCTTGTTGTTCAAATCCTTTGAATGACTCATATTCAATTCAATTGAATAGCTATTGTTCAATCGGATTGAACAACCATGATTTTTTTGTTTTTATCCTTGTTGTTCAAATCCTTTGAACAGTTGTTATTCAATCAGATTGAATAACCATGCTTTTTGCATTTTTATCCTTGCTGTTCAAATCCTTTGAATGACTGTTGTTCAATTCAATTGAACAACTATTGTTCAATCGGATCGAACAACCATGCTTTTTTCGCGTTTATCCTTATTGTTCAAATCCTTTGAACGACTGTTGTTCAATTCAATTGAATAGTTGTTGTTCAATAAGATTGAACAACTGTGATTTTTGCATTTTTATCCTTGCTATTCAAATACTTTGAACGGTTGTTGTTCAGTTCAAGTGAACAAGTACTATTCAATCGGATTTAACAACCATGATTTTTTTTGTTTTTATCCTCGCTGTCCAAATTATTTGAAGGATTGCTATTCAATTCAATTGAATAGGTACTGTTCAATCAGATTGAACAACCATTTTTTATTTTTCCTTACTGTTAAATCGGATTGAACAACCTTATTTTTTCATTTTAGTCCTTCCTTTGTCGATATCCCCCCCTCGATCCACACCCTAGCTATAAAAGGCATCTCTGAGGAGGAAGTGGTAGTTGAAGAAAAGAGGGAAGCAGTAAAAATTACCAATATGATGATTCTTTGACACTATAATCTCTAAACTGGAAGCCAAAATTGTACATATATGAAATGAAAGGCTAAGTAATTCCCAGCTCAATTATGTTATCATACAATACATGATCTTATGATGGTATATCTTTCTACACTTTTGAGTTGTATTTTCCTCCAATATGAAAAAATATGAATAAGGAATATTAATTGTATTGGAATTCTTTTTACTTCTCTCACCATCCCTAACTCTTAAGGAGTTAATGAGCCTCCCTTCATGTATAAATAATAACTATTATGTTTTCATGCAAATTTTTAAGAGAGGATAGGGGGTCTCATCATGACCCGATATACCATGATCATAAGGGTTTAACAAGTAACATGCCCATAATGGCCATCACACTAGGGTAATGACCTTCTCATCTGCTTGAAGGACAAGAGGTCTCATCATGAGCCAGCTTGATCACTTTGTTACAATCCTAGTGAATGGCACTGTGACTATCTGGCCATCATTCCAACACATTGACCTCCTTATAAATGAAAATTATTATGTTTAAAAAATAAGTAATATGCTTACATGAAAATTTTCAAGAGAGGATAGGGGGTCTCATTACGGGTCAGCCTACCATGTTGATAAGATCTTAGCAAGTGACATTCCCATAATGGCCACCACACTAGGGTAATGACCTTCTCAACTGCTTGAAGGATAGGAGGTCTCATCACGAGTCGACCTGATCACTTTCCTACAAATCTGGTGAGTGGCACTATAGTTATCTGGCTATCATACCAACATGGTGATCTCTCCACAAAATTGGCAGAATAACTACTTTTACATAAGGATTGTGGCTCATTTTTCGGGTTAAAATAGCAACCCTGTCGAGGCTATGAACACTTTATGGCAGCAGTGGCTCTGCTTATGGCATGAGACTCTGTCTCAACAATAGCCAATCACTATTATATATACCTTATCTTCCATTTTTATTCCATAATCCACTACTCGAATTAGTGATAATTCTAATCTACCACATAAGTAGCTATAAGGGAGATATGCTTACATGTTTGAACCTCGGGATGACAACACCAATCATTACTTATCTCAGTCTTGCTTCCATCACACTTTATCATTAAAGAAGGACATCATATCATAATAATAGTTATACTATTTTCTCCCCCTCTTCGGTCACTTCCACACGAGATGGACTTATGGCAAAACTTCCAGATCTGACCTTTACACTGCGTATGCTCATAATTACCCAATTACTCCTCATCCCCTGAAACTTGAAAGCCATGGCCTTCTCTCTCACGTACATGCTATGATTATCTAATCCTGACATTCCCCCCATTCGCATTCATGAGTCGCCAAATACCTCTTGTACTTTAGGATGTGGATGCCCTTGCTTTGATGGAGGGCATGTAATTAGTCATAAATAAGAAGGAATGCGAATTTCCTGCACAGATCCCATTGGATATGTTGATAAGACCAAAGGAGCATCGAAATTAAGGTATGAAGTTACTTGCAGAAGGCTGCAATCTCCATTTCTCATGCATAAAGTATTAATTCGAAACAACAGAGCCGAAAGAGAATACAATTAGAAGGATAAAATAGCTCAGGAAATCACACCAGCCATGGGAGGAAATTCTCTCTGGAATTAACCTTCAAACTTCCCAATTTCAGATGCAGCTAGCGGTATCCTCCAGCAAGCTGGCTGGCTGGCATATTTACACAGATTACAAGGATTTGATACAGATGTAGCAATTGAGTTTCTGAAAAACCTACAAGAGGGATAGACCAGGCTTAGGGGAAGAGTTATGCCGGTCATAGAAGAAATTATTGTTGAAGTCTCTGGAATACTAGTGGAAGGAGAGAGATGGATAGAGAAACATCTTCTCTTACGAGAGGTATTTGCAGCATATCAGGATTCAGAAGAGCCATTGGGGTGAAAAGGAAAATGGATTAGCCCCACCTCTCTACATCAACCATGGTAGGAACTGACAACATTCATCCAAAGATTCATTACATGCTATGGATGCCAAGACATGGTAAAACCTCATAAAATTAAACTATTAGTTGTGCTTAAACAAAATATTTCAATTAACATGCTTGCTTTCTTAAATTCTATATTGCATGACATTGTTGTTCAAATAAGAACAGCTAAAAACCCCCAAGCAGTTGTCAGTCACCACGGGTTAATCATACTAATCACCATACATGAGTTTGACAAGCAACAGATAGCCTGGGGAAAGTTTTTTAACCCTAACACACATGTACCTAAGGAAAAGCCTGACGAAACCGAAATTGAGCTCCTTAGGATGAACATACATAGAATGAAAATGACCCGTACACCAACTTTAGAACCAAGCAGGTAAAAGTGGTCCGAAAGTCTTCACAGAACCTCGAAATTCATAGAGGAGGTAGGGCCATCCCGCTCACTACCCTCAAGCGCTCAAAACACGCCCTTGCAAGACTATGAGGAAGATATGGCTCGACTCTTGGAGAAAATGAGGGCAGGGCATGAGTCTAGAAGCCTATCAGAAGCCAAAGAGCAAGAGGAAACTTTAGACAAATTTGCCGCTGCCAGCAGTTCTGCCTGCACCGAGGTACTACCCCACCAAGAGGAATCACAGGCCTTTGGGGCTCTATCCCCTCTCAAAAATTATGAGATAAATAGTGAATTGTAGGCAAAAGGGAGAGAAAAATCAGAAAATAAGTCAGGAGACACTATCCCTTGGGAGAAAAACACAAGCATATAAACAGTTCCTTTGACACCTAAAGGTAACATTGTCTCTCCCAGCTAGGACCCTCATATATAAGTAAACTCCGAAGCACAGGTAGAAAAAATATTCACAAGCAGTCTCGAGGTTAGCAACATCGTTCTTGAAAATGAGGATGTTGCTCCTCCACCCCCTGCTGAGATCAGGTCAGGAGAAAATTTAGCTGAAAAGAATATTAAGAATTTGATCAGGACCTACAAAATATTGATGAAAATGGTGAAACATTTAAGAAAAAAATTGAAGGAGGTAAATAAGGCCCGAAAGCCTAAGAAATAACTAACCACGTCCGAAAATAAAGCAGAATTTACCACCAATTTTTTAGATACTGCTGAGGCCGAAATGTAGACAGACCTAGTAGATACTGCTGAGGTTGGAATACAAATGGAACTAGCAGATATTGATGAGGCTGGGATACATACTGACTTGGAAAGCACCATTGAGATCGAGGTACAAACAGACATGGTGGACACTCTTGAAGCCTCTTTCCAAACTAGGCAAGAATTCACTGACAAAAAGGGAACCCAAATGGAGGAAAGCCATGCCTATACCCCTCTAGTTGAAAGAGTTGCCAAGAAAAAATGGTATAACAAATTAATTATAACACAACATGAGTTGGCACAGTGCAGAAAGGAAATAGTACCAACACAAGAATATCAGGCACTACTAAATAAATTCACAAACCTTCACACCACAGAAGATGAAACATTTTCCTAGCTCAGAGAGGAGCAGGAAAAGTTAAAAAGGGAACAAGACCAGGTGGATCAAGCCAAGAAAAAAATCACTATGATTTGTTCTCTCTATTATGATGCACTAGCATGCATGGCACCAACCAACAACTATGCCCTATTCTTAACGAAACGATATTTACTGTTGAAAATCAAGGCCGTTAGGGCAGGGAAGCCCACAAATTTCAAAACCATAGAATATTTTATCCACTGTTATAATGATCAAGATGAATAGGTCCAACGAATTTTATGTGAAGTTTACATGCACAACTTCTTTCTAGAAGAGGACAGGGACAACAATCCTAGTCCCTTTATAGGAGATGTTCAGTTCCAGGCCTTTCTCTTGTTTGCTAAGAACCAAATTAGGTGGGCCAAAGGCTATAACATCTTCCAAAAGAGAGAAAAAGGCCTAGACCTATGGGTCAGAGGAGAGCCTACTAAACCCCTACAGCTGTTCATCCAACACAAGAATTTCATGCAAAGAAAGGGTGTAAGGACCAAGTTGGGACCCATCCATAAAGACATTATAGAAAATGGGCGGGAATATTTTGGAGACATTTAGGAAGTAGCCCTGACAACGGCCAAACAAAGATGAAGGTCCTCCACAAACAATGCAAATAATAGGGAGCCATTTGGCTATCGAAACTTCAAAACAACCACCTCCAGATTCCTCTCATATAGTAACCTGGTCTTCAACATGGGTCCTGCATGGTTAGGGTGTAGATATAGATGCCCTCTTATCTGGTACCCCCCTAAGCGTTATGATCATGAATATAAATTGACAGAAGGGCACACAAAAAATTGCAAGAATTAGACAGATTCAGGGTTTCAGAGCATACAAAGAAGAATTATACCCTGCCTACTTCTTAACACAATTGCATCTCAACCATCTGTTTGCATTAGGACCTATAAATAGGTAAGTGGGGAAGTATTTTGGGCCGAAATTAAGGTATGATTTCACCCTATAATTACTTCTAATTGTGATACATTTTTAGGAATTCTTCCTCATATTAACAATAAAGAAAAAGAAGATTTATGAAAATCAGGACAATTGGGCTAACGAAAAAAGGAACGTTTTATAATAGAAATTTGACTTATTGTATCTCTGTGTACAGGAAATTAGAGCAACTTAACCGACATTAAACAAAAGACGGCTGATAGAAAGAGAGTCATGAAATCTCAATAACTCCTAGCAACCGACAGAAGGCAGAAAGACAGATCCAAGCTCAAGAACCCAAACCAAATCCATGAGCAGCGGGCTATCATTTGGAAAATACCGTCCCACTGCGTGAAAATGCCCTTAAAGGGACCAAGGATGAAATATCTAGGGGAGTTGAATAGGAATTTCCTTCTGTAATCAACGTATCAGGACAGAACTATTCAGTTGTATCCCTATATTATCGTTCAATTTAATAAAGAGTCTTGATGTTTTGAACAATCATCTTTTGATTTTTTCATTGCGTTAGAAATTTTGGTGGTTTAGGCCCATCCCTTGAGATTTTCTTTTCCAATTTCCTTGCTGTGAATTAGTTACATAATTGATGTCCAGTTATCTGATGCAATTTGTGAATTACCTTTCCACTCGATAAAATAGAAATGCATGAGCTTACAATTTCTCTTTCATCAAAATAGTTTAGCATTCGTGCTTTCTGGTTTATAGTAATGCTTTATCGTTGTTACATGTTTTCATTTTCTCCCAATGTCTTTATAGTCGCTTTATGAATCTTAGAGTAATTACTATTCAATGTTATCTATTTCTAAGAATTGTATCATTTCCTCGGTACAATAAGGTGTCTAGTTGTTGATTAATTATAGAAAGATGCCAATTATTTAGTTTGCAAGAGAATTCCGTTGCAAAAATTATATAAGTAATTGCTGATTCAATTCATTGATTATTGTTCAATTCCATTCGGGTTTATACATTAAATTCATTCAAATTGTTTTTCAATTCATTATTATGTTGTTCAATCATGTGTGTTTCTCTCCTTCTAAGCTAGACATAGTAGTTAAGTGATTTATACCATTTACTTCTCTTTGAGTTGATTGAACTTTGAGAATTAGAGAATCCTTTTCATAAGCAAAATAAAGTAACTATTATTCGATCTCACTTGCATATATTGTTCTTACACTCTTGAAATAAGAAGACTTACCCTGGGTTGACAATTGAATGAGGAGCTTAGAGGTTTCCTATAATAAGCCACCTTTGTGAATCGACGAGTTAGCTCAATTCGACAACAACCCAAACGTCTTCTAAGTGCAGTTCAAGCGGGGTTCTGCTAAACCATCATGTTTATTAATGGCTGGGGGGTGCGAATATGTCCACCACCATAAAATTTACATTTGATGTGTGGTTTAATCGATGGAGGAGTTAGAGGCATGCAAAATTTGGCTGTCACCCCAAAATTAACTCCAGTTAACTGGAGTTCTCCACATTTAGTGGAGTTTTCCTAGGAGATATTGGGAAAAAGAGTAGGAGGCTCAATTTTTGACCAATGTGAATGAAAGAAGAGTCATTTTTGACTAATTTTAGCATTTTGAAGCCACTGGTGTAAGTACATGTAATAGAAAAAATTTGAGCATAATGAAAGATGGACAAGTCATTGGGAGTTAGACCAGTAGATGTAGCCAGGGAGGGATGACATCAAACCAAGTTTGGAGTTTGAGGACCTAGCCTTCCTAGACTCAGAGAGGGCTCTCTCTATATTTGTATAAAATATATAACTTGATTGATTTAGGATGTTGATTTTAGGCTAGTTAAAATGATAGGGATTGTTTGTTTTATTTTTTTGGTTGCTTGTTAAGAAGGATATATAGGGTAAGAGAAATTCAAACCGATGAGCTATGGATTTTGTTGTGCTCAACTTAGTGTTCCTAAATTGAGGTCATAAATTATCAACCAGGGTCAGTAAATTGCTGAAGTGTGGTGCACTATATGTGCCTAGGTATCTGTTTCTCACTACGTTGTGTTTAGTGTTTTTATGATGTTTTTGGTTTTGTGGTTTTATGTTAAGAAGGAAAAGAACTAAATGTTGAAAAAGAACAGTTGTTGGTCACACTAAAAACAGAGCAAAGCCTATACTAGAGAACAGAAAATGCAAAGTTTGATAATGACTCATAGCAAGAAAATAAATCACAACATGAACTCAATAACTCATAACATAAACTCATCCAATTCATTCATTAGAAATATGTTGGAATAGCTTGAGAAAAGGACAATTTTAGTACAAATTAGGTTCTCCTAAGTAAACAACCATCTTACAATATTACAAAGAATCTCATCCATGGCTAAAAGTTTATTGGAACACAATTGGAAAAAAGACTATTTGTAACACAATAAGATTTCTACTCTGAATTAACTTGTCATGCTAAGATCAATTCATTCTGCAGCTCAACTTGTCACCACTAAACCTTATTCGAAAGTTAGAGATTTTCTAAAATAGTTTTTTGGGAAAGGCTTATTTGTGAGATTGCAAAAGATTGCAGAACAACCAAGGCCTTAAACTGATATCACTAATTCACTCCTGTCCATATGATGATGCATAAATAGAAAGTCAGAACAAGATTAGTTTGTAAACAATGAAGGCCGTGAAGTCTAATTTTGACAGTTAACACAACTTAAAGAACAATGGATAACACTGAACTAGAATGCAATTGATCAAACTTGAAACACAGTGATCACAACTAAACTAAAATGCTTTTAGCCTAACTTTGAAATACAGTGCACTAGAACTGAATTAGAATGTCACTAATCTAACTTAAAGTGCAATGAATAGAGTTATACTAGAGTGCCATTATCAAACTTGAAATACAGTGACAAAATTAAACTAGAGTGACATCTACCTCCGGAGTACTACAACTAGACTAAAGATGCAACTAATCACTAAAATGTCTCAGCTCTGTCTCATTCGGAATTAGTGGTATTTTGGAATAATTTATGGAACAGGACTGGCTGCAACATGTTATGTAAATGAGCATGAAAGCATACAATTCAACAAAACACAACAAAGCTCTAAAACACCACAACTATGTCTCATCTAGAATTAGTGATATTTTGGAAGAGTTTATAAGATCACGACTAGCTGTAACAACTGATGTAATTGAGCACAAAATCACAAAGTTCAGAGAAATGCAACTAACTCCCAAATACTATAGTTATATCCCATCCAATGTGAGTGATATTTTGGAAGAGTTCGTAAGGATAAGACTAACTGTGGCATCTGCTGTAAGTAAGTAAAAAAAAACACAAAGTTCAGAAAATTGATTAAACTAATAATGAAACAAGGCTAAGTTACTTATCTAAACCATATGAACAAAGCTTCTCAGGTAGCAGGGGCCCTCTACCACCGGATTAGCACGCAAATCTACTCAAGATTGACTCAACTCTTGCAATAAAGTGATGCTTCTTTCATTAAAGGAGAAATTCTTCAAAACAGAGTATTTACGGTCTTCTGAGATCTAGCAATAAAACATAAATCTAGCTAAGTTGTTTCTCGGTCTCCCGAGCCATACTTATAACAAAATTACATAACTGTCTTTGAGATAAAACAGGAGTAATTGTCTTTCCAAACTAAAATCAAACTAGGACTCTGGTGGTGGCCTCGTTCTATGATTAAGGACATCTGTACAGTCCTTGTCCTATTAGAAGTCTGTCACCTAGTTTTGGTTTCCCACGTGCATAACCGCCTGTAGACTCGAGCTCAAACTTCGTGGAGAGCAAGAAATGATGGGGGAGTGATGTGGAATATGAACATATGAATTTTTCCTTGAGGTGACACCTGGAACCTGCATAAACATGAGAACGGCTGCGGAATAGGCGACTGGCTACAGAATGACTGTGTTCTGTAGCCGAGTCTAGTCAAAAATTGCTACAATAACAAAATCATGAAAACATAGCAAGTTAGTCATTATATACATTCTTAAAGTAATCCTAATCAATCCTATTGATCAGTTAAGCCTGTAATTGATGAGGGACAAAGAAAATGAAGTGAAATGTGGTGGAAAAGAAGGACATCTTTGGGGCTCAACGGTCTGTGAAAGGTTTGAAGAGTAAAACAACAAATCAAGGGTGTTCCATAGGGAAATTTAACAAAGCCCAATGGATCTTAATAGCTTATGTGGGTGTGAAGTGAACATTAAGTTGTGAGTTTAGTAGCTTAAAGGGAAATTAATAATCCTTTAACATGTACTAGAATAAGAAGAGTCTTTAAGATCACTATTCTTAAGAAAGAACCAAAGGACATGGCATACCATAAAATTATTTGGCCAGACTTTGCCAAGTAAACTTTAAGATAACAATCCGGCAAACCCTAGAGAGCAGGGAACTCCTAAATTCTCTAGTTATTCACTTTCGGGAAAGAAAACATCTAATATAGCAATTTAGTAATGATTAAAGAGCAGGGAACTCCTAATTTCGTCAATTAGACTTTGAAGACCTTTAAAGTGACTATTTAAGACAGACTAAAGGACAGGGCAAACCATAAACCTCTTTACCCAAACCCTAGTAAGAAAACTTCAAAGAAAGCCTTGAAAAAAATAATTCAAGAATAACCAAAGGACAGGGAAAACCATAAACTTATTTTGCTAGACTCTACTGATTTAATATAAGGAAAACAAACTAGGTGGAAATGGATAGCAGGGAACTCATAATTTCTCCAAACAGACGCAACAAAGGAAAACATTTAAACAACAGAAAGCAGACAAAATTAAGGTGCTTCTAACATCATATCTTAACCTACTTTTTCTATATTGTTATAAGATAAATTTATGTACAAAATGGAAAACAAAAGGAAACCATTACAAGATCAGAAAAAACATCACCATTTAAAAAAGTTCAGGAATCCTATGAATGTGCTTATTTCATTGATATTCAGTCCAAAACAGTTACAATGCTCCAAAGCCAAATTATTTACAACTCAAAGTCTATGAGGTATTCACCTCAACAACCAACCGACAAAAAACATGAAGCATCCATGCAATATTTATTTGCAAAATGAGGATGTGATCCTAAGCTAGGGTCTCAGATTTGCATTTATTACAAATTTAATGCATTTTGACCTTTGAGACCATGCGAGGCCCAAGGAAAAATATCTGAGACTAATTCATTGTAATAATTACTCCTAACTTAACTTCTAAGCTAACTTTGGAATATGTTTTAATTTAAGGCTTCTCAGTAACTTTTACAATAACTCCTGGCAAGGGCGCAGTGCCAAGTTACAGGGGCACAGCGCCGGTGCAAATGCGCAACACCAAGGTAGAAAAAATGGCCTGTCTCACATCCAACATTTGGAGGCCTTTCCGATGTCCAAATGAGATCCAAGATGGCTCATTGGAAAGGTATTTGAGTTTAATTTCCAAATATGATTTCACTTTCCAAAATTGTGCCCATATGCCCTTTCAAAAACCTATTCTTCCAATACTGGTAAACACGCATCGCTAGGGTCAAAAAGAGGGCAGAGACATGATTTTTTGATTGTCTTTGGCCTTTCTGAGGGATTGGTTTTGCTCCAAATCCCCTGAAATGTTATGAGGTTAATGTACTTGTCATTAGGAACATGAATATGTTCACCATTTTCCATTTGTATGGCCCAAAAAAGAGCATAGTGCCAATGGGACTGCGCGTTTAGCACATTTTCAGCAGGCTAAATTGTCCCAAAAATAAAAATTTGGATAAGGTTGCCAAAATGTACCAAAATTGTGAATTTTCTTGCTGATTTATAGGTTAGAGGAATGGTGAGACACCTCGGCAAGAATTTCTAACTTCCCCTTCTCCTTTTGCTTGGCTAGGGTTTCCTTCAATTTTTTCTTCAACTACCTGATCTTGGCATATTTCTCTTGGATGATTAGTCTTGAGTTGTCATGGTCATCTAGGTTATCCAATTCCACCAAGTCAAACTCTCTCTCCTGCTCATGATGAAGGTCTTCCTCTTCTTCCATGTTTCAGTTGTGTTTTGGGGAAAACCCTTGGGAATAAGGAGAAGGGAAAGGGAGTAGGATAGTGGGGTTAGGGAGTTGGGATGGCTAAGGGAAAATTTAGAGAAGTAGGGAACGAAGTTAGGGAGTTGTGGGAAGTGATGGGAGGGAAAAAGGCTTAGGGAGATAGGCTAGGAAATAAAATTACAGGGATTTTGTTTAGGTAGATAGGAAATTCCACCTAGATTTAGGGTTTTGGGAATAGAGCTAGGGAAAAGGGATTAGAGGAGTGTAAGGGCAAGGGAAGTGTCTAGGGAGTGAATTAGGGTGTAAGGAAGGAAAAAATAGAGTCTAGGGAAACAATTTAGGTATGTAGTGGTGATAATTAGGGTTTCTTAGCTCAACATTGGTGATGGTAAATGAAGAGAATTTATGCCATAAAATTGCAATTTTGAAATGAGAGGAGGGCATAAAAGGGTGTCACTTACTTGTTTGGAGGTGAGGAGACCTTGAATTTCAGGTTGGAGGAATTGCAAAGGAGCTTGGGAGGAGTTTTGAATTAATTTGGGTTGCTAGATCACTCAACAACCTTCCCTGGCAAGGGCGCAATGCCAAGGTATAGGTGCGCAACACCTTCACAAAATACAAAACAATATTATGGCAAGGGTGTAGCGCCAAGGTACAAGCGTGCAACGCTAGTGCAAACGCGCAACGCCAAGGAGGAAACATCTTCTAAACGCATAGCGCAATTCCTGCACCTTTTTGAAAACAAATTTTGGAGGCCTTGCCCATGTCCAAATTAGGCCCATGATGCTTGTTGAAAAGCTTATTCTGTCAAATTTTGAAATATACCTTCTTCTTTTTTTGTAGTTCATTTTTCTGGTCAAAAGTTGATTTTCCCAAGATTGGTCAAAAAGTGCTAAATGAGTGTGCAAAAATGCAGAGTGCTGGTGCAGGCAACGTTTGAAGGCCTTCCTCAACTCCACATTGAGATCATGATAGCTCATTGGAAATATATCTCTGTCTAGTTATCATTTTACTCCTCAAGAAAGTCATTTGTACACTCCAGCTATGCGAAAACTTGATTTTCCCATGGTCACTCCAGAAGTGCAGAAAACCTCTTGTAGCACTTGTAAATTTCACATTTCTCCCAAACCGTGATACCTGTGTAAAAAATAAAGGAGCTTTTTCTTACTTGAACTATGAGGGATAGAAAATTCTCTCAGTGTTTTTAATTTCATCTATGTTTTGTCAGAAACATAGTTTGAAGCAAAATTGGCCCTATGTGTGGCAAATGATTTGTCCCTTGGAATGAATTCTTGAAAAATGATGGAGGCATGATGTTTATGAGTGGGTATGGCTTCATACTTGTTTATATGACCTACCATATGGATCCTCTACTCATATGCCTCTTTTTTATAGAAAACCATAGCTCAGTGGGAGAGGAAATTAGGGTTTAGTGCTTGTGAACAATGATGACTTGGGCACCCTTAGAACAAGACAACTCCCTTTGACATTTGACCAATTGCTGAAGTAAACACTTTTTTTATTTGAAATTTGATGTGTTGGCATGTGGAAATCTGAGTTGGCAGCCTTGGGAGATTGAGTAATTATTACATTTGAATTGACATAAAATTACAAAAACAAAAATTACATCTTGGAATGAAACTCACACTTGAAATCAAAATACAACTTTGGAAACCATTTTCGAGATCATTTTTACATGGTAAAGAGACATTATTGAGATCAATCTCATACTTTTCCAGCCTTATGCAAATTAAATGGTGCATTTTTGGACCTTGAAAGACAAAACCCTAATGACCTAATGAGACTTTGAATAACCTTACTTCCATGAATGAGATTTTGAATTAAAATACGTCCTGGTGAAAAGAGACCTCCATAGGTGTTGTTATGCTAAAGGGGTCATGAGAATGAGTCAGCAATATGAATCTTGGAGAGAGTGGAGTTTATTGACAAGGAAAACCACCAGCAGAATAGTTTCAAGTCATGACCTAATGGAATAATGAAAAAATTATTCAGTATGAGACACCTAAGATGCACATGAAAATGTGTTTTGATCCCCGATGGAAGTATGCAAAGACTGACACTAATAGAAGGGTGAATATGAGGAAAATAATCCCAAAATGAATTCTTTTAAGAGCAGCAAGGTGACTTTAAGAAGACCAACTAAGGGATAGTGAAAGAGGTTTTATGAGGATAATGAAGGCAGTGAGATTCCTAAAGATATTTGATAGGAAAAGAATGATATCTTTAGCTGATTGTAATAAATCCATAGTCACCTAGTGAATTTGTAGAATACAGGAGGATAAAAATTCTTGCTATGTAAACTTCATGTGGTGACATATTTCTCTATTTTACACTACTGTTTAGTGTTATTTATGCTTATTTTATGCTTCTAAATCACAAAAATTCATCTATAACTCATAGAAAAACTCCTTAATCATAATGCAAACTAATGAACCAAATATGCACATGTTTATTAAAAATGAAAGACCCTTAGCACAACAAAACTAATACAGTCATTTCAGATCACTTGCCTAACGTCCCGCGCATGAAAACTTAGAGAGAATTTCTAGGCGCATTAAATACTGCAGATGAATTGTTCAGCTCACTGACTCAAGGTCACCTAGGCACTAGTATTCAGTACCTAGGTTACTCATACGATTCTACCCAGACCATGACACAACCTGGCTACCACCAAAGTCAATCTTCTAGTCTGGAAAATATGACAAATAGGGTATCACCATACCACCATCTGCAAGGATGACCATACCCTCCCTAGTAAGGAACCCAGTACTGAGCTAGGAATGCTGATGGAAGATATCCCCCCCAGCAACCATACACCAAGCAGGGGCACGGAAACCAATATTCCCTTTCCCACACACAAAACCCACCACCACAAAACAACTCGCTAATGAAATTTGTGCAGCCTTCTCAGGCTCACCCATGCCAGTATTATGACCAAGAGAATAGTAATAATCCTCTGAATGCTGCAAGGATAAAGCCTAAGAATAAACAAAAGGGAGATTCTAGACATGGGGGTAGTAACCAACAACGCCCCCCCCCCCCCACAATCTCAGTATGGGTGTAACCCCAACCGAAATCAAAACGAGAAGCCAAATAACAACTCCCAACGGTAGAAAAAGAGGTCCACTTTACTCACAAACCATTTTTGTGCCATATTGGTGAGTACGACCATTACACTCTTCACTGTCCGAATTCCCTGAACTAAAAAAACTTTAAGGTAATCGTTGAAAAGGTGGACCTACACAGCAGAACATTGTAATGCAGGAGCCCTTCCCCACCAAGGAGTGGTTAATACCCAACAAAAACAACCAACCCAAAATGATTCTAGGAACAACAGCCATGAAATTTACATGAATGGTGAAGAATTGTTCTTCTAGATAAGGAATTGAAACTATGACACCCCCCCAGACACTAACCCATCATGGGTGAGCACGAGTGCACCTATTGCACCATTGAATATATCCAAAGTACTTATTGAACCCCTGCCAAAGATGGCTAAAGGTCCAACTAGGCACGTAGGACACCACTTGAAAGCTGCCCATAACCAAAACATCACCAATGATTTAGCACAATCTCCCACTGCCATGTCAGCCTTAGAGGTCCTACAATTTTCCCGAAATAGGGGAAAGCCTTAATTTCCACATTAAGAAAAATCAACCCTTCTGATTGATGTTACTACTTAGACAAAGCTTCCCCTAGGCTTCCTTCATTGGTGACCTTTCAGATAGAGGTGTCAGTCTAAAATATCACCATACATCGATGTATCATTGATGAAGGTGCATCTACATGCATTATGTCCAAGTCCGTTTGGCAGAAGTTGGGATCGCCCAAACTGAAGCCATCTGACATCATGCTCAGAGCATACGACGGTTGACCTTTTGATCCCATCAGTCTATATAAAAATTTCCATGTTAACTTGGCCAGAAAAATGGTACTCATAGAAATTGAGGTCTTGGACGCTTAGCTTGACTACAATATACTCCTTGGGTGAAGTTATATTTATGCCATGACTTCCATAGCCTCCTCTATTTTCCGGGTGATGATGTTACCCCACTAGGATCAAATCATCACCATTGACCAACTTACATACTATGATAAGAAACCCATGACAACTATCTATGTTATTCTAACTTACGTAGACACAAATACGAAGTTTCTCATGTGGTACCTATAATATCTCCCTAGTCAATTCAAACCTTCATTGATCCTAGGATTATTCATAGGAGATACCCCTATCATACCAGAGGCAGCCCCAAAAGTCACAGGGGCACTCATTTGCATGATGCCATCATCAAACACCGAGACCATCATAGAGATGGATACCATTAGTATGGAAACAGAAGCCTCAAACATGAATTTCCTACCACATGTCATTTCCCAAACCCCATTTTTATACCCCTCAACCAGTTTTATGTATAAAAAAGTCATGGAAACAATCAAATTGCCAAATATGACTTTCGCAATACATGTGTGGTACTTGGGCCACCCAGAAATGCTAGGAAGTCCTGGCATGAGTTATACATGTTTAATCCCTAACACCCCTAAGGAACAAACAATGGTTAATGAAACAACCTAGGAGCACCAGCCAAAACGACCAAGAAAAGCAATAAAAAAGGGAAGAAAATTGAAAATACCAACATATCTAGGGCATTGGACCCTTGTGCAGTATGTGATATCGTATGACATACTACTAACATTTTCCTAGAGTTAGATGAATTAAAACCCCTTCTACACTCCGAAAGGAATCATGCGACCCCAAGTTCCCATAAAAATGAAAAAGTCACAAAAAAAAGGGAAAACATTGCACATCAATCATGCTTACGTAATCTGTGACTGTTATGGGAATTACACTCATCACTACCCATAGATGCCATGATATAGGGATGAATTTCAAGCCCTAGAGAAATCATACTGACAGGTTCCCTCAAATCCACCCATGCAGATGGATGAGGGAAAACCTAGAACCATATTGTACCTACAAGAGGCGAGGTAGTCACCTGAACGACCACCTCCTCCCTGTTATCATCCCCCAACTCCTATTCAACTCTGCGCACTCTGTGATGAATGTGATCACTTCATTGTTGACTGCACATCGCTAGAGTTGTTTCAGAGATGTTATCCTGTTGACTCCATATATTACGATGACTTATGAGTAGTCCAGTATTCGTGTCGGGTGTGTTATAGTGACCATCTGGTTCGTCATTGACATTATATCCCCCGATTCCATTTGAAATTAAAAAATTTACTCATGGCCATAACATGCCTTTCCGCAACAGACGGATCAGATAAATAATCCATGGAAAGTTTGAAAATGCAAGATGTGTCAAGCAGGTCCATTTTCTTCATGTCAGTAGAAAAAGCGACTAGTAAAGGGGCACATCGTCACCCCCAATCGCCCTCAATGGATAAGACCAACCTGCACATTATGAAATGCATGTAACCATTTGGTCGCCCAATTTTTGTACCTAGGATCACTCTAAAAATGGTATCCAATCACTTCAGCAACCTAGAGGGAAGGGAGTATCGAAGGAAGATAGTCTTGTCTAGTTTGTCAAGGAAACCATTAGACTTGACACTGTACTTACATCCCCCAAGTACACGCTTTGTTAGACACCATGTGCTTGTTGGATGCTCAATACCTAGATATAGTTTGTCTAGAGCCAAGAAAACCTAATGCAAGGCAAGCCGCCTTGAAGCAACCTTCCCCCTATCATTACCAAAACGTTGGGAGAGCTAAAACAACCCATTTTCCTAGCAGGACCCAGGACCAGCTAGGGATGGCATCTGAGCTATGTGATCAAATCGACCACTAAGTCAATCAATGTAAGGAACTGAAGAACCCTACTAAAAACCTTCACATGGTCACCCACATCCCATAGATCAATCTCTATAATCACGAGAAGATCACACACTACTATTGTAGTATTTGCTCAAAATTCCACCATACAATATATTGTGGGTACCTCCCAAGGCTACAAGCGGTAAGGGAAACACTAATCTAAACTACCTAAAGGATCTAGACAATCCAAAACTAAAAAGTCAGAGATGGAAAAAGAAGAATCATGCCCCAATGCCCAATCATCTCCGAATGCCCACTTCAGGGACAAAGAATAGCGTTGGTTCTCATACCATCTACTCGATAAGCAACATGACATCCTGCACCATTTTTCACCAGTCATAATCACAAAATATAGTCATGCCCCTTAATGGAAACATTTAGGCACCTTTTCACTTAACACAACTTCAAAATGAAGGAAAGTGCAAGTACCCATAGTATGCCACGTGAGGAACGTAAGCTTGCTTTCATGCAAGCCACCAGAATGGAAATTACTCCACGATTCAACATCGATGACACACAAAATCACATACGATTCATCTCATCGTGCATGGGAACCATGACTCGTGCTGTCTGCTCATCTATCATTAGTGTTGAGACCGCTACAACTACAAAAGTAGTTGTACCATCGACGATGCAAGCTCAGTTCGTCTGCACCTTATTGACCTCGTCTCGTTCCACATCATCAACTATGGAATCCTATTTTTTTATGTTGACTAACTCAGTTAAGCCCGAACCACCTCCTCATGGCCTCATACAAACTCACTCCCCCTTAGATGCCTTGTTCCACTCATACGAGGATATTTTGGAGGCGATGATGGAATTTGATTATCTGTGCGATGCAATGAATCATCGCTCGATTTTCCTTCCTGAAAAAAAATTCGGCCCTAACAACCCAGAAAACCAAGAGATATACACTATCGAATAAAAATATTTCCTCCAATATGGGTAATTTGATTGGTTCAAAAACCTGATATAGGCACCTGACGTATTCTAAGAAGGGAACATGTCCAATACTTCACCAATCATCAAGGTAAATATCTCTATAAACACTAGAAAAATCAAAGAAATCTCACTAGGACAGCATGCTCCCCAGATGAAGTAATATCTTAGAAAAACTTGTTTCAAGAGTATAGAGACATCTTTGCATGGGATTATTAAAAAATTCTAGTTTTTAGTCCCACTATCATAGAACACCATATTGACACCTAGCCCGACATACCACAAGTATGGAAGAAACAACATCAATTACACCCATCAAAGGTAGAAGAAATCAAGTGAGAAACCGACAAGATTCATAAATCCGGGTTTATCTAACCCATACCTTACACATCATGGGTTTCCAACCCTGTTCTTGTCATGAAAAAATAGGGCACCATTTGCGTCTGTACTAACTTCCGAGATTTGAACAAATCTTGTCCAAAGGAGAACTACCCTACCCCGTTCGTCGACCAATTCATTGAAGCTTACGTTGGACACAAGGCCCTATCCTTGATGGGAAGTTTATCAGGGTATAAAAAATTCAAATTCGGCATACTGATCGATACAAGAAAAAACACACCACCCCATGGGGAACTTTTGCATATGAAGTTATGTCGTTCGATATTAAAAACACTTGAGCCACTTTCTAGTGGGCCATGAAATATATCTTCCATGATCTTTCCCACCTTATCCTCACTTACTTGGACGACCTAAATATTCGATCCAAGAAGAGAATCGATCATTTAGAATATTTACAGTTGGTATTCCAAAGATGCTAGCATTACAACCTATGCTTGAACCCTCTTAACGGCATATTTTGCATCAACGCAGGTCGACTATTAGATTTTATAGTATCCCAACAAGGGATCAGAGTGGATCCCCTCAAGGTCCAGGCCATCAAAGAGGTACCACCACCACAAACCCTCAAGAAACTCCAAATCTTATAGGGCAAAGCCAAATTCTTGAGATGCTTTGTCCCAGATTATGCAACTTGTGTGCAAGGATTCCTACACCTTCTTCATCAAGATATCCCCTTCAAATGGGACGATCAATCCTAAAATTCATTTCAGGCACTAAAATACGCATTATATTAAGCCCCATTGATTAGCCCACAAAATTACGACAAATATAACACCCTATCTCTATCAGCATCATAAAATTCCTTAGTCGTGGTGTTAATCCAAGACAAACCTGATGGTAAATAACATGTAATTTGTTATCTCAGTAAAACATTATCAGGGAGCCCCACGTTAAAGTGTGAACCCAAAGAGTTTAAATTCCCTGAGCTTTATACAATCTGTAACTAGAATCGAGCGCCTAGCTTACAGACTACAATAGTCGTCACACCTATCAACCCCATGAAATACCTGTTGACCCACTGTCTGATGAACCACAAATATGCTTGCTGGGTAGTCATACTGTAGGAGTTTGACTTATAGTTCAGCTTCTCCAAGAGAAAGAAAGCTTTGATCTTAGATGAGTTCATCACTGACCTCCCAAGTTAGACTAAAGGATCCCCATTCAGTGACTCACTACTGAATGAACATGTCTTTCTAGTGACAATTGACGATCCTTCGTATAGTGATATCCTCACATTTTTACGAACCAAAAATTTCAATCCAAAGCTCACTCGTGATGACCGAAGGTGAATACGCCATTGGTCCCCCTGACATGGGAGACATCCTTTATCGGTGAGGCATCAATACCATCCTACACCGATGCCTCACGCACGACCAAGCTGAGAAAGCTATCAATGACTATTATAGTGGAGCTTACAGTGGCCTCCTCTACAGAATGGCTACCGCCCAAAAATTTCTGTGGGCGGGATATTTTTGACCCACCTTATTCTGTCATTTCATTACGACAGTCAAAATATGTGAGCGATGTCAATTATTGGCTCACAAGGCAAGAGCACCTCCTACTCCGCTACACCCAGTCATTTTAGCCGATCCCTTTTGAAAATGGGAATCAACTTCATTACTTGCAACCATGTGCCGTTTGGAAACCACAAATACATAATTGTCACCGTCGAATATTTCAACAAATGGGCATAAGACATGTCCATTTATGACAACACGGCAGAAACGACGACTCGGTTTTTGTTCAACCATTTCATCGCAAGGTTTGATGTGCTAAAAGAGTTAGTCTTTGACAATAGAAAGCATTTTGGAAACAAAATATTCTAGGAGCTATCTCACCACCTAGGTTTCACACATGAATTTGCATCACCATACTATCCTCAGTCCAATGGACAGGTAGAAGTTGTCAACAAAGTCCTTAAAACAACAACGTATGGTGAATAACTGTATGACAAACTAGCACTACATGGTTTTTTCTGCCTTGTTGGAATATCGCATGACAGTTAAAAACTCAAGAGGATTCACACCCTTGCAACTAATGTATGGGGTAGAATGCGTGATTCCCATCAAACGTGAAATCCCCAACTTGCACGCCACCATCGAAATCCTCGATGATACTGAACCTTTAGAACAACGATTGGTACAACTAGAACTTGTAAAAAAAAATTGACGGTAGTCACCCCAACATAACGAGGCACATAAAAAACGGGTAAAAGCATCATTTGATGACAACATCACCCCTCGATCATTTACCGAGGAAGAGTTAGTCCTTCGCTACGATGTCGTGAAAGAGGCCTAAGACCCAGAAAGTTCAAAAAACTATGGAAAGGTCCCTATATCATCAAACATTGTCTCCTCAAGGGGGTATACATCCTGTTAGAGCCCGACGGTACATGCTTAGATAACCCCGTCAATGGGCTCAACCTCAAAATTTTTTACCCATAAGGGTAGGTGGTCTTAGCCATATAGATAAGTTTCATGTAGCATATCTGTTTTTTGGATGATTACAATCATCAAATACCTTTTATAAAAAAGTGCTCTAGTGTCACAGATGGATCACCCCCCCATCCATTATTTTGGATTCACTCATGGAGCATCGTGATGGTCTCAAAATCTAGCAACAACCGCCTGGGTCATTTCCTATCCTGATTGATCGCCATTATTAACCAACAGAGTATGCATCGGATTAGCCACCAATAATCAGGTAGAATACAATGTAGTCATTGGGCTGATGAGTGATGCCTTCAACCAAGGAATTTACCATCTACATATCTACCTTGATTCCTAGCTAGCGATTTCACAGTTAAACAAATAATTTGAAGTATGATATTCTCAAATATTTAGAAAGTATTTGCATGCATGAAGATTAAGTCTTCAGTTCGATCATATTACATACAAACATATACCAAGAAATCAAAACCAGACAGCTGATCGCATAGCTAATCACATTCTAGATTGGAATGCATCTCTAATAAACCATCATCCATATAAAAACCAAAAAACATAAAAAATATATATCCATCATAGGTATGAAACATCCATCAAATAACATAACCATAGGCACAACACGAGAGCTGCAAAAATACATATATCACACACACACACACTCATATATATATATATATATATATATATATATATATATATATATATATATATCAAACAATAGGTGTGAGTCATAATATACATGTCACTGAACAGTAGGTCAGCCAAAAATATGTCTACATGTCATCAAAACATAGGGAAGCATCTTTGTAATGGGTGCTTTCCCTAAGTACACAAAATATATAGGTTGATAACGTCAAGTGGGTCCTCTAGACCCACAGCTACACCCGGTGCTAGTACAGGTTCAACAGCTAAAAAAGAAAGTGCCACACGGTGCAAGGTAGGGAAATGCACCCTCTCTTGAGCCATCAATGACTGGAGCCATGCGTCATCCAAATCATCCACAAAACTCAGGTTAGCATGCCCCAGGTCAACCTCTCAACCTGACCCCATGAGTTGGCAAAGTCTGCTGCATGAGCCTCAACAATAGGTAGCTACTCCTCGACTACCACTACTCGTGTCTCAGCATGAGAAAGAAAAACAGCACCCCCAGTAGCGGTAGTAGTACTACCCTCCCCTGAAGGGCTAACACCACCACACTACTTTCCAACCTGAGGCTGAGCAGCCCCACCTGGGTCCCTCCTCGGTGGCTAATGACCCACTAAGCGAGCAATAGGACGCCCAACCGCTCCAAAATTTTCAAGAGAAATAATGATAGTGTCAGTGTCACCATAACATACATATAAATATACACATCATAAAATACTAAAAAATGTAGATAAACATCAAAATGACATACCTGTGGGGCCCTACACATAAGTAGTAGGAAGATCCATATCCAAATTTCCCCGGAAATCCATCCCTGAGTATGGATAATCCAAAAAATTCTATGGGGTCACCTGAAACCATGCCTCCACGGTGGCATCCCAATATCGACCTGCCTCCCCTCCTCCGCCATGAGGCATCACGGGTGCCCACCTCTGCATCCTAGGATCCTGACAAGGACCTATGGGCATAGGCACGATCAGTCACAAAATCACCACCCTCTCAAACATGATGCTACAGAGGATGCTTGTATATGTGAACACTTTGGAAGATCCTCCCTGGAACGTCCCCAACTGCGACACCATGCCATCATACACATGGTGCACCTAATCATAAAAGTGATCAACGAAGAGCTGGCGCAAGACACCAATCTGCGGTCCTGAAAACATATTGGGAGATGAAGAACCTGTCATGTGAATTATATTTTCCAGGGCACAACTCTCAACTAGGTCACTCGCTGATGCGATGTAGATGCATGTAATGTTTCTTTTTCAAGATTGCTCATAAATCATGCATCAAAAATGCATTTCCAGCAAAAAATGTAATAAAACAAAGAAATGGACTCTTGGATACCATATATTAGTCAATATACATTCTAAATCCAAGAATAGAGCTGAAACAAATCAAACTAGGTGGGCTAAACAGACCTCCCACACTAGTGTAGCTAAAAATGGTGAAAAACCCCAAGACTGCAAAATGTCGGAGCAGCTGCTCAAGGGACTGCATAGTCTAAGAGATGGTTTACACATAAAATTATAGGAGAATCATATATCTACTCATATTGATAAATAATTCTAAAGTACAAATATCTAATCTCTTATACAAAATACAAGATAACCCAGCAAGGGTTTCTTGTCAAACACTTTATATATAAAATGTGTTATTTAGAAAATGAGTGAATAATCAATGAAAAACCAAAGTAAATGAGTGAAAAATGCTGAAATATGTCTGATCTGATGTAAAACCCTCAAGGTATTCCTCCCATGAAAGGATGAACCTCTCAATCACAAGGAAACACTGCATCGGAGCCACCAAACCATGCAATGAACATTGCCTCCAAAATAACGCACTCCCTAGCAGAAAAAACACTGGGAGGGTATCAGAAATGTGTGGTGTAATACCAGGGATCTGAAATAAGCTCTGGATCTCTCCATACAAATTTCTCAAGTGAAGGAAAGCTTCCTTCAATGAGAAACTAGCTCAGAAGTCGAGATTCCAATCCCTTCCACTGCTGCACCCAACAACACTGCACAATCTCCGGAAAAGATGTGATGATGTAGATGGATGAAGCTTGGCCTGAAAATATGATGTGTAATTATGAATAAAAACTCTCCCAATGAGCTCCTCAAAGGAAAGAGGTGGTATTTCGGCCCGGGAACACCCAGTGCTAAACAACACTGCAACTTTGCTAAGAAGCAAAGCAGCAACAATTATTGGTAGCCAAAAATAATAATCTACAACATGATGAATAATGCTTCCATCCTCTTCCTTATATAATATGTGAGTTTTCTTTCCCTTGGCCGCACTCACTTAGGTTACTTCTAACCCAAGTTACATTTCCCTCCAAAATTGCGTTATCCATCCTAGGATTCCTCCTCCATTAAAACTGCATTGTTGACTTGGTCAAAGTAGCTTCATTTTAACTTTGTTCACACATGGAGGTGTATTATTGAGCTAGAAAGAGTGTCTCCTTTCACACTTGGAGTGTTTTTATCTTCCTTAGGAGACTTATGGGATTTTCTACCCATTTATTTACCGACTACAACTGCTGCTAACTCTAATGTTCCATTTAGCTTGGAAGCTAAAATTTTGGGGAACATTACAGTCCTCCCCTCCAAAATATTCGCTTGTCCTCAAGAAAATGCATAAGGAGAGAAAAATATCCCCCCTCCTCCTCATGTGGCCTCTCATAAATAGCCTCCATCACTGCATCAAGAGAATCTACAAATAAACTGTCATCCAATGCTTCCTCCCAAGTGTGCAAAACCAAAGTGTCTGCATCAATCAAAGGTGGAAAGTGTGAATGGAAACATGCTAGCTATCTCATGGCCTCCAAAAAGTAGGAATGATGATCAAAATGGTGAATGAGTGCCTCCCTCACCCATGCAATCATCCAAATGAAGTGAGTCAACCTCCAACATGGTAACTCATGAAAAGTCTCTTCCACCTTGTGCTCCTGAAATGTAGGTGGGCTGAATAAGTGAACATGATAGGCAAGAAGGCCTATCCCACGGTGGCCTCCTCTCCAATTATGATAAGTGTAGAAGGCATGCTGATCTTGAGCTGAAACATGATGGCCCTCCAATGGCCAGAAGAAGATTGAGCCTCCAAGGACTCCTCCAAGGACTCTTCCTCCAAAATCATGAGTCATGCCAACCCAAACCATTCCATTCAAGATGAATGGCACATCATCACTACATGGAATCCAAATCAGAAAATGGCTGAAGGTTATGTGCAAGTTTTGATGATAAATATGGTCTCTGTGGTGGATACAACACAGTTCTCCCTACTGTTGCTTGAAAATGTCATATGGCAAGTGGTCCTACAACAAGTTATAAGCTGTATATGTTTTTTCTCCCAACATGGGGAAGTAAGAATCAATGTATATTAGTTTTACATATATAAAACAATAATACACTTTCCCAATGTCATGTATATATGGGCTACTATCATCATAAAAATTGGCCCTCAAGTGACCATGAAACCCAAAAATACTCTTGCTCTCATATGGAGCAATGCACTGCTTACATATGGTGAGAAAGTACAAATACTCAATAGAGTAATCAATAAGCACATCAATGTGTTTCCTACCATGCATCATGTGTGAGCTGAAAGTGAGGCCCATGTATAAGTTCTCCCATGAGGATTCCCTCATAAAAATCTGCAAGAAGAAGGGGTACATATACTCCTTGGAACACTCCATCAATAAGAACACTCTCCCCTGTGACAGTGTTGTAGGTCTTAGAAATAAGACTCCATGACTCCTCTCTTTTACATTCCATATAACAAAGTCATCCACCATCATGATACTATGTGAGAATATCTCCTTCCTACATGGAAGTCTCTCATGATCCTCCAATACTGAAGGGTAGCCTCCTTGCACCATGAATCTTCCTTTCTTCTCTTCAAAAATATCATGAAAAGTATGGGAAGAATTTTTCCCATACTCTCTCAAGTGAAACCATAGAAACAACAATTTTTGTTACTGCTTCATCTCTCCCTCATACAAACTTCCTTTGAACAAGAACACATTAGCAATACATGGAAGCAAGATACAATAAAAACAAGTTTTTAAGTGACAACCGGAGAGTGAATCTTGGTCCCTCTCATGGAACCAGCGCAGTGCACCCTTGGCCTGCATCAAAATAAGAATCAACAAGTGCTTTACCAGCCACTTTTTTGCTGCCATAGTCATATCATAAGATGAAAACAAGAAGTCACAATATGGTGTCATTGGTGCACACCAAGATACATATGGCTTCCCCCATAGCTCATCAAAAAGATAGCCAAGATCAATGCTACAAGTAGCTACAAGTACATCATCATATAACATGCAAGAAGAAATATTTCTTCTTGTTACATCATGCTGCTCAAATAAAGGAAAGAAGTAAAATACAAAACATGAAATGATACCTCCTCCATTATGTACTTGAGGTCTTGAGCTGAAATGGCTCAACTGAAAATTCTCCCTCACTCCCAATGAGTAGGAAGGTAACTGTGACATGCTCTCTATCACCATCCGGGCTATGTATCTCTCCATATGCTGATATATGTCATGCTAGATGCCCTCCCAAGTGAAATCCTCTATCAAATGGAAATATGCATCAAAGTGCATAGAAGAGAAGTCCTCATATGCTGCATGTAGCAGCTTCTCCTCGAGACTAGAAGATCTAGTCAAGAAGATCCTTCCATAGGAATAGATGACCACATCTCTCACCATGTATCTGTCATCTCCATACGGGTCATCAAGAATCATGCATGCACCAAGATTCTTGGAGTACTCTACCAAAAGTTGAGATCTCCAATAAAGATCAATCATCCTCAGTGATAGCACTGGTGATCTGGCATGTGAAGTTCCACTCATGCTGCTGCTTGCTACTTTGGCATCCCCCATGCCAAAGCTCTCCTCAAAACTCTTCACCTCTCCAAACTCCAAGAGTGGTGAACCCAAAGACAAGACATCTCTTATCAACTGAAGATTAGGTGGCCTCCCAAGTGGAATGCCTCCATGAAGTGAGACATAAATGTCAAGAGTAGACTGCATAGGTGATTGGGCAATCTTGCCCCTACTTCTACAATGAAAATCAGTCTGCCTCTTCCTTGCATTGGCTCTCTGAAATAGAGAAGGGTGTATGCCTCTCATCAACTAATGCTGCTTTTCCTCCTTTCCTCCTCCTTCCAGCTGCAATGCTGCACAATCATGCTGCTCACTGATTGTGCTTGGACCTCTATGTATGAGATCGTGGGGAAATTCTTGCAAAGATACAAGAATCCCTCCTGTGGGAGCATGTGCTCCTCCCTCCTCTGCATGAGGCACTAGATGTGCTCTAGATGTGACAACGCTATTTTCGTCTTCTCCATCCATGTGTGTAGGAAACATCTCATCAATTAGATCCCTTTGTGAAAAAGTGATCCCCATGCACTCTTGTTCAAGAATATGAATTGGAATTTTTGCTTTCGGCAATGTGTAATGCAATACATTAGCTCCTCTCATGGTTTTCTGAAATGGAGTTTCATCCATCACATGCAAGGGTTTTGTTTTCTCAAGTTTTCCTTGCTCATGTGTCTTAGGAATTTTTTCACCAAACCTCTCCATCAATGTTTTTATGAATCTTGAAAAAGAGAAAGTATTGGCATTCTTTAAGGAACAAGATTCAAAAATCCACCATGCATGAGCCTTACCTCTGAAATGCAGCACTGCAACTCTGATAGCTTCATCTCCGGAAATATGGTGTAGCTGCAAATAGGAGTTTAGCTCCTTCACCCAAGCTTCAACTGAACATGTAGGTGATCCAGCAAAATTAGATAGAATAAATCTATATGCATCCTGTTGCTGGCTCTTCTCCATATGGATCTTGCAAAACTCTTGGAACTCAGTATGATCTCTAAACCTCTCAGTTTGAGATTCATACTCCCGCAACAAATCACTAAGAGTCATTCTCTTAGGCATTCTTCCTCCTCCCATCCATCTCAGGATAGCTTTGGGAATTTGACTACGCTGTGCAGATGCATGCTCACACTCACCATGTTCAAATCTAGATTCAGCTCTAGATTCAATCTCCTTTGGAGATTTAATCTCCAATCTTATTTTCTTCAGCTCTCCTTGAAATCTCTTCATAGATTTTGGAAGAAGCTTTGTGAGCTTGTCTTCATTTCTCTCTACACATACTAAAGGTTTCTGGCTTTTGTCCATCTCTCCTTCTTCTGATAGTTGGATCTCACAGGATGACCCATAGATCATGCTCTGATACCACTGTAATGTTCCTTTTTCAGGAATTTCTGCAACAATGTCCTAGAGGACCCTATTGCAAAAATTCTTGAAAAAAGGAACATTACAATTACAATGCACCCTTGGGTAAGTGGCACACCATCATAATGTTTCTTAAACCAGTGTCCAGTACTCACCCTCCCAGACAGGAGTGAGTGTAGTAGCGCCTTAGCCTGAGGTAGTAAGCCGGTCACAAAGTAGACAACCATCTCCAAGCTGATGGTAACGTCTCTACCTTGTAGGACCATCACTCTCTGTTAGGAGAAATTTTAGTGGCTAATATTCGTAGGTGGGCTAATTTTCCATGCTTTTTCCAAAAAAAATATTTGCTATTTTTCATTTTTTTTAAATTGATTCACCCAAATTTCATAGTATAAAATTATTCTACCCCAAAAATAACCAAATTTTTAAATGTACTAATATAAAATGATTATAAAACTAAATATGTTTACTAAAATAACATAAAAAAATTACAATTTACATATTGGGGACTACTAGGATTTGCCAAGGTTTCTAAACTTTAAGATAAACGTCCATTCTTAAAAATTTCCCTCCTTTCTGTCTCCTGTAACAACATCAGACTAGGAAACACAACAGGCTATCCTGGGATCTCAGGATATTGTTCTCCAAGAACTTTAGTAAGCCCCACTATTCTAAGAGCCTCCATGCATTGGCATCCTGGGCCACAACAATGCACAGGCCAGGCCGATCATGGTCATGCCACAACATCATGTCACCAGAGAAAAACCAAATAAGTGACCACAAAACCAAAAAATGAAAAATTTTAAACAGTTTTTTTTGGCTCATCATCTTGCCTGTTTTCTACACAGGCGCGATGTTCATGCATCTGTATCAAGAATAGATGCACGGGTCATCATGGTAAAATATCCTTCCCTGCATGTTTCACGCGTGCGATCAAGGAAGAAAAGAGGCAGGTAATCCGTACAAACCTGATTTTTATGGACCCCCCCAGGAAAAACTAAAAAAGAAAAGAAATGCATGACATTTAGGGCCCTACCTGAAACTAACAACACAAATCTCAGCTACTTAGGTTGACTCAATGGAAGGAAAGGCTCAGCAACAATGGGTTCAACTATGACCACATACTCTCGAACAAAAAAAATGAATTGAAATGAGCCATATTGACCTATATATCACCCTTTTCTCATAATTTGACATATCATAATGGGAGCTCATAAAGCCCAATTTCAAAACTGCAAGAAACACAATGATCAACACCTCATCATGTCCAAAGTAGGCTTCACTCATCCACGCCTCAGAAAAAATATATTTTTTTCAGCTACGACAGGTACGCCCTCTATTATCTCTTTCCATTCAACATTATTTTCAATATGTTTGAATAGAAAAGATGCTTTCACTTGGGGTATCAGTTTCAGGTATTACAAGCTTGAGAAATTACCTATTTCCCGAGGCACTCAAAGTACAAGAGAAGGTATCATTATATCCCTAGCCTGATAGGCTCCCCAAGGAAGCTTTGCATATCATGAAATCATTTCTCCATAGAAATCAACCATATGTTCCAGTCAACTGACCATGTTTATCATCACCTCACCTTGCACATGATAAACATTCTTGTCGGTCAGTAGAGCCTCACCCTCCATGGTATCCATCTCTCAAGTAGACCATATGTAAAAAATCTAGAGCCATGGCCATAACATCCAATTCTGGGAAACACTTCATGTTAACTCATCCATAATAAATCAAGTAAATTTTTATCCATGTCACGATAAAACCTATTTCCTGGACTACCATCCTCATAAGCAGATCGAATACACACCACCACATCTCACATGTGGCCTACCACACCCCCATCAACATAGCCCATCTATGACACTCTTCATCCACTTCACCACCCTTGCACCGAGACCAAACAATGGGGCCCCCACCCTCAGAAAAAACACCCCCCTCACACCATAAGTGAGGAATAGTTTTCATGTTTATTGGGGTACCCATCTCCATTTTTGTACATCCAAACCCATTATATATTATTTTGGCAAGTGTACAATTTTTTTTTTAGGAGAAAACTCCCACCCATCCATCCACATTTCTCACTTGGGAGTTTTCCCTAATCATCCTTGGCCGCATATTCGCATTCTTTACCCAACCCCACCATGAATCTCATAACAACCACATAACCACCCTGGACGTCCTACTGACCCTAGGTATTTCCTCAAATTGTTATGACTTTCTCCACTTTCATTTACAAGCTCCGACCTTGGGCCTCTCAACTTCCATCATCAATGTTATCACTCGAAGATAATACAAGAAAAAGAAATTAGGAAATATCAAGAAGAAGGTACAGATAAGGATTTACAGGGAAGAAAGACATTACAGGATCTTAAAATTTAACATTTTCTAAGGTCAAACAGGCAAATTTATCAAGTCACGCACATAGAACACTGGCATTGAGCGGTCCACGTGAACTTTTCTTCAATACTAGTAGAGATCTTTGCGCCTATCCCTCAAAAATCCACGTGGTCCTGGGTATGCAAAAATTCATTATTTGGGACCACTTGGCACACTTGAAGAAGGACATTCACACTCAAGCCAACCAAGTACAACTGCCTTGGAGCCACCTTTAGACCTCAAGTGCAGCACACAATGGAATCAAGCCTCCCACTCTTGTGTCATCATTCACATTGTACCAAGAGGAGGGAGGGAAAATTTGAATTTTCCTATAAAAGAACACTATGAAAAGAAGGAAATGAGAACACATTGTTATGCTAGCCAGATTTCCCAAGAGCAAACCAACATTGTGTTGTCCAAGTAGCAAGGAGTGGAGGGATTCATTTTTTGGCCATCCAACATCTTAATCCAAGAGGATAAGTGCATCAATTGTCTATAATCCTACCACTCATCGAGGAGAGAGAGAGGCTTGCAAGAAGCTTAATGGAAGATACCTCCTTGCTTTGAATATTAGAGCTCCATAGCTCTAAGGATTCATTGCAAGTGTTTTACTGTCCTACCTCTTTTTAGCACCAGCAACTAATAAAAAGGGATGAGTTATCCATTGGTGTTATTAGTATGTTTGACTCGATATTGAGCTTGTATTTTACTTTTATTTGTTGTTTCTTGTTTCCTCCTCTATTGTAGCATGATATTTTTTATACTTAGTTTTCTACATGTTATGATGTTTCACTAACCATCTAAAAACTCATTTTTTCCTATTACATGCTTGTAGGAAAGCAACCTCCCTTACCAAGCACAATTCATTTCGTACACCCACGTGGAAAATGCACCACAATAAGATTGGTGACTCCAGTGCTTCTTCTTCTTAATCTAAGTGGTTGTTGTTTACAGGACCTCTATCCTGCCCAAAATTGTTGCAGGACCATTCCTTCTTTCCCTCAACTTCTCTCATTCACCCTCTGTGAGGAGATTTAGTTCAGAGAATAAGGAATTTTTGTGCATAGCAAACTCGTGTGCATTCAGCCCCGACAGATGCAGAGCCTTGCGTGCCCGTGTTAAAATAAGGCGCCCAGAATCCAGTGAGCCATTTTTTCACTGATTTTCCTCATTTTTAGCAATTTTAAAGTGACTATAAGCCCATAATAAATCTGCCATCACAATGTTCTAGGGTCCCTTGACTCATTAGGACATGTTTTTGGTTAAACTTTAGCTTAGCTATTACAGTGTTTTAATTTTAGTTTACTATTGCAAATATCACATAGTTTAATTAAAGGGCAAGAAAGTGGTTTTTAAATCCACACATGCTATCTGAATGAACTAGTTGCTGGTAATAGACACCAAACACATAGGATTAAGTAGCAGAAAGTAAGTGGCCCATACATCCACAAATCTTTAGCTAGCTTTTCATTTTTTCAAAATTTGTGCATTAGTTTAGTTTAAATTCTTGCATTACGATTCAGGACTATGATCAAAGTATCAGAAGAAGGCAAGTAATCTCTACCACCCTTTCACCTCTTGGTGAGCCTAGGTACACAGATGAAAGTTTTCTTGTAATACTTTGACATCTCCCTATAGTGCAACATTTAGTCTAACTAGGAAAAAGTGTAAGCGGTGCGTTATCCACACATTGTTTATTTTTTGAAAGGAACAATAACACATAGTGTAATTATGAAAGGAGTGTAAATGATCATTGCATATCCACATCTTATAAAATTTTGATTGTACATTTCATTACACACACAAAGCTTCAGTAAGTTAGGACCTTGGTCCTCTTCTTACGGTCGCTTCACCAAGGCACACCTTAAGAAAATTAAGACTCCTTAAAAATAACCATCAATTGAACTCACTAAATTCTCCCCACAAGGGCCACAAAATAAATTATAGTTAAGGTTAGGACCACTGGGGGTAGGCATCCAATAAGCCTCCATGGTAATTCTACATTCTTGAAGCATAAAACTTGACTATTTATGGAGCTTCAAATCCATCTATCTGCCCATGGAACAGAATTCCCGAGCACCACAAAGACTTGATTGAGAGGGGGTTAAGCTTAAGCTCAGTGCGTGTGGTACTATTTAGGGCTACCTGACCCATCTAGTGCTTGGTAGTGGTAGGTGAATACCAAGAATCTCAAGACTCGAACGCTTACGTGGGGCAATGATACCTTAGTGGCCAAATCTATGGCATCCTTCCCTATAGGTGATGGCATAGGCAGCACTAGATCCTCTTACCATTACCCTGGTCGATTTTTTGGCTGTTGGAAAGTGTTGTGAGCTATTTCAAGACATTGGCCTGAGTACCCATCAGAAGATATCTTCACAAGGCCCAGTTACATTTGAGAGTGTGAGGACGATTAGGTCTTCTAGGATTTTCGAGTATCATATGGGACACAACCAAAACCATATTTTTTTCTTGCTTGATCACATAGCATTAAACTAAAGAAAATTTTACCTTTCATTTTTTCTCTTTGTTTTATGTATGTGGTCATATTTCTCTTTGATAATAATCTCTCTCCTCTCAGAGAACTGAATAATATATCCAAATCAACTTAGTCGACACCATAATGGACCCAACAGGACCTTGTTGATAAAAATGTTTTTTGGACCTCTTCCCATTAGAGGGAAGAGTTCTAGGTCTTTCGCCATTTCGGCATAAAAGACGACACACTGCCGCCATTATTGGTTCATACTTTATTGGGGCATATTTATTTGGAAACCCCCAAGGGTCACCCAACACCACACCGGTGGAAACCCTGACAGGGTCACCACACACAACTCCTCCCACAACCCCCAGAGGGAAAAGGAGTGCTACCCCTCCAAGGGGTCAACAGAACACACAATAGGGTATGTTATAGGGTAATATCCCCCTGAAATCCCCCATACACAACCATATTCCTGTGTTTCCACAGTTCACAATGGCACTCAACAAAAAGATACCTTTCTTAGCATCATTAATCCTACTTGATCTAACAAAGCTAACAAATGATCCCATTTCTCACAATGCCAGTTGGCCCCCAATGCCCACAAAGCTCCCTTCGTACATTCCAAAATTCGAAGGGAAGCAACCGAAAGACCATGGAAATCATCTAATGACTTTCCACCTATGGTGTTTGTCCAATGATATTATCAATGATACTATTCGACTAAGACTATTTCAGTGCACCTTAACCGGACCCGCCGCGAAATGTTATGTTGAGAAGCCTTCTTCTTCACATGGAACCTTTTAGTGCCCTTGATACTGCGTTCCTCACATATTTCCAGTTACCCATCCACCATGATTCAAGAATTGAGTTACTGTCTCATTTAAGGCAAACACTAGCTATCTATATCTCAGACCATCTCCATGAATGGCAGTGATGTCAAAGTTTGTGCAAAGCCAAACTCGTTGATAGAGTTTTACTGGACCTATTCTTGAATACTCTCACAACAAATATTTCAAAACATGTGGCAACCCAAGGACCTAATTCCAGAAAGGATGCCATTATCAAAGCCCAACAATTCAAACTTATATATACCTAGTCAGGATACATTTACAACGTCCTGCCTAACACCCCGCATCTGCAAAATTACAAATAATTTACAAGCGCGTCAAATACTATAGATAGATTGATTGAGTCGTTGACCCAAGGTAACCTAGGTAGCAGTATCCAGTACCCAAGTTAGTCGTATGATCCTAACTAGAAAATCACGCAACTTGGCTACCACTAGAGTCATCCTGCACCTATGCAGAATATGACCAATAGGGTGTCGTCATATCATCATCAGCAGGGAGGATCATCCCCTCCCTCACAGGGGACACAGTACGCAGCTAGAAGTGCTAATAGAAGAGAACCCCCCAAGCAACCATATATCAACTAGGGACAGGCAAACCAATACTCCCCCTCCGCGGCACAAAACCTACCCCCGAAAAATAATGTGCCAGTTAACTTTGTGCAACCTTCTCAAGATCATCCACGCTAGTCTTATGACCAGGAGAATCGTAGTAATCCTCCTAGCGATTCAAGGAAAAGACCTAAAAATAAACAAAAGGGATATCATGTAGAAGGGAGAAGCAACCAACAACGTCCTCCGTGATCTCAGGCTGAGGGCAACCCCAACCGAAATCAAAAGCAAGGTCCAAATAAATCCCAAGGGAAGAACAAGAGGGCTAATTTGTAGAAAAACCATTCTTGTGCTATTTGTGGTGAGTTGGACATTACACTCATCACTGTCTCGAAATCCCTGAGCTAAATAAACTTGAGGGTAACCATGGACAAGGGGGTCCTACACAATAAATTGTTGTAATTCAAGAGCCCTTCCCCCACCAAGGGGTGGTTAGTACACAACAAGAAAAACCACCCCCAAATGATTCCAGAAACAATAGACACAAAATCTATATGACTGGCGAGGAAATGTTCTTTTAGACAAGCAATTGAAGCTACGATGCCCCATAGACACCAACTTGTCAGGGGCCAGCATGAATGCACCTACCGCACCGTTGAATATATCCAAAATACCTATTGAACCCCTACCAAATATGGCTAAGATTCCAACAAGGCGAGTGGGACACCACTCTAAAGTGGCCCATAACTACATCATTTTCAATGATTTAGCATAATCTCCTGCTACCATGTCAACTTTAGAGGTCCTGCAATCTTGTACAAAGCAACGGAAAGCCTTACTTTCCGCGTTAGGTGCCATCGACTCTACCAATTTGCACCTAATGGCTTTTGATTTAGACAAAGAAACCCCCAGTATTCCTTCATTGCTCACCTTTCAGATATCGGTGTGAGTCCAAAACATCAATATACATTGATGTATCATCGACGAGGGTGCATCTACATGCATAATGTCAAAAAGTGTTTGGAAGAATTTGGGATCCCCTGAACTGAAGCCATTTGACATCACGCTCAAAGCATATGACTGATGCCCTTCTGCTCCCATCGGTCTCTATAAGGATGTTTGTGTGAGCTTGGCTAACAAACAGTACTCATAGATATTGAGGTCTTGGACGCTCAGCTTAACTACAATATACTCAATGGGCAGAGTTATATGTATTCTATGTCTACCATAGAATCCTCTATTTATCAAGTGATGATGTTCCCCCATGAGGATCGAATCATCACCATCGATCAATTGACATACCATGAAAAACAACCCATGACAATCGTCGATGTCATCCTACCCTATGTAGACACACCTATAGGGTCGCTCATGCGGTACCAAGAATATGGCCCCAGCCAGTTCAAACCATAATCAATCCTCAGATCATTCCTATGTGATACCCTTGTCATGCCAGAAGAAATGTCGGATGTCACAGGGTCCTTGGTGTGCATGATGTTATCATCAAACAATGAAAATAACCTGGAGATGGAGACTTGTAGTACGGAAACCGATGCCTCAAATATGGCATTCCTACCCTACACCATCGCCAACACCCCCTTATTATATCCCCCAACCGGTTTTGTGTCAAAACAAGTCATGGAAACTATCACATCGCCAAAGGTGGCTTTCACCATATCGGTTTGGTACTTGGTTTGCCCAGAAATGCTAGGAATCCCTAGCATCACTTCTATGGGGTTAGTCCCTATCACCCCTCAAGATGAACCAATGGTTAAAAAGACTCTCGTAGTAACTATGGCTACAACAACCAAGAAACCCAAGAAAAAGGGGAAGAAAATAGAAAACCTCAGCATATCTAGGGCATCACAACCTTGTGCATTATCCAATATCATAGGCCATCGTAGTAACATTTTCCCAGAATAATATGAGTTAAAACCTCTCCTAAGATCTAAAAGGAATGTCGTGGCCCAACGCTCCCATAAAAATGAACACGCCACCAAAAATAAGGGAAATCATTGCACACTAACCATGCGTGTGCCCTCTACGATCACTATGGGCATTACAATCATCATTGCCTAGAGATGCCACAACATAGGGATGCTTTACACACCCTAGAGAAATCATACCAAGAGGACCCACCATGCAAATATATGGGGAAGAACCTTGAGACATATTGTACGTAGAAGAGGCAAGGAAGTCACCTAAGAGACCTCAGTTTCACCCCCCACCTCCCATCCAAATCTGTGCACTATGTGATGAGCGAAATCATTTCATCGCTGACTACGCAACCTTGGAGTTGTTTCAAATATGGTATCTTGTTAACCCCGTATACTACGACGGCCTTCGGGTAGTCCAGTATTCATGTCGGGTATGTTCTGAAGACCACCATTTTCGTCATTTCCAAAATATACCCCGATTCTGGTCGACATTAAACAACCTATGCATGGCCATAATGCAACTCTCCCTAGTAAATGGATCAGATATGGAATCCATTGAAAGCTTGACAACACAAGAGGAAGTGATATCCAAGTCCATTCTCTTCATGTCAGCAAACAAATGGCCAGTCAAGGGGCACCTGGTCACCCCCAACTGCCCACCATGGGTAATACCAACTTGCGCATGATGGATAGCACGCAACCATTTCATTGCCCAATTCCCAGACCTTGAAGCGCTCAGTAGATGGTATCTAATAACTTCCAAAACCCGAAGGGAAGATAATACCAATGAAGACAACCTTGTTTGGTCTCCCAAGGCAACCATTAGTCTCAACACTATACCTATATCTACCAAGTGCGTCCATTAATAGACATAATTCACTCATTAGAGACACACCAATGGGATATAATCACGTTAATAGACATAATTCGCTCATTAGAGACACACCAATGGGATATAATCACTCTAGAGCCAAGAGAACCCAATGCAAGTTAACCTACGCCCTACTAATACCAAATCATTGGGAGAGCCAAATCAACGCACCACCCTAAGGCCAAAATCCAGCCTAGGACGACATGTGGGCTATGCAATAGAATCAACCACCAGGTCAATCAGTGTAAGGAACTGAAGCACCTCATGAACAACTTTCACATGGTCTCCCCCATCTGCTCACAATTCCACTATACGATGAATTCTGAGTACCTCCCAAGGCTACGAGTGGCAAGTTCAGCATTAAGTCTAAACTCCTCAAAAGATCTAGACCTCCCTAAACCAAAAATAGAGGTGGAAATAGTGGAATCATTCCCTTACGCCTGAACCTTTCCGAACATCCACTTCAAGGATAAAGAGTAGCGTTGGTTCTCATATCATCTACTAGGTAACTACCATGATACCATGCACCATTTGTATGGGTCGTAACCATGAAACAGACTCATTCCCATTAATAAAAACATTTAGGAACCTCTTCACCGAGCATAATTTCCAAATCCAGGAAAGTCCAAGTACTCATAGTATGCCTCATGAGGAACCTATAATTTCTCTCATGCAAGCTACCAAAATGGAAATTACTCCCCCACCCAACGTCGACGACACACAACATCACATACGATTCATCTCATCATGCATAGGAACCATGACTCATGATGTCTCCTCATACGACATTGATGTCGAGGCCGCTTCAACTACAAGAGTAGTTGTACCAAAGACGGTGCAAACCATATCTATCTGCACTCTGTCGACCATGTCTAGTTTCATCGCATCAACTATGAAGTGTTATTCATGTCTTTCGACCATATTCGGTAGGACAAAAACACCTCCTCATGACCTTATGAAAACCCAATCCCCATTAGGATCCTTGATTCACTCAGACAAGGATATTATGTTGGCCATGACGGAACGCGATTATCCGTGGGATGTAAGGCATCATCGCTCATTTTTTCTTCCTGATTTTTTCTTTGGCCCTAACAACCCAAGAAACCAAGAGATATACATGATCGAATCAAAATATTTCCTTCCATTTGGAAAAGTTGATTTGTTTAAAAATCCCATTTTGACACTCGATGCATTCAAAGAAGGGAACATGTCCAACATTTCTCCAACCATCAAGGTTAATATTTCTAGAAACCCTGAAAATCCTGAAGAAATCTTGCTGGGGGTGGCATTTTCCCCAAACGAAGTAATCTCTTATACAAACTTGTTGCAATAATATAGAGACACCTTTGCATTGGATTACTCAAAAATTCCAGGGCTTAGTCCCGCTATAGTAGAGCACCATATTGAAACCTGGCCTAACATACCACTGGTACGCAAGAAACATTGTCAATTGCACCCATCTAAGGCAGAAGCAATCAAGCAAGAAATAGATAAGCTTCATAAAGACAAGTTTATCTATCCCATAGCTTACACATCATGGATTTACAACCCTATTTTTGTCATGAAAAAACAAGGCACCATTCGAGTTTGTACTGATTTCCGAGATTTAAACAAATCTTGTACAAAGGACAGCTACCCTAAACCATTGATTGACCAAGTCATCGATGCATGTGCTGGGAAAGAGGCCAGATCCTTCGTGGATGAACTCTTAGGGTATAACCAAATTCAAATCTGGCATATTGACTGGTACAAGACTTCCTTCACCACCCTGTGGGCCATATTCGCATACTGATTTATGCCATTTGGTCTTTAAAACACTGGATCCACCTTTTAGCAGGTCATGATATATCTTTTATGACCTAGCCCACCTTATCTTCTCTTACTTGGATAACCTCATTGTTCGGTCCAAGAAGTAGAGCGATCTCTAGGAGATTTACGGTTGGTATTCCAAATATGTCGACAATATAACCTATGCTTGAACCCCCTCAAGAACGTCTTATGCGTTAGCACAGGTCAACTGTTAGGTTTCATAGTATCACAACAAGGGAAAAAAGTAGACCCCCTCAAGGTCCAAGCCGTCAAAGAGGTTCCACCACCTCGAACCCTCAAGAAACTCCAAAGCTTATAGGGAAAAGCCAATTTTCTGAGACACTTCATCCCAGTTTATGACACTTGCACGTAGGGATTCCTATGCCTTCTTCATTAGGATATCCCATTCAAATTGGATGATCAAGTCCAAAAAAATTTAAGGCACTGAAGGATGCATTATTTTCAGCCCCATTGATCATCCCACCAAACTATGACAAAGATTACACCCTATATTTGTCAACGTCAGAAACCGCTCTAGTTGATGTGTTAATCCAGGAGGGCCCCAATGGTAAAGAACATGTAATTTATTATGTCATTAAAAAATTATCAGGCCCCGCCTTAAGGTATGAAACTGAGGATAAAACTTCCCTAGCATTAATACACGCAGTCCAAAAACTTCGGCACTACATTATCTTAAGGACTACAATAGTCGTAGCATTTTTCAATCCCATGACATACCTGTTGACTCGTCGTTTGATGAACCAAAAATAGACTTGCTGTATATTCTACTACAAGAGTTCGAATTACATTTAAGCTCCCCCAAAAAGAAAGAAAGCATTGATCTTAGCTAATTTCATCACTCACCTCCCAAGTCAGACCAAAGGATCCCTAGTCAATGACTCCCTACCAGATGCACACCTCTTTATGATGACAACCGACGATCCTTGGTACAATGATATCCTCCTATTTTTACAATTTTAAAAGTTCAATCCAAAGCTCACACATGACAACCAAAGGTGAAGACGCCATCAGGCCCCCTGATACCTCCTCATGGGAGACATCCTTTATTGGTGAGGCATCGACACAATCCTATGTAGATGCCTCACTCACGATCAAGATGAGCAAGTCCTTAATGACTGTCATAGTGGATCTTGCAGTGGCCACCTCTATGGAATGACTACTGCCCAAAGAGTTCTACAATAAGGATAATTTTGGCCCACATTATTTTGTGAATGCATCACAACAGTCAAAATATGTGAGTGATGCCAACGCTTTGCTCATAAGGCATGAGCACCTCCTGCTCCTATACACCTGGTCATTGTAGCCAATACCTTCTCCAAATGGGGGATCGAATTCATGACTTGCAACCTCACGTCATCCAACAACCAAAAATACATCATAGTTGTTGTCAAGTATTTCACCAAATGGGCCAAAGCCATGGCCACATATGACAACATGACAGAAACCACGACACGATTTCTGTTCAACCATGTCACCGCTCGATTCGGTTTTCCGAAAGAGTTAGTATCCTCCCATGGAAAGCACTTCGAAAATGAAGTATTCCAAGAGCTGCCTCACCACCTAGGATTCACACACCAATTCACATCACCATACTATCCTTAGTCCAATGGGAAGGTAGAAGCTATCAACAATGTGCTCAGAACAATGTTACAACGTATGGTGAATAACCATAAGACAAACTGGCACCACATGGTTTTTTCCGTCCTATGGGCATACCATATGACAGTGAAAAAATCAATAGGATTCACACCCTTCCAGTTAGTATAAAGGGTCAAAGCCATGATTTCGATCGAGTACAAAATCCCCAACTTACGCGGTGCCATAGAACTCCCTGATGATACCCAATCTCTAGAGAAATGATTGGTACAGTTAGAAATCATCGATGAAAATTGACGATAGTCACTCCAACACAACAAGGCCCATAAATAACGGGTAAAATCATTGTTTTATCATAGCATCACCCCTCACTCATTTACGGAGGGAGAGTAATTCCCTGCTATGATGTTGCAAAAGAGGCCCTAGGACCCGAGAAGTTTGAAACGGTATGGAAAGGTCCCTACTATTGGAGTTCCCATGTTTTGGCAAGTTTGGCAATACCAAAAGATGAGACAACATCAGAACCACTTTTAGACCATAGGATCTAGCCCTCCTGGGTCTAGAGAGGGATCTATCTATAAAGGTAAAGGTATATGTCTTTGAAGCTTGTTTTGAAAATATTAGGCTAGTTATAAGGCACAAGGTTTGTTTTGTTTTGTTTGTTTGTTTAGTTGTTGGGAAACGTGAATGAAGGGTTCAATACAAGACAAAGGGTGATAAAAGAGGATTTTATGCAAAGGAGAGGTAATTTAGAGAACACTCAAGACCATTGGGAAATGGAGTCATGAAAGGGTTTACTTGCTATTCGATATTCAAGGCTTTCAATTGGGCTAGTCATCTAAAACAGTGGATCTTTAAAGATGATAGTGTAGTATGAAATGGTAAGGAATGAAGGGAAAAAACAAGAAAACCTCCAAGGTGACCACTTAGGAACCAGATCTAGGGACAGGACATGCCATTAAGCACCTATGATCCAACTCCTAAAGGTTAACTCTTCAGACAAAGGAAACATTAAAGATTTAAACACAAAGATGAAGGCCTGAGATCAGAGAAAGGCTTTGAACTTTCAATGCTTTGACATCCAACTTAAGGGAACTTAGAAAGGTTCAATTGATTGAAAAGGACCCTAGTGAGATAGAATCAACATTCTAAACTCCCAGTATCCCAATTCTTTCAATTAAATCTAGACAAGAACATCTAAGAACAAATTCGTAAATTCATACATCAGTTAGCAGTGAATGACAACTACTACACTGGTTAAATTATCTTGAATTAGTTCTTAGATAACACAATCAGTAGAAAACATCAAAGGTAAGGAGAGAAAAATAATTAGGGTACCATGCAAGGGTATATCCTAAGCCAGATTTCTGATGCTTACCAGAGAAATGAAATGTAATGAATTACAGAAGGAAAACATAGACAACGGCAGAAAACATCACTGCTGCTTTAAATCAGGATCCAAAGAAATGTGCTTGTCATATTAAAGAGCAACACTAGTCATGTAAAACATTTTCCAACAGCTTTATATTCAGTCTAAAATCATCTTCCTCAGCCTATCTTACAACTTTACACAAAGAAATATATCTCAAGAGAAACAACTTACAATTCACAGATATCCGATCAACAACCAACAACAACGTTTTCTCATGAGTTTTATATCAGAAAGAGAGGAAGTGGAGTTAGATGAAACACTAAATGAAACATTAAAATAGAGTAGAAGAAGAGGGATTGAGGCCCATTCTGTCTTAATATCTATGCATTGATTTTTGGCACTCTTTGGATGAAAGAGTGGTCTTCGACAGGCTGATATTTACTCCAGGTATGTCCTTTGATGTACTTCCGGCTGTAGTACTCTATAGTACTCTAGTGAATAAAAAAAAAAGGCAGATAAATGACTTCAGGTCTTCCATACTACACAACAAATGCTTTGGTAGCATTAGGACTTCTGTCAGGGTGGAAATCTTCTCAGGAACATGATGTAGAATAAAAACAGTATGGGTACTTTGTCCTTTCTTGGGAGGGAAACTTATGTTGATGTGAAGCACTGATAATATTGTTTTCTGTGCGTTAGGCCTCTTTAGGCCTTCTATATTAATCATGAGGTCTTCAATCTGGTACATTTTCCTTTAAATCATTGAATTAAGGCTTAAGATCTTCAAAAACATGCTTAAAAACTCTTAATTTTTCACTGATACTCTTTGCCGCTTCTTTGACTGTCTTTGTCTGTGAAAATTGAGCTTTAATGGCGCTGGAGGATTTTACAGAGTTAAACACTATTATTTTAATTAAAATTTCGTTCTAACACCATTCCCAGGCATTTCTCTGTAATCTTAGGCTCTAGAAATGCTTCCTCTACACTACTGTGTCACTAACAGTGACTGTGTAGGACAGAATGGTTTTCACTGTCTATATTCCTTGTAAAATACACAAGAATGTTAAGAAATCCATGGAAGAAGGGGGTTAAATGCTGTGGAGGATTGTGGAAATGGCAGTGCAACAATGATGTATGCAGTGGATGCAGTGAAAAATGGATGAGAAATGCAGTGAAACTGTGAAAAAATTATCAGAGGAAGGTTTGGTGGAAAAATGGACGTGGACCATTCGATCAGATTTGGAGGCAATGATCGACGGTGGAGATTAACCAATGGAATGACCTTTATAAGGTTGGGAGAAATGAAATAAAATTTAATGTGAAACATTTAAGTTCTAATGTGAGCAGGAAAACAAATTTTTTAATGCAAAACATAAAGTTTGGACCTTTGAACGAAATACAAAGGAATGCATGGAAAACATATGAAATGGACTTTAGATGGTGGGACCTGGTCATGGGCGGAGGGAGATTTAATATGGACCATCATATCTCAGGAGGAGATCAATGGTTGAGATGACATGATGAATTTTTTTGGTCGCACGATGAAAAACAATGAATGGAACACAAGATGCATTGTGGGTCGTTGATCTATACAGATCAATGGTCGAGATCTATAGATGGAATTTTGGAGGCAGGAAGTGGGGAAGTGGTTTTTCTGAAGAAACAACTATTTTCACGCGGAAAAAGGTGGGTAAGGTAGTTTTAACTTTTCGAATGCGATATAGGTCTCCGGCTGACATGTGGCGAAACAAAACTGCCCATATCGCGTAAATTCTAACTGTTAAAGCCCAGACACGAAATATGCACAATATTGATGCTGGTCGTTGGATCTGGGCCCATGAGATCTGATGGAGGGAGATGGAGTGCGATACGAGGAGATGTGTGGACAGTAAGATGGGGGCTAATCAAAGGTGGTTTTATTGTGGACCGTCCGATTAGTGTGATGGACGGATGAGATCTGTAGAGGAGAAACACATGCGGAGGATTTGGTTAGTGGTCAGGAGTAATCATGGTTGTTGGATCCAGGGGATTGGACAAAGAATATTTAACGATGAGGAGGAGGTAAATGGGCCATATGAATGAGTGGGAGTGATCCTGACCATCGTATCAAAAGGAATGAATGGTCAGGATCTAATTGGAAGCTGAGGAGGCAGGGGTCAAATCTCCGATGGGCTCATGAAGCAATTGGCTTTGAACCGTTGGATTGGCTGCAGATCAATGGTTGCGATTAGATCGTAGGGTGACCAATCGGGGATGCTAGGCAGAGCAAGAAGAAATCTGGGCCGTAGGATCAGAATGGATGGATGGCTCAGATTCAATCGGGGATCGGCGAATCGGGGCATCGGAGAGTGGCACATTTTAAAATTTCCGATTGGCGATGAGCGCGGCACTGCGATGGCCGTTGGATTTAACTATGAATCAACGGTGGAGATCATCATCGAGGGGTTTACAAAGAAATTTTAGTGGGCATGATGAAGTGGGCGAGGGGTGTTAGATCTATTCAGATCAACAGCTGGTAATGCTCCAAAAGCCGACAGAACAAATACACCTCACATCAGGGATTTTCTCCTTAACAAAGAAAATGCGCTATCGAACACCTTTCGATTCCGATTAGTACCCTTTGACTTAGTGCTTGGTCTTATCACTGGGCTTTATGGAGGGGAAGTGTTTAAGTGGCTGGGAGAAAAGGGGTTAAGCTTGTTATATGTAAAATGGATGATTTTGGCCTAAAAATAGACTTTTTAAGGCTGAACAGAGGCTTTCGGTAGAGGGAAAAATGGATTTTTAAGCCAAACAAAGGGTGTTTGTGAGGTTAAAAGGGGAGATGGGATGATTTAGTAGGCTTGGGAGGGGATTTTGGGGTTAAAGGGAAAACTTTGAAAAGTGGAAAAAAGGGTAAAAATTGGAAATTTGTAGGGATACAAGGGGCAAATAGAGGCTTTTCTGAGCATAATTGTTTTCACAGATAGTGAGGCTTTTTTGGATGGAAACAATAGTGAAGATATTATTAAAGGCAAGGGCACAAAGAGGCTTCAAGGATGAGAGATTTTCAGAGGAAATGTATCTCTTGAAGGCTCAGAAAAATATTTAGCCACCTATTTGCTCGACAAAAAATTCATAGGTGGCTAACAGTGGCTCCACATGGGGATGGCATCTTCTTGAAGGTGTCAAGAATTCAGAAAATTAATCTTTGGAGAAGGCCAAATGCCCGATCCTTGAACCATATTTCTTCTTTGATTCAGCTATTATAAGCATGATGGATATTAATTAGCAAAAAAAATTCCCGAAACAATCTACCTACCCATCCTACAGTCCTAACATTTTTCTTCAAGGTGCATTTGAATTTGCAAACCTTCTTCATCATTTTTATTGAAAGCAGAAAGAAAACTAGTCTAATTCTACCCTTATTCCTCCATGAGACTAGATTAAACTGTTGGCCTCATAGCTTCTCTACCTAGTCTAATATATGCTAGGATTAAACTGTCTAGCATATTTCTTTCTCTACATTCTACAACAGAAATTTAAAAACAGTCAAACTAGGATTAGATAGTCTGGTTTGCTGTGGATACATGGCATAAAGACAGCGGTACATGAACTGAAATTGCAGAAAATTGGAAAAAAAATCTTGAAGGCTTGAAATCTTGAAACTTTGAAGCATCCTTCTTCTCTTTGTGACTCAAGTTTTGAGCTTGTTAGAGTCACTTTCTTCTTCATTTCAGCTTTGGTTTTGGGCTTGTTAGAGCTGATTCTTATTTCTTGTTTGCTGGTTCAGATTTTGAGCATATTAGACTAGTTTCTTTTACTTCCTTTGGCTCAGGTTTTGATCATGTTAGAGCCAATATTTTTCACTTCAGAGGTTCAAGTTTTGAGGATGTCTGAACCTCTCTTTCTCTCTTTTTTGGAACATTTTCTCTTTTTCTATGAAAACAAAACACATCAATGGTATTTATAATGGAAATGAAAACTGTAAATTGGAAATTAGCAGTAGTAATGCTTGAGCATCCTGCCATTGACAGGACCCCCAAAAAAATCTGTACCATCTAGCTCTTGCAGAAAAAAGGTATTTGGACCAATAGTGGATTGGATGATATATGGACCCTGCCACAAATTGTCAAATTTTCCATGCTTTCCTTTTTCTTCTCTCTGAGAGTCCCACTTTAAAACTTTATCTCCAATTTTGAAGTCACCAGCTTTTGTTCTTTTATCAAACAACTTCTTTATATTTTCCTGCACTTTCAGAGCTCTGTTATAGACCTCTTCTCTTGTTTCTTGGAGATGGATTGTTTGATTTATCTTCCTTACCATGCTATTCTCTTCTGTCTGAATCTCTTGGACTAGTTTAATCACTGGTACCCCTAGGTTGGTAGGGAACACTGCCTCTGTTCCATAAACAAGCTGATATGGTGACATGCCGATGGATTTATTTGTTGTTAGTCTGTCATCCCACAAAGCATGCACTAACTTTTTATGCCATGATTTCTTATTCTCTTCGATAAGCTTCTTGATGATGGTCACCAAGCTCTTGTTTGATGATTCAGCTAACCCATTACCTTGTGGGTAATAAGCGGTTGAATGACCAAGTGCTATCTGATACCTGTGACAAAAATCAATCATTTTCTTGGATCCAAAAGCAGCACCGTTATCAGTGATTATCTTTCTTGGGTAGCCAAATCTAGAGAGGATGTGGTCTTCTAGGAACTTAATGATAACAAAATCTGTGGCATTCCTAGAAGGTATGGCCTCTATCCATTTTGTGAAGTAGTCTGTGGCTGTAAGGATCCACTTGTGTTGTGCAAAAGAAGTAGGGTGTATTTCTCCTATGAAATCTAGGCCCCATTGTTGAAAGGGAGCCTCAAAAGTAATGGGTTGTAATGGTAAAGGGAGGAGCTTTCTTTTGCGCTAAAAAATCTGGCACTTATGGCATGCAAATATCATTTTGTGGATGTCATTGAAAAGTGTAGGCCAGTAATAGCCAGCTTTGAGGTATTTTGTTAGCAGTGGCTTTCTAGATTAAATGGTCTCCACACTCTCCTGCATGGAACTCCTGTTTGATCCTCTCTGCTTCAGTTTCAGGCAAAAATTTAAGCAATAGACCATTTGCACTTTTCCAGTATAAACATTCGTTCAGTATGCAATAGTTTTGGGCTTTTAACTTTAGGAATCTGGCCTTAGTCTTTGATAAATTAGGAGGGGCATTGAGGTTTTCGAGTACATACAGGATATCAGAATACCAAGGAGAGTTTTGAAATTGCTCTTCAATAGTAGGATCAGGAAATCCTTCCTGCTCATCCAGGGCATCTACCATGTTTATGTCAAGGGCTTGTAGGTTAGATTTAGCCATTAGTTGAGCTAAGCCCTAACCTTTGATCAGTTTTGTGGGTTTTATTTCTAGTTCATACTCCAATATTACGGAAATCCATTTGCCCCTCTTTCCATCAGGGTCTTGGGACAAAATGTTTTTAACCACTATGCTAGGCACGTAGGCAATGATGTGAGAATGCAGCATATACACCCTAAATTCTTTCAAGGCCTTTACCAAGGCATAGGCCTATTTTTTCATTATATTATATTTTAAGGGTTCATCCCTCAGAGCCTTGCTGAAGAAAGAAATAGGCTATTCCATTCCCTATGAATTTTTCTACAGCAGAACTGCAACCATTGTATGCTCGGAGGCAAAGAAAAATATCAAGAAATCTTTTGAGAAATCTGGGCTAATTAGGATAGGTGCCCGGGTGAGTGCAAGTTTAACTAATTCAAAATATTTTTTAGCCTCTATAGTCCACTTAACCCCTACACCCTTTTTCAGCATGTTTTTCATATTCCTGAGGTGCTCAGCTAAGTTGGGAATAAACCTCCTTAAGAAGTTAATTTTCCCAATAAAGGACTATAACTCTTTTATGTTTCTCGGGTGACTGATCTGAAGTATTCCCTCAACTTGTTGCGGGTCTATTTTAATTCCCTTCTCCAATATAATATGGCCAAGAAGATTAACTTCTTGAAGCCTGAATACAGTCTTCTTGGGATTTAAAGACAGACCGAACCTTCAACATTTTTCAAAAACTCTTCTCAGATGTTTTAGGTGCTCCTCATCAGTCTTGGAATAGACTATTATGTCATCCAGATAGATGACAATGAAGAGCTCTATTGCCTCCGAAAAGGCTATGTCCATTGCTCGTTGGAAGGTCACACCAGCGTTCATTAGTCCAAAATGAATTTTTACGTACGTAAAAGTGCCCCATGGAGTGGTGAATGCTGTATTGAGTTGGTCTTCTGGGAGTACTAAAACTTGGTTGTAGCCTGAAAAACCGTCTAACAGGGAGATCCTTTTTGAGCCCACTACCCTCTGTAGGATGTGTTCCATCTTTGGTAAAGGGTAATTGTCTTTAAGTGAGGCTCTGTTAAGGTTCCTGAAATCAATGCACTGTCTGATCTCACCTGTCTTCTTTCTCACAGCTACAAGGTTGGAGACCCAATTAGAAAACCTCACAGGCACTATAATTCCTGCCTCATACATCTTCTTGATTTCCTTTTCGACTAGAGGCAGTTGTTTTGGGTTAATTATGCGAAGTTTTTGTCTGAAGGGTTTTTGGTTTTCTTTCAAAGGTATTTTGTGCTGTATGATGTTTGTATCATAGGCCTTTAAGTCCTCGTAGCTCCAGGCAAACACATCGATGAATTCTTTAAATAAGTCGATATATCTCTTTTTTATGTCTGCGGGCAAGGACTTAGCCAATTTAATCATCTTAGGCTTATCCTCAGTGCCTATGTTGCATTCTTTGACGTCAGAGTCTGAGTGTTCTATAGTGGGTTTCTTCGCTACGTCATCAAAATAAAAAAGGTCCTCTAAAGGTGCCAGTCCTCTGGGTATATTCTTGTCTTTCGATTGCAGCACCTCTATTTCCTCTTTTCTTGCGTTCTTATATTATTCGGTTTGATTTCCAAGTTGTTCAGTTAAAGCATTTATTTCTATGTTATGAGGTGATTTTTCTTCATCGGGGGGCTCTTCACTCAAGCAGCTTTCATCAGATTTAGAGTCTGAATCAGAGAATTCAAACTCATTCCTGCCAATCAGGAAATCCTCTATCTGCTTGTCGCCCTCAAAGACCTGCCAATATTTCTCGTTATCAGGCACTGCAGGTCTGCATTTTGTCTGAATGATGATTTTTTTGTCATTAGGAGACTTATGATATGAACTAGCTATGCAGGCTAATCCATTCGCAATTATGTTCTGACTCCTAGGAACAAACACCAGTTCATATTCTACAAAGGTTTTCAATAAATCCATAGCATCATTCCTGTATGTTCTCAATCTAGGGTGTTTAGCTGTATACTGTCCATCCACTTATTTTATGATCAATTCAGAGTCTCCGTGTACAACTATCCTTCGGGCTCCAAGTTTTCTCAATAGATTCAAGCCTAGGATGAGAGCCTCATACTTTGCGATATTGTTTGTACATTTGAAGTTCAGATTGAAGGCATGACTCTTAGCATAGTCACTCTCAGTGTTATGTAACCACACTCTCGCTCCTGCAGTATTTCTAGTGCAAGACCCATCGAAATTCATTCTCCATAAGGGACTGTTTTCATGTTTATCGTCATTTTCTTCCCTAACGTTGGTTTCACTATTATGCTGTAATATGGGGTCTACATCGTGGTGTGGAGGGTTTTGTTCTTCATGATGTGTATGGGGTTCAGAGAGATGACCAATCAGCTGTTTGTAGTCTTGTTCTTGCTCACCCTGAGTTTCAGATTTAGCACACTGTCCAAAGGTTTCCTCTTCGTTTTCCTCTAAGTCTAGAGTGGCCATTATGTTAAAATCTATGGGCTCTACCCTATTGTTTGCATCTCTGTCTTCTGGCTCGTCCATGGATTCATCGTTTCAAAGGATAAAGGAGTCCAGATCTGTGTGTACAGAGTATAGAGGTGAATTTTCAGGCTTTTCAGGGCTGCTAACCATGAACTTCATTTGTGCCTCTCTATACAGTCTCCTAAGCTGGCTAAAGACAAGGATTGTGGCATATGACCCATCCATTTGCATTGTACCTTGTAGCTTGGATCCCCATGACCTTGATAGTAACATGCCATACTTAGGCGGCACATCTACCAATACTGCATCCATAACCATACATTTTGCTGGAATCTGGGTCAGGTTCACACACAGATATTTGATTAGGCCAAGGCATTTTACTCTGCTAGAGTCAAATGAATATAAATAATTATAAGGATGGGTTATCTCTAGGCCTAACCTCTCCATAACTACCTTAGGAATTAGGTTGTTTGATGCCCCAGAGTCATGCATTGCGTTGTGAAGGATCTTGTCATGGATATTGAGGCTGATATAAAAAGGAGGTACCACCCCTTCCTAAAACTTCCCTTCTATATTTGGACCAAAAAGAAGGGCTGGTTGATCATCACTTAGATTGACAGTATCACTGTTTTCACTAAGATTTAAAGCTTTCAAAATTTGGCCTTTATATACATCCTGAGTGGCTAGCTGAGAGAGTGGGACAGAGATTTTAATTTTAGCAATCTCACTCTCCAAATTGAAGGGAGACTGACTCTTTGTAAGACTCAACTCTATTTTGTTAGCCACTACTTTAGTGGCAGAATCAGTGTGCTGATTCTCACTATATACAGTGCTTGTAGTTGTTTTATCAAGAGTATTAGCTGCAATGCTAGTGCTGCTAGTTTGTTGACTTTTTTTATCAGTATTTTGGCTGTCTTTTTCTTTGTTTTTCCCAGAACTCTCAGCTGTAGATTTGCTACTTTCAGCAGTTACCTTAGGAGTTTTCTCAGGCCTTTTCTTAATGGTAATCTCAGAAGCTTTTGGTTTGGAATTGTCTAAGCTATTTTTGCTTCTAAGCTCATACTTTTCTATGACCTGCATGATGGCATTTTCAAATCCTAACCTATAATCCTCAGATTCTAACCTTTCCTCATCCCAATGTGAGTGTGAGGTCTTATCTTCTTCTGTGGAATAGTTGTGGATTGAGTTGTCTATTTCAAACATGTTTACTGTGGTTCCCTCAGACTCTTCTATTATCCCCTCATCTTCATCAAGGAAGTTCTCTTGAAATGGGGGTATGACTTGCTGATCGGAGTCTCTCTATCTGTTTGAAGGGGTGTTTCTCCTAAAGTTCTGGTTCTGGTTATGATTTTGGTTTCTGTTCTGATTACTAATTGTGATAACCATTTTTTCCATCATTTTCTCTAGCCTTTCCACGTTTTTGGCTAGACTGTCATACTTGGGATCAGATGTGGAAGCTGCAGTGTCATCCCTATATGTTACCCTTTTCTCAGCCCTCATTCTGGCTTTCTTCTCAATCAGGTTAGCCTCTACACTCACTGCTCCTTTTTGCATATCTTCCAATGTGTTTTAATCTCTCTCCCTAAGCAGGTAGGCCATGTCAGCATCAAATCCTTTAGGATATTTCACTAAATCCATACCTTGGGGAGGTTTCATATATGGAGGAAGAGCGTTGTAAACACTCTTAAACCTTGTAGAATAGTCATGGACACTCTCTTCTACATTTATTTTAATATTCTTGTATTCTGCTAAGATTTGGAGAGGGTTGGTCTCGACTTCCCATTTGTTTATGAAGGATTGATATAAATAAGGAAGATCATGGATACTATTAGGAGGTAGGCTTTTAAACCACTTCTTCACATCACCTCCTAAACTCTGGGAAAAGATTCTCATATTGACTGTCTCATCATCTATCTCCATATAGTCAAAGGAATCTTCCATCCTATCCACACGGTGTTGGGCTGTGGTAGACTATTTTGACTGATAATCATTGGGTAAAGGCACTAGAGGCTGTGGTAACACTAGAGGTGCATACTAGGTTGCCATAATGGTGTTTTGAGGAGGTAAAAGATTGGCTTGAGCAGCAGGTATATGTATGACAGGAATACTAGGACCAACAACACCCTGTTGAGCTGATTTAGGGTGACAGAGCCCCAAGTTTTGAATGAAATGGATATTCGGAGGTGTAGATGGAGGGGTCTCTCTATCCCTAATGTGTTGACCACTGTGAGATGGTGAACCTGGAAGCTCAAGGTCTGACTGGTCTAGAGCACCGAATGACCTAGTCCTTGGTAAGCTGCTTTGTGAGTCTGGGTCAAAATGAGTGTCTGATAGAGCTGTAAAGTCTTCTGGTGCAGAGTTAGCTCTATGGATGTGTCTGGAAATAGTTGGCTCTCTAGGGGTGGGATATTTCCTAAGAATGCTCTCAGGGTTGTCAACTATTTCAGGTGGGTTTGGGTTAGGATAAGCTCTTGTATGAATGGTTCTTGAAGCCAGTATGTTGTCTTCAAACAAAGTAGCTTAATCCTACCTGCTACTTCTATTATGGTTGATGTTGTAATGAAGGCTGGTCTCCTAGTGGATTCTAGTGGAAACCAAGATAATCAGCAGGCCTATTGATCACCAGTGGAGTCTTTAATCGTTAAGGAGCTATGGAGTCGCCAGGTGGAAGGTTTAGAATGTTTCAAGAAGGTATACTGTCCACCACAATGATTAACCACCAAACTAAGGCTACTATGGTCTTCTTTGAGTCTTTGAAGTGTTCTAAAGGTGTGTTTTACTCAAAGTTCCCCGGTGGAGTCGCCATTATGTTGGAGTTCCCATGTTTTGGCAAGTTTGGCAGTACCAAAAGATGAGACAACATCAAAAGCACTTTAGACTCAGGATCTAGCCCTCCTGGGTCTACAGAGGGATCTCTCTATAAAGGCAAAGGTATATTTCTTTGAAGCTTGATTTTAAGGTTTTAGGCTAGTTATAAGGCACACGGTTTGTTTTTTTTGTTTGTTTGGCTGTTGGGAAAACAGGAAAGGAAGGGTTCAATATAAGACAAGGATGAGAAAAGAGGATTTTAAGCAAAGGAGAGATAATTCAGAGAACACTCAAGACCATTGGGCAATGGAGTCAGGAAAGGGTTTACTTGCTATTCAGTATTCAAGGCTTTCAATTGGGCTAGTCATCTAAAGCATAGGATCTTAAAGATGATAGTGTGGTATGAAATGGTTAAGGAAAGAAGGTGAATGACAAGGAAACCTCCAAGGTGACCATTCAGGAATCAGATCTAGGGACAGGGCATGCCATTAAACACCTATGATCCAACTCCTAAAAGGTTAACTCTTCAGACAAAGGAAACATTAAAGATTTAAACACAAAGGTGAAGGCCCGAGATCAGAGAAAGGCTTTGAAATTTCAATGCTTCGGCATCTAACTTAAGGGAACTTAGAAATGTTCAATTGATTGAAAAAGACCCTAGTGAGACAGAATCAACATTCTAAACTCCCAGTATCCCAATTATTTCAATTAAAACCCAACAAGAACATCTAAGAACCAATTCATAAATTCATACATCAGCTAACAGTGAATAACAGCTACTACACGGGTTAAATTATCTTGAATAAGTCCTCAGATAACACAATCAGTAGAAAACATCAAAGGTAAGGAGATCAGAAGCATTAGGGTACCATGCAAGGGTATATCCTAAGCAAGATTTCTCATGCTTACCAGAGAAATGAAATGTAATGAATTACATAAGGAAAATATAGACAAAGGCAGAAAACATCACCGTTGCTTTAAATCAGGATCCAAAGAAATGTGCTTGTCATATTAAAGAGCAACACCAGTCATGTAAAACATTTTCCAACAGCTTGATATTCAGTATGAATACATCTTCCTCGGCATATCTTACAACATTACACAGATAACTATATCTCAAGAGAAACAACTTACAATTCACAGTTTTCCGATCAATAATCAACAACAACCAACAACCCTTACAATGCGTTTTTATTGAGTTTTTATAGCTGAAAGAGAGGCAGAGGAGGTAGATGAAATACTAAATGAAACATTAAAACAGAATTAGCAGAAGAGGTCTCGAGGCCCATTCTGTCTTAATATCGATGCATTAATCTTCAGTACTCTTTGGGTGAAAGAGTAGTCTTTGACAGGTTGACATTTACTCCAGGTATGTTCTTTGATGTACTTTGGCTGTAGTACTCTGGTGACAGGAACAGAGGCAGATAAATGATTATGAATTCTGCCATACTGTATAAAAAATTCTCTAGTAGCATTAGGGCTTCTATAAGGGTGGAAATATTCTCAGGAACACGATGTAGAATAAAAAACAGTATGAGGCTTGTCCTTTCACGGGAAAGAACCTTCTGCTGATGTGAAACACTGATAATATTTTTTTTCTATGCGTTAGGCCTCTTTAGGCCTTCCGTATTAATCATGAGGTCTTCAATCTGGTACATTTTCCTTTAAATAATTGAATTAAGGCTTAAGATCTTCAAAAACATTCTTAAAGCCTCTTAATTCTTCACTGATACTCTCTGTCGCTTCTTTGACTATCTCTGTCTGTGAAAATCGAGCTTTAATGGCGCTGGAGGATTTTATAGAGTTAAACACTGTTATTTTAATGAAAATTTTGTTCTAACACCATTCCCAGGCTTTTCTATGTAATCTTAGGCTCCGAAAATGCTTCCTCTACGCTACTGTGTCACTATAACAATGACTGTGAGCAATGGCGGTTTTCACCGCCTGTAACCCTGCAAAACACACAAAAATGTTAATAAATCCATGCAGTGGGAGGATGGATGCAGTGGAAGGTTGTGGGAATGGCAGTGTAGCATGGTGGAAACGGTGGATGCAAGGGAAAACTGGTGAAAAATGCAGCTGATGGAGGTTTGGTGGAGACATGGATGTGGACCGTTCGATCAGGTCAGGAGGCGATGATCAATGGTGGAGATTAACTAATGGAATGAATTTAGAAGGCCAAGCAATATGCAATAAAATTTAATGTAAAACATTAAAGTTTTAATGCACGCGGAATGATATAACCCTTTAATGAAAAACATTAAAATTTTAATGCGGGCAAAAGAAAAGGTTTTTAATGCAAAAATTTCAATCTCGACCTTTGGACGGAATACAAAGGAGATGCGCGAAAAACATATGAAATGGGCTTGAATGGTGTGACCCGGTCATGGGCGGAGGGCGATTTGATTAGGACCATTATATTTCAGGAGGAGATCAACAGCCGCGATGATCTGATGAGGTTCTATGGTCGTGCGATGAGAAAATTGTGAATGGAGTGTGAGATGAAATGAGGGCTGTTGATCAATACAGATCAACGGTTGAGATCTGTAGATGGACTTTCGGGCACAAAAGGTAGGGAAGTGTTTTTCCAGGAAAAACAACTGTTTCGCACGGTGAAAAGGGAGGAAGGCTGTTTTCACTTTTTGAAAACGATATGGGTCCCCGGCTGACACGTGGCTTTTAAAAACTGCCCATATCGTGTAAATTCTAACTGTTAAACTTCAGACGAGGAAACAATGCGATATTGATGCTGGCCATTGGCTCTGGGACTGTGAGATCTGACGGCAGGAGATGGAGTGCGAAACGAGGAGATGCGCGGTCAGTAGAGTGGGGGCCGATCAAAGGTGGTTTGATTGTGAGCCGTTTGATCTATGCGATGGACGACTGAAATCTGCAGAGGAGAAACATAGGCAGAGGAGTTGGTTAGTGGGTGGGGGTAATCTTGGCCATCAGATCAAAAGGAATGAACGATCAAGATATAATCGGAAGTGAAGGAGGCAGGGGCCAAATCTTCGACGGGTTCATGAAGCGATTGGGTCTGGGCTGTTGGATTGGCTGCAGATCAACGAATGTGATTAGATCGGAGGGTGACCAATCGGGGAAGCAGGGCGGAGCAAGAAGAAATCTGGGCCTAGGATCAGAATGGACGGACGGCTCAAATTCAATCGGGGATCGGCCAATCGGGGCATCGGAAGGGTGGCATAATAAAAAGTTCCGATTGGCGATGGGAGCGGTGCTGTGATGGCCGTTTGATCTATCTGTGAATCGACAACGGAGATCATTATCGGAGGGTTTACAAAGGGAGGAGGCGGGCACGGTGAAACGTGTGTGGAACTGTTAGATATTTTCAGATCAATGGCGGAGATTGCTTCAAAGGTCGACAGAACAAATACACCATCGCATCGGAGATTTGTTGTTTACAAAGGAAAAGCGCTCCGCTCCAAATCTCCGATGTGATAAGTGCCTTATGGATTAGCGCTTGGTATTAGTGCTCGGGTTCATGGAGGGGAAGTGGTTAAGGGGCTGGGCCGAAGGGGGTTAGCCTGTTATATGTAAAAAATGGGTTTTTTAGCCTAAAAACATAGTTTTTAAGGCTAAACAGAGGCTTTCGGTAGAGGGAAAATTGATTTTTAAGCCAAACAAAGGGTATTTGTAAGGTTAAAAGGGGAGATGGAATGATTTAGTATGCTTAGGAAGGGATTTTAGGGGTTAAAGGGGAAACTTTGAAAATGGGAAAAAAGGCTAAAATGGGGGAATTTTGCAGAGATACAAGGGGAAAATCAAGGCTTTTCTGAGCATAATTTTTTCACAGACAGTGAGGCTTTCTGGATGGAAACAGTAGTGAAAATTTTTTCAAAGGCAAAGGACACACAGAGGCTTCAAGGATGAAATATTTTCATAGGAAATGTATCTCTCAAAGGCTAAAAAACAATTTAGCCACCTGTTTTCTTGACAAAAAATTCATAGGTGGCTAACAGGACCTATGACTCAAAAATATCTTGGTGGTCATCTATACTATGTCACCTTTATAGATGATCTTTCAAGGAAGACTTGGGTTTATCTGTTAAAATCCAAGGATGAGGTTTTCACAAAATTTAACGAATTCAAAGCTGAAGTTGGAAATATTAAAGAAAGAAAGATCAAAGTCCTCAGATCTGATAATGGAGGAGAATATACATCCAAGGAGATCATAACATTATGTAAGGAGTTAGGGATTAAGAGGGACATGATAGTTCCATGCAATCCCGAACAAAATGTTGTTGCAAAAAGAGAAAATAGATCCATTGAGGAAGGTGTAAAGGAAAAGATTCGTGATCAGGATCTGCCAAAGTTTCTATGGGGAGAAGAAACTAAAACTGCAGTCTATATTCAAAATAGATGTCCTCATAGATCTTTGGATAATAAAACTCCAGAAGAAGTATTCATGGGAAAGAAGCCATTTGTAGATCATCTCTGAAACTGTGGGTGTCCTGTATATATCAATATACCAAAGGAAAAAAGAAAGAAGATGCATCCTTCAGGGATGAAAGGATTTTTTGTTGGATATAGCAACTCATCAAAAGCATATAGAATTACATGAAGGATGGTGATCACGTAGAAGTTAGTTGCGATGTCATATTTGATGAGAACGTAGCTTTTAAGAAATCAAAATATTTTTCCACATATTTTGATGATGAAGATATTCCAATATATGGGAAGAAGTGAACCAAGAAGTAGAGGAACCTCACCATGAATAAGAAGGTCCCAGTGAACCCATTCAACCAGTGGTCATATTTGAAACAAGAAAAATACCTAATTCGTTGAAGTCCAGGCTACTTGATGCAAAAGGTCATGGAGCAGTGAAGGGGACATTTAGAGAAAGCAAGAAACCAAGGAAATGCTCTGGGTATGGTGCATATATGACAAAAATTATAGAAGCATAACCATACACTTTTGAAGAGGCTGTACATAATCCTGAATGGAAGAATGCCATGAATGAATAATACCAATCTATTATGAAGAATGGTGTATGGGAGATCTTACCTAGGGCCGAAGACAAATCCATGGTTACTTCCAAGTGGATCTATAATATCAAACATGCTATTGATGGAAGTATAGATAAGTATAACACAATATTTGTGGCTATAGGTTTCTCTCAACTTGAAGGAATTGATTATGAAGAAACATTTTCTCCTACCGCAAGATATACAACAATTTGACCACTAATTTCTTTGGTTGCACCAATGGGATGGAACATCCATCAAATGTATCTCAAGACCGTGTTTCTGAATGGCACAATTGGTGAAGAACTCTACATAGAAAAACCCTTGGGATTTTAAGTCAAGGATAGAAAGGCATATGCGTGCAGGTTAAAGAAAGCCATATATGGCCTTAACCAGGCTCAAAGGGCGTGGTATACTTATATGGATGCATATCTTCAAAGACTAGGCTTCAAGAAAAGTTCTGCCGACTCAAACCTATATATCAAAGTTGAAAAATGTTAGCCCATAATTATTCTTCTATATGTGGATGACCTTCTCCTGATAGGTATAAAAAGTCGAATTAAAGAATGCAAGAATCAACTAGCAACAGAACTTGATATGAAGGATCTTGGCTTGATGCATTACTATTTAGGACTAGAAGTCTGGCAAGGACCTGATGAAATCTATTTAATTCAAGGAGAGTATGTGATCAATATGTTGAAGAGGTTTGACACGAGGGATTGCAAACCTATGACCACTCTGATGATCACAGACTTAAAGAGACTTAGAAGCTCTGATTCAAGCCCGGTGGATTATTCCAAATATAGACAATTGATTGGCTCACTGATGTACTTGGTTAACACATGGCTAGACATATGTTTTGCAGTAAATTTTCTCAGTCAATTCCAAGTGGAACCAAAGTAGAATCATTGGTTAGCTGCAAAACACATTCTACGATATCTTCAAGGAACATCAACTAATTTATAAAATATAATAGAAGGAAGGATATCCAACTAATTGGATATACATATTTCGATTGGGGGGGGGGGGCAGTGAAGAATATGGAAGGAGCACTACCGCAGGATGCTTCAGTTTGAGATCCTTTATGGTCTCATGGATGAGCAGAAAGCAAGATATTGTTACTTTGAGTAGTGCTGACACTGAATATGTTGCCGCCTGTGAAGTAGGCAAAGAAGCAGTCTGGTTGAGGAAGCTGTTATCCGACTTATTTGAAGGACTAATGAACCTTGTTAGTTTCTATGACTCCCCAATGATCAAATGTACTCTTTCCATGTGATTGATAAGGTATTAGCGTCAAATAGTTATATTTTCAAATAAACTTGGCATCTCATGGTTGTCAAATGATCATTGGTTATTGTTTAGGTTAGTGCTACTCCCTCCACTTGTTCATGTTCATCATCACTCATCATTGTCATGTCATTATTTAGGTGTCCTAGGTCATCAAAAGAGAGTCATGTCCATCATTTGCATTGCCATCGTGAGATTTATAAACTTAGGGAATTAAGTAAAAAGGTAATATTTCCTTTTCAAAAAATTATGCTGCAGTACAACCACCTCATCATACCATTTCTCAAAAGTACATGTGATGTCACACCACCACCAAAGCAAAAAATTGAGTTTTTTGAGCTATTAAGGAGAATAAAGCTTTTCATGAGTTCATTTCATCCTTCTAGGTTTCAAAGAGCTCCTATCTTGCACTCCAAAAATCTCCACAACCATCAAAAGGTTGAAATCCATCATCAAATTGCTCCATTCATCAGCTCGTTGCGTTTCTGCTGGACATACATTGTGATTCTGGACATACGTTGCGTTTCTGGACATTCGCTATGTTTT